>JASAOG010000153.1:1540000-1735820 GCA_030265305.1 Biomphalaria pfeifferi
GTCGGAGGTTTGGGAGACAAAATAATAATCTTCATTTCTGAATAAAAGTTAAAAAGAACCTATGTTTTTTTTTTATTACCTATTGATTTCTTGTGACTTCTGTTAGTGGCATCATAGTACAAGGTTTCCTCACTTCTAAGGAGTTCTGGCAATTAAAATATAAACAAGCAAAATAAAAATAAATAATAAAAAACAAAACAACTTATATTAAATGTATTAGTATCAATATTTTTTAAACAATTATCTTTGTTTAGCGCAATTTCATTTTAGCTTTCTTAATACAATATGATCCTATCACTTGTCTGGACCAGTTGGAAAAAGGGGGTGGGGTAGGTAATAAAGGGTTATCTGGGTAATGTGTATCAATTAGTTTTGGATCAGTCGTGTAATTAAATTTATAATAAATCTAGAGTAAAAAATAATAAATCTGAGCGATTATTGTTATAAAGCTTATATAACTTTTTTTTTATATTGAAGAGGGGGTTTATCGTAAATTTTGGAGGGGGTTTTAAAATCAAAATCTCCCTTAACTGTGCTCTTGTAATTAGTGAATTTTCGTTTGCATTTTTGTTTTATTTTGTTTTATAGAAGAGGGGGGTGGTTAACTGCAAAAAACCCCAAGTAGGGGGTTTAAAACTCAAAACCCCTAGTAGGGGTTTTTAAACTCAAACCCCCCTGGTAGGGGGGTTTTAAACTCAAAACCCCATTGGTTGTGCTGGGGCAATTGATGGTTTAGTATTAAAATCTCACCTAAAATAAACAAAATCAAAGCAAAAAATCATTCACTAAATTCTGATTCCCCCCCCCCCCCCCAGGGGGATTTCATTTCGGGGGGGGGGGGGGGTTTAGTAATTAATTAATTGTTCATGCCCCCTTTCTTATTACAAAAAAAATTGTTCACGCTATTTTTGTATTTCGGATAAGAAGATGCTATGCAAAGCTCAGGGATGGAAAATTAAGGTTTTATAAAGTTTTTATTTTTTTTTAATATCTAGTTTTAATTAGTTTGAATACTTTTACTTTAGATTTGTTGAAAATATATAGCTTATTTTTGAGTCAGAAATGACACGAGAGAGAGAGAGCAATAGAAAGAGCGAGAGAGAAAAAGAGAGAAAGAGAAAGAGAGAGAGAAAGAGAGAAAGAAAGAGAGACAGGAAGAGAGAAAAGAGAGAGAGAGAGAAAAAAAAGAAAGAGAGGGAGAGAGAGAGAAAGAGAGATTCAGGAAGAAAAAGAAAAAAAAAAGAATTAGAAAAAGTTTATTACCACAGCCATAAAATTTACAACATATCAAATTAACTGTAAGGGTTAAATTCTTGATATAATCACCTGTAGAATCGTTTCTAATTTCAGTGATACGGGTCAACACTTCCGCAGATGTACGTGCAGGCCCAAGTTTCTGATCTTTGGTACAGAATGCAACCGTAAGAATAATTAAATGAAAACAAAATGTTCCTTTGTAATTACAAAATTATAAATGTTAAAAGAGCTAATACAATTAAAATATATGTTAGAATTGTATCTATCTATCTATCTATCTATCAACCTATCTATCTGTCTATCTATCTATCAATCTATTTATCTATCTATCTATTGATGTATATATCGAGTTATTGAATTTTATAAACAAGCAAAAGAAATAAAACCAAGGTTACAAAGACAGTTTGTGTGGAAACACAAACTCAAAATCCGCCCCCGAAGTGGCCTACCTAGAGTCTACACCAGGATGCGAACACAGGACTTCTGTTTCCAAGTGCTTTGCCCCCCAGCCACAGCATCTCCATATGTTCATCTAGCTTACACTTATTTTTTAAAAATAATAATTATTAACCTTATCCATATATTTAAAATTAATAACATATAACATGCAATAAAGAGAAACTAAAAAAGATTTATTCTTCTCACAAAATTAGATAAATTGGCAACACGAAACAAAAATTTCTTGACGTATTTTTATTAGTTAGTGAGCTAGCTAGAAATGATTTGAAAGACTTGGAGTAGGTTTACTTAAACCAGACATTCCCCTCGCAAAATACAAATTAATATCTCGTTTGTCATTTGTCAGCTAGATCTAGACATAGTTTTAGATCTAAATCTACATTCAAGATCTAAGTCTAAGTCTAGAACTAGATCTAAGTCTAAGTCTAGAACTAGATCTAAGTCTAAGTCTAGAACTAGATCTAAGTCTAGATATAGAAATAGATCTAAGTCTAGTCTAGAATTAGATTTAAGTCTAGATGTAGATCTAAGTAGATTTAGATTTAGATATAGATCTAGAACTAGATATAGAATCTACTATATCTAGACTAAAACTCGTTTGAATGTACACGTTTAATCTGAAAATAACTAGACCTAGGCAAATGTTATGATCATGAATAGTAGGTCTTTTGTTACCGGCTAATGCCATTACGAATGGTATACTATGCTGTTCGTATCCGATTAATTTCTTAATGTGATACTATTGTTAACATAATAAATAAATCTGCAGCCCTAAGCTTTCAGAAGATAAGTTATGGCTTAACAAGTGCTTAAATAATTAAAATTTTGTTCAAACTATTAATACATTATAAATATATCTAAATCTGGACTCTATTTAGTATTATTTAGATTGTCAAGAGTATGCATGTATAATGAGGATATGTCAAAGCTGCGCGCTAGAAAAGTAGTTCGTTTTTTTTAAAACTTATAACTAAAACGAAGTTCGTATCAAATTTATTTTTCAAAACAACATTTGAATCAGTATTCTATTCAATGAGTTAGTTAATAAATGGAAAATATATTTTATAATGAACCATTGACAATTTTACCATTGTGATCTTAGATGCCATTTTTTTCTTTCCCAATGCGCAAATTTATGAATGAAGCTTGAGTTATTAATGAAGAAGTCTATGACCTTTTAAAAAAAAGTTACTTCCCTTGAAGTTTTTCATTGAAAAGTGGTGCATTTTTTTGAAAAATCTGCTTGCATATATAACTTTAAATAAAAATTAGATGGTTCACTTTCGGAAACAAAATTAGACGTTGCATCAGAACTTAAAATGATCTAAAATATCATGATGTCCGATTTTCATTTTCTCTTCTAGTTTCTGAGATATAAATTGGACGGACGGAAATTTGGACAGACAGGCCACACAAAACTAATAGCGTCTTTTCCCCTTTCGGGTACGCTAAAAATATCTTTTTTTCAAATAAAGCTGTACCAAGAAATCCACACTTACAAATATATCGCTCAATAATGCAGAATGCATTTCTCTTATTCGATATCAAACAAAATAACTAATTGACCTAATTCGTTATTTTTTAAAATTGATTCATGTTTTGTTAGGTACAATAAATAATTGGTTTAAAATGTCAACTTGATCAGAAAATGGGTGTGGTAGGAAAAAACGAACATTTATGATTATTTGAAGGGAAAAAACTTTACTTATTTAGCTATATCTGTGAATACTAAAGATTAATTTCTTGTGTTAGTAAAGATCGCCTTTTAAACCTTACGATCTATAGGGCAAATGTTGTTAAACTCGTCTGTTTCTTTGCCAATGGTTAAATAGCAGGGTGTCATGTTGCCAGCATAAAGATCAGCCACCTTTACTTTCCCCAACTTAAGTCAGGAACACCTTAGAGTTGAGTGAACTCAGGGGCGCCCTAGATATCCCAAAATTCGAACACAGGAAACCAGGTTTGGAAACCAAGCGCTTAACCATTCAAACACAGGGCCCTACTCTCTTGTTAGTATCAAACAAAATGACTAATTAGTGGTAATTAATTGACTAACTGTTGTTGTTTTTATTAATGTATTATCTACAATAAGGAATAAATGTGAAAACTTGATCTGAGAAGAGAATGGGTGTGGGAGAAATAACGTGTATAAACTTTTTATCAGACAGACATAAAGCGTAAGAAACAAACCTTGTTTCTCGCCTGAAATCTTGCAGCGACAGGAGGGAATTAGAATCACAGAAAGAAGCGTGTGTACGTGTGTGTATGTGCAAAAACACAAAGAGAGAAAGAGTTAAACAATTAAAAAAAGATAAGCTCTGAATATTAAATTTAACTATTTGTCTGTCTGTCAATCCGTCCGTCCGTCTATCCAACCGTCCGTCCGTCCGTCTGTTTGTCTGTCTGTCTATGTATTTATTAATCTATGTATCTAGTACAGGGATGGCCAACCTTTTGGTTCCATGGACCAATATTTTGCACTTCTGATTGAGATGTGCCACTTAAAAATTTACAAGTTTCATTCCTCTTAATTATGGTAATTTGTACATATTTGGTTAGTTATAGACATTTGTTTTTAGTAGAAGAGGAGATTTAAGGAAAAAACCCACTTTACTGATAAAGTTAGCTATAGCAAGTTTTTAACATTTGCTTTGCTTTCAACAAATCTCTAATATTGAGAATTAATTTCAAGATCTCAGTATGTTTTTGATCATTTTCATGAATAAAAATGTTTGCTCGCACCAGTATTTGCCAGGCAAGATTACAGTTCCAAAGAGTCTATCATTCATTGACGGCTTAGTTTAGTTTAGTTAATTTTATTTAATTGATGATTGCCTACACACGATTTACCTTCCTCAAATATATCTGACCATTATGGTTTTTCCTTAGAGTGACTAAGGCCAGGCTTTTCAAAATTATGAAATTGTCATCATCTGTTTTTCTTCTAACAAAATACTTAAATAGGTAACATAAAAAATGTCCAAGACAAACGAAAATAGAGCGCATACATATTCACACATACAAAAATGCGGTGCAAAAATTATATTAAACAAACGTGTTTTTTGTCTGATTAGTTTTAAAATATTTCGTCTAATTGTATTAGCAAGTAAACTGAATTCCTGAGAAGTTTTTTTTTAAATTCGTTGTTATCATTTTGTGGTTTACTTGAATTTGTTTTTCCTTGGGGTGAAATGCGCCAATTGTAAATGTTAAATGCGCCACTTAGGGTAGCTTTCCCTGATCTAGTATGTAGTCTAGTTCAAGGATCTCACGAGATAGTATTTGGTTAACATTTTTACCTTTGATTTTGAATGAATGTTTAAAACAACTTTTAGGAAGTATGATCCCCATAGTCAGCCATCAGAGACTTCCATCAAGATAGACAGAAATGAATTACAAGAAGGTACACTCCTATTTCTGTGTCAATTAGGTATTAGTTGTTAATGTACTATACACATATATTGTAAATAAAAAAACAAATCAATATGGGAATACCCAGTATAAAATTATGAACCTTACCTATATGAATTACAAGAAGGTACACTCCTATTTCTGTGTCAATTAGGTATCAGTTGTTAATGTACTATACACATATATTGTAAATAAAAAAACGCTGAAGTAATACAAATCAATATGGGAATACCCAGTATAAAATTATCAACCTTACCTATATAGAATTCCTTTTTAGTTGTTTTTTTTTTTAAATTATTAATAGTTGTAACAAATTTTTAAAAATGTATTTTACAATAAACTAAATTGAATTTATTAATTATTGTAAAATAGTTGATATTGATGATAACAGTATTAATACTAATTTACGCTATCGATACTTATTATAAGATCGGAAATTCCCATTACGTTGAGGTGTATGCATTGAGAGTCGAAAGAAATGAGACGCGGACAATGTCCAGAATTCTTTAATCGATGGAATACAACTTGAAATGTCTTGTTTTGTTACGGATGGTATTTCTAATAGGAGTGCCTGACATCGATGCCATTTCAAGATACAGTATAAACAAGCAGAGGATTCAACCATGAGTCGAAAATCGGCTACAAAAACACGAAGGTGGCATTTCAGTTTTCGTTTCGATATGCAAATGTGAAAAAATTGTGTTGAGTAATAAGAGACAATTTGCGAAATATTAAAAGATGAATGCACAATTTCCGTCTGCGCCTGGTAATGTATCTATTTTTAAAAAAATAATTTTAGAATTTTATAAAGTGTAAAGTTATGCATTTTTAGGAAACTGATTTCCAGTTTATGTTTGGGCAATGTATAATAAATTATTTGTCTATGAAAGAAGCGTCAGCGCGTACATAACACAAAAGAATGGTAAGCTGTAAGAATTATTAAAAACCTTTCTTCAAAGCTCATACCAACTCTGTCTTTTTGTTAAAAGTTACTACTCCCACACTCAATCTCGGAACTAGCAGAAATTTTGCGAAATTAATTCTTTTAACTAACAAGACAAGAATCAATAAACATAATTAACCAATTAGTTAGTTCATTTGTTTGGTATCTCAAACAAGGGAAAGAATTTGTACTTGACTGAAGTGGTGGTATAAGCTGAATTAGTCCCCTTTATACATCGTTCGTGAACACAACATGACAAATAGGTCAAGACTATAGAAACATAGATAACTTTATAATCTTCCATGTTCATAATCTCACCACTTTAAGAGTGGTTACCGTGTTAGCTTGTGAAACATGAGAAAAATTAAGCCATGAGTTCGAATTCAGGTCGCTCCACAATTTTTTTTAAATGCTTATTTTATCGGCCCCAGAAAGAGGTATAGACGCTATTAGTTTTGTGAGGTCGGTCTGTCCGTCCGTCCGTCCCGTTAAATCTCGTAGACTAGAAAAGATATTGAAAAATCCGACATCATGATATTTTAGACCATTCAAAATTCTGATGCAACGGCTACTTTTTCTGTCATACTAACTACTATATTAAAAAAAATGCTTTCGAAGAGGAAAAATCTATTTAGTATACAAATAAATCGAGCATAATTTAAAACAATAATTAAAAAGTAGTTTTCATATTATTGCGTGAACTGTAGTGCTGTGTTATGTAACATTATCAAAAGGAATTTTTTTTCTTGAGGCTTTGAGTAAGAGTTTGACACTTTACAAAACAATTAGATCAATTAGAAAATCATTATAAGACATCAGTTAGGCCAGGTTCACATCTAACTTCATCTTCACATTCACCTATGCCTTGGTCTTCTGGACCGTTGGGGCACCACACAAGATCTGTCAACCTTCTTTCTCCATTCTTGTCTTTCAATTGCCTTTGATAGAAGTCACAATTTTGTTCCAAAAATTATTTTGTGGGTGGGTTATGATGCAATGGACCTCAGGAATAAGTCAAGCAAAAATTTTGTCCATCGGTCAACAATTATGTGTACGTTTGTACACACCGTGTATCAATGCAGTAAAAGGGGACATAATTTAACATAGCTATATAGAGAAACATTTTAACAAAAATAATTAAACAACCAATATAAATGAAATTCTTTATTTACTTTTATCAAATCTATTTATTTTATTCAGCAAATGGCATTCTAAAAATCACTTTTTTCTTACTAGTACTACATACAAAAATAGCATTTTGAGTATTCAGCTTGGCCCGTTGTACCCCATCCTACCATCGGACCTCATAGATACCTTCAAAGCCCCTTATCCTAGGAAGATTTTCGCGGGCGGTTCTGCTGCAGACCTGCCACATAACCCGAAAATTACTCAGTGGAAATTGATAAAGGGACTACAGTGAATTTTGTTTCTCCTTAACGAAACTCGACACTGGAAGTGCCAGACCAGAGAATGAATACTTGTTCTTTCTAACTTAATAACAAATAATAATAATAATCTTTATTATACATTAGAAAATTTGTTTTAAAATTGTGCAATATAGATATAGATCTACAACCTTTAATTTTACAAAACACCTGAAGGCATTATAGTGCTTTTATTCTCGTTAATTATCATTCTACACTCCAAATAGTTTCTAGGCAGCCGTTATATTGAAATATTGATCTAGAAAAGTTTTTGCTTTCGTTGGAGAAATTAGGTTCGTTTTTTCTCTTCCTCAGGGTCTCAATTTGATCTGCACTTCGCTCTACAATCGTGTGATAAAAACAACAATCATGAAGATTTTATTCCTATTACAAAATTTAAGATCGAACATCTGCCTAAAAAGTTTCAGAAAGACAACGATTTTTCACATCTTATCAATCACTTGTCTAAATTAACAGTAAAATTAACAGTGACCACTTTGAGTCCGCAATCTACAAAAGCTCCCAATAGTAATACAGGAAATGGTCTTATATTTTATCAGGATCTTCAAGGCAGTGGTAGTATTAAAAACTGCAAGGATACTACGCTAGAATCAGGATCGGAACAGCAATTAGGGCAGATAATAGTTTTGACCGCACATCACCTGGTCTCTGACCAAAATGCAGCCGAGAAAACTGAGTGCGCCATGTTTTTTGATGGGGTCGAAGTTCAACCTAAAATTCTGAGGAGTAGTAATCTCCTAGAGTCATGCGACAAGCGAGACATCAGTATACTGGCATTTAAAATATACGAAGGAGATACAGTTAGAGAAATAGAAAATAGTCTACGAGAGTATGAATATTTGTCTAGGAAGTTACATCTGAAGTACTTACACATTAAGGAGTCAGATAGACTTTGTATCACTGTCTCGCACCCACATGGTTGTTACAAATATCTCACTCTGGGCCACTGGAGGAAACATGAAGAGGGCTATTACACTTACACAGCCAAAACGTGCCCATCGAGCAGCGGAGGAACCCTATTTTTACTGGGCGTACGCTCGCACAATATGGTCCATAGGGGAGTGAGCCCAAGTGGCGAGAACTGTAGCAGTAAAGAAACTGTTTTTGTTAATCCAGAGTTGACATTAAGAGAAGTGTAGATTAAAATTTCAAATGGCATTTTATTAATAGATATACTATAGATGAAGCCCAATGAACTGACATCAACAAACTTGTGTTACTTTTTCATCTTCTTATATTTTAAGATATTTATGACTTATCCCAAATGATTATTAAGCCACAGGCCCACAGCATTATATTTTATTATTGAATATCTTGTTAAATTATATATTAATTTGTTGGTAATTTTTAAAAAAATTATTTGAATAGTTTAATGGTACCACCACATACTCGGACTTTGCAGCGAATCCTCAACAACCGAAACATTCTTGTGAAACAGAAAATATTTGTGTAATTTAACCTGCTGGTTATTAGGGTTCAAACGTACCGGTATCAACTGTTTATAATAACTACGATACATTCTTACTGAAATTAGCGCTCTCGGATATGTTTCTGTTCATGTTTTAGATGGTGGCTCATTATATTAAGACTATCATAGTCTAGTACTGTCACAGACTAACTACATTTCATAATTTCTGGTTTTCCATTCCCATCGTTCGTACATTCCTGTATCTCCCAGAATGCACCAGGAAGCAAAGGTTATAGTTATAAATGTTTGTAGTTTTTATAGTAAGCATATTATTGGATATCTTCATACATGACAGCGGCACTCTAAACGGTTATCTTTTTGGTTTATCTGGTGTACAAAATAAAGGAAATGATGAAAAACTTTTTTCCAAAAAGGTATGTGATATTTTTTGCTCACAATATGATACTTCAGAATCAAAAGCTCTAAGCTCTTCAGTTTGTAGTTCAAAATAATTGTAATGTTTGGATGTATTTGATGTTCAACCTAAGACTTAAAACGTATATATAACGAATGAGCAACTAACTAGCGGTAACAATGGGGCACTTGATACAAAGATTGACTGTAACGCATTTGAGTTTTATATAACATATAGGTCAGTTCCTTTTTTTTAGTTGGCAACAGTAAAGTTTTATTTAGTGTCCTTGACATTGCTAGTTTACCGCAAAAATCTCCAATATGGCTGTATGGAAATGTATATTTTGTTGGACCCATTTGTGACGAGGTAAAAATTATTTGGTTATTTCAAACATCTCAGGCGTCTTTTGGTAGATACCAAATGTGTTGTTTTTCTATTTCAAGATGTTAGTGTGCTCTATCTGCTTCTCTATTCACAAACATTTCATCTGTGATATTGATGAACTGCAAGAGTCTTAGTATTAGTGAAATAGAAGTCCACCTTGTTGAAAACGTTGTTCACTACAATTCACTTTGTTGACTTACATGAAACATTTGTTGATTAGTTTTTAATATTAACGTTTATAAATCTTTTGTCTATATTACAAATGTAAATTAATTTATAATACAATGATGTTTGAGCAATATGTTCTTTTAACTTAGCTAAATGTGTTCAAAACAAATGTAACGCCCAACTGTAAGGTCAGGGTATGTTTATGTATTATGTTTTTACAAAGCTAATATTAACTCAATCCGTGTATATGTCTGACAGGAAAAATTAGTTTGTCATTTAGTGGTAATGAATTAATTTTCTTTATATAGGAAAAATAAGTTGAACACTGCAGTATTAAAAGATGGCAGTTGTTTTCAGCGTTCTTCCTATTTTGTGAAAAAGTATTTTTTTAAAACTTCGCTTGTTACTGATTGATTATAAATTTTTTTTATGAAGTCGTTGTAGATTTCTTTTAAGTTATCTTATATAATTTATTCTTTTTCTATTCTAAGGTACTTATGCCTTTAGAAAAAAAGTATATGTTAATTTAGTTATTATTGTTGACCTAAATAAGTGTATTTATTGATTTGGCATTTATAGAATCTGTTGCAGTGGCATTCACGCTTTGAACATATAAGCACTACAATGTAATAGAAGGCCAGAGAGAATTACTAGATAAATCATTTTCTTCATATGTATGCAAGTTTTACATTTTAGACGAATTCTTTTAGTTCAGTTAACAAAATGTAAACTTCTTTTTAGATCTTTGTTAGGTTTAAAAAAAGAAAGCATAAATGTAATATGTATATGTTCACAATATCAACATCTCTAATCTATCTATCTATCTATCTATCTATCTATCTATCTATCTATCTATCTATCTATCTATCTATCTATCTATCTATCTATCTATCTATCTATCTATCTATCTATCTATCTATCTATCTATCTATTTATCTATCTATATATCAATACATCATTATCAATATATCAATATCAATATATCAATCTATCAATGTCTCTCACTCAGTCTCTCTCGATCTCCCTCTCCCTCTCTCGGTCTCTCTAAATAAATAAATAAACAAACAAAAAATAAATAAATCTTTAATGCAGACAAAGCCGTTGTCAATTTGAGTTGTCTTCTGGTCGTTTCCACATGTCTTCGGCCAATTCCCTTCTACGTCTGTGTCCTACGACTTTACAACTCGCTCTCGCCCTTGATTGTGTTGTGAAGTTATTGACTTGTATTATACACACATTTATTTTAAAAAAATTCCTTCTTCTCTTAATATTGTATATAGATTTAATTATTTTGTACTTTTGTAATTCTTTTGTAATTTCAATATAAAATAAAAATAAATAATTTAGTGATACGGTCAGTAGGTCTACAAAAATGTGATGATCTATCGGGAGAATAAAGCAAGCAGTATGTTGAGAATATCCTTATATTATGTAAATATAATTTATTATAAGTTAAACCAAAAAAAAAAATGTTTGCTCATGACTGAATCTTTTTTAATTCAAGTAAAAAAACAAATAAACATGGCTATGTTATATATATATATATATATATATATATATATATATATGGCTCCTTCTGCCTCGTAAGACAATGGATGCGCCCAGATGAGTTAATGGCTTTGGTTACGTCTTGAGACGGGGCAGAATCTGGAGTGATCAAGCCAATTCTGGATCGGCAGAGTTTGCCACAGTTTGAACATTTATATTCATCTATCCTAGGGCTCAATGACAGGGCAGCTTTCTTTCTCTTGACCGATGCAGCTTAATTTCTTTTGCATTCAGCAAAGTTCGTACCAGCACGTACACTCTGTCTCCATGCTGTCCGGTCTTGGGCTATATCTTCCCACATACTTTGGTCGATGCCCATGGCTCTCATGTCTCGCTTGCAGACATCCCTGTAAGTTAGTCTTGGGCGGCCCTTGGGTCTGGATCCCTCTGCTAGCTCAGCGTACAGGATGTCTTTAGGGATTCTTCCATCTGGCATGCGAGTGACATGACCGAACCAACGTAGTCTTCTCTGATGAAGGAGAGCATAGATGCTGTGTATGTTGGCCCGTGTCAAGACTTCCTGGTTGGTGACACGATCCCAATGCAGGTATTGTAGACAAGGATTTTTGTTGCCGTGGTCAATTTGGTATTTTCCCACACACACTTAGAGAGTTTTGCCATTGCTGCAGAAGCCTTCCCTATTCTTTTGGTCAACTCAGTGTCTAAGTTTAAGTTGCTGGCTATTGTTGCTCCCAAGTATGTGAATTCCTGCACCACCGTAAGTGTGTGATTTCCAATGTGGATCACTGGTATTTCTGCAACATCTTGTGCCATGATTTCAGTCTTGGAGAGGCTAATTGTGAGGCCAAACTCTTGACAAGCAGCTGCCAGTGCATTCACAAGCCTCTGTAATCCTTCTTGTGAATGAGATATTAGTGCGGCATCGTCTGCGAGCAGCAGTTCTCTAATCAAGATGCGCCGTCTCTTCGTTTTGGCTTTACGGCGTGCCAGATTAAATAGCATCGGATCTACTGTGGATATATATTCCATCTTCCAGGGATTTGAATGCGCTGGTGAGTACAACTGAAAAGAAGATGCCGAAGAGTGTTGGAGCCAGAACACATCCTTGTTTTACTCCGCTCTTGATGGAGAATGGCCTAGAGGCGGAGCTGTCAAACTGTACGTTGCCCTGCATGTTTTCATGAAAAGCTGACACTAGTTTCCGTAGCTTGTTTGGACAGCCGATTCTCTCTAATACGACAAACAAGCCGGTTCTGCTGACAAGGTCAAACGCCTTGGTCAAGTCAATAAAAGCTATAAAAAGGGCCTGCCTTTGTTCTCTGCTTTTCTCCTGAAGCTGTCGCAGGGAGAAGATCATATCTGTTGTGGATCTACCGGCCCTAAAGCCACACTGCGATTCTGGGTAAACTCGTTCTGCCAAGATCTGTAGTCGCTTCAGTACTACTCTGGCATAAGCCTTCCCAACTATGCTAAGAAGTGAAATGCCTCTATAGCTGTTACAATCCGTGCGGTCACCCTTATTTTTGTAAATCGTTACTATGTCGGCATCCTTCAATTCTTGGGGGACTATTCCTTGCTCCCAGCATAGACTTAGCAGTTCATGGAGTGGCTTGATTAGGCCATGCTTTCCAGCCTGAATTACTTCAGCAGGAATACCATCTCCTCCGGGTGCTTTCCCGTGTGCAAGCATGTCAATGGCTGTGCTCAGTTCCTTTACAGAAGGCGTTTCATCTAATTCGCTCAAAACTGAAAGTGGTGGGAAGTTAGACAAAGCAGTTGTCGAGATGGCATTTTCAATCTGGTAAAGTTCTGCATAGTGTTCTACCCATCGTTCCATTTGCAGTGCACGATCAGTGATGATTGAGCCATCTTTTGACTTAAGTGGGGCACACTTGCTGGTGTGAGGTCCAAAGGCTTTTTTCATGCCCTAGTATAGTCCTCTGATGTTACCACAGTCGGGACAAGATTGGATGTTTTCACATAGGTCCTGCCAGTATTTGTTTGCGCACTGTCTTGCTATTCTTTGGGCATCATTTCGAGTAGATCTGAGAGCTTGTAAGTTGCTAGGGGTGGGCTCCTTCTTGTAGTTTAGCATGGCTACTCTCTTGCTTTTAGTGGCAGTTTCCATTTCTTGCAAACTTCAAACCAGTCTTCATTTTTCTTTGTTTTGTTACCAAAGACCAGTGATGATGTTTGGTACATAGTATCACGTATGAGCGTCCAGGTTTTTTCTATCTCAGTCACTGAGAAGTTTTTGAAAGCTTCCTCTAATTTCTTTGTGAATTCGATGAAAGATCAGCATTGTTAGTGTTTCCAATGTCCCTTTTCCGTGTCAGTATCATATCCAGCTGGTGCCAGTGTCCAGACCTAGGACCTATATATATATATATATATATATATATATATATATATATATTCAATGGCCTCCTTCTGTCGTACTATGGTTCATCTTATAGCACACTTCCTCATGTGGCTGTGGAACCCTATATATATATAATATATATGTGTGTGTGTGTGTTTTGTGTGTCCATAATAAATCTTTGTTACATTCTGACCTTTCATTCTTTCAGAAGACTTTTATTGTACACTAGAATAGGTTCTTCCTGGAGTAAGTGTACAAAATGTAAAGTAAACACCCCGTCCTTGCCATGAAGGGGGTCTTTTGGCTCCCACACCATGTATGGTTTGTCGACCGTTTTTTCTCTATTCATCTCTGTCTTTCGCCTTAGATAAAATCTCTTTCATTGGCAGGCCGGTCCATTGTTTTGTGTTGTCTTTACATCGGTTCCTCACTCTGCCTCTTCTTACATAAATAAATTGTTGACCATTTTTTTGATATCTTGGCTCTATCATCTCCAGCAACATACTGCTCGATAAATGCATTAAATACAGTATAGCCAAAAATGATGGGCACAATGACGTGGATGCAGAAAGAGTTTGAGACAGCACCTTGTTGACTACTGTCACATCCTTGTTTGATAGTTAGTGACATTTATTGGGAAGCGTGGTCGAGAGGCCAAGTGCACTTGGCTACCTAGAAGGGGGCTCGAGGTTCGACACCCGACTCGGGCAGAGTTGTGTTTACCAGCTCTTAGATAACCCTCTCCACCCCACTGGTCCACAAATGAGATTGGACCAAAAGCGCTCTTAGCATGCTATAAGCATGAAAGCGGCCATAGGCCACAGCAACGTATCCGACCGCAGTGGGCCCCACACGTTCATAGGACCCGCTTTTATTCTATGTGTAAATTATTAAAGTAAACAATTTTATAACTTATAACAGATTTTTCGCGGCCGCCTAATTTACCAGGAGCTCCTGGAAATCTCCTAAAATTGCAAAATATTTGAAAAAGTCGTGGAAATCTCCAGAAATTATTAAAAATCTTTTGAAAACTCATACAAATCTCATGAAATATATAAACAAAAATGTGTTATTTTGGGATGTCATTCAATATGGAAAACGCCAATCCAACGGGCGATAAATAAAAACGACATTATGCATTAGCCGTAATTGTGTAATCTGGTGAAAGAAGCTTCTCGCGCCTCAAACTAATGAAGAATTACTTTAGTTCAACAATTCTCGTAGATAGATTGAAACATTAATGGCCTATGTTGGACTAGTCCTTTCCGTTTCTTTGATTAAAAAGTTGAATCACAAAATTCTGCACCAAAATACGGGTAGTTGGGATCAAACCCGATAGAGGCTATAAAAAGAAAAGACCTGAAACTAGCGCGTGAAACTACACATTTACAGTACTTTATTTGATGAGTATTTTACCCTAGATCTGTGTTGTTTTTTTAGGACTAGCTTATTTCAAGTACCCGGCATTTTCCGATACACAATTTCATATACAAAAAAATTGTTGAAATTTTTTTTTTTGTGATCTTAAACTTTAAATGATTACTTAAAAAGGTGTTAGTCTAATCAATTTTGAATATTAGTTTGTTATGAATGTCACTGTCTATTTTGTGTCTGTTCTAGTTTCTTAAATTTTTCTTGAGTAAAGGGTCGTGTTCTATCCTAATGGGTATACCTGATTTCTCCAAGCAGCCTTTGTAAAATATTGGTCATATATAACGCTATGTTCATAAACGAAAAATCGCATTGCTGCATTATGATAAATGTACGTGTTAGTTTATATATTTATTTATTTATATTTTATATTACTAGGTAACTATAAATAAATGCATAAATAGACGTAATTATTTTTTTCTGTTAGACAAAGTCATATTGCAAATATTTGTTTATATCCTTATTCTAAAAAGGAATAATAATAGAATTATACAATAAAAATAATCACTAAGTTTTTAAAAAATATTTTTAATTGTTTTGAAATTCTAACTGATAAGATTACAAGGAGAGTTTGTGTTTTTGCAAATGTACACAAGGTACACTATGAGTCAGTCATTCTCTTCTAATTGTTTAGAAATGAGTGTAAAAATATAGGCTTCGATATTTTTAGCCTGAATTTAAGAAGTTACAAACTTCAAACAACTAATATATTGCCTCTTCCATAAAACTTTTTTATTTAAAAAATAAATTTATCCAATGCTCGAGATCCTGCTTGTATACTTAGGCCCTATATGAATAGATCCGGTATTAATGTATTAAGTAGCAATAACCCCGAAAAAAAAAATTAGATGAAAGAAGATTGAGATATACATATATTTTTGTGACGGTACGCACCGGTACGGGGTACCGCACCTTTTTTCAATATCGGGAAAAATTAGTCCTTTTCTTGTATTTCAACGTTAATTGTTAATTTATTAGTAGTTGAAAGTTAGGCAATCTATCACTGAGTACATCATCTATTTTTTTTTACAGAAAAAAAGCACTTTATATATGTATACTTTGTATACAGCTTACTATCAGTCGACATGCCGTATTATTAACAACACCAATATGTAAAAGTCTCAATCATTTAGAGTCTTAGACAGTCATTATTTTAGACTAGATTTAAGTAGAGTCTAGACCTAGATGTAGTAGGCCTATTACTATAAAAAAATAAAAATAATCAGTCATTAGACATCATATTAGATGTATGTCCTATGTCATTATCTAATAACTAATAAACTTTAGTCTTTAGTAATATCTAGACTTTATTCTAATAAGAACTGACTATATGCATAGCATAGGCTAGACTCGGCAATCTACTCTCAAGATAGAATCTATACTATTACTAGATCTATTCGATTTTTATATGTAGATCTAGACTAGAATTAGATTATAGATCTAAATATACTAATGACTAATGGGGAGATGATATGCGGTGTTAGCTAATAGCGTTGCACAAAAAACAAACCTGGGTTTTTCTAAACTCTAATACTTGGTATGTAATAGTAAAACAGCACCTACCTAAATAATCGTAACTAGAAATAAAAAACCTATATTTATTGTAGTATATATAGGTCTGTGGTTGTAAATTATATAGACTTTGTAACTTCTTCTATAGAGAAATGACTTTTAATTTCTTTTACAGAAAAATTGGGCTATTCTGACACATATATAATTTTTATGTTCAGCAACAAAGCCCTATTGAGCGTTATCTATGTAGAAAATAAAATTTTCATAATACATTATAAGACTTCGCTACACGCAAGGCTCGTAAAGTTCGTGGGATAACTCTATCCGCAGAAAATAAAGAGTGATCTTTCATTTACTTCTTCTTCTCGTCCAAACTCTTGAAAGAAGAAGAGAATTATATATATAGATTTATAGGACCCGCACTTTCATATGACCAGCTCTAATTCAAGGTGTATACATTATTAAATTAAACCATTGTATAACTTAAAAGAGATTTCCAGCGCCCTCCTGTCGATTTACCAGGAGCTCGTAGAAATCTCCCGAAATAACAAAATATACAAAAAAGTCCTTAAAATATACGTAAATATATAGACAAAAATTGTCATTTTGGGATGTCATTCAATATGGAAAACGCCAATCTTACGCGCGGCATTATGCATCCGCCGTAATTGTGTCACCTGCTGAAAGAAGCTTTTCGCTCCTCAAACTAATGAAAAATTACTTGAGGTCAACAATTCTCATAGATAGATTAAAACCATTGGTATTTCTTGCTATTGAGCGGGATCTATGTGGGAAACAGAATTATTATGATATACTCTGTGACTTTGCTACTCGCAAGTTTCTTAAAGTAATTCTGTACGTAGTAAAGAATGAATATAATGCATAGACGAATTTATTTTCTAATACAAACTCTTAAATTTCACTTATTGTCCGCTTCCCTACCCAAACTTGGCCCATCGAAATCCGTTTCGAATAGGGCCCCACAATGCTTAAGTCCGGCCCTGCTATTTAGTGTTTGTAAAATGTTTTACATGTTTCGGATGTTCCTTCAGAGTTGACGATAGTTTACTTCCTAGTCCAAACCTCCCGCATGGGATGGGAGCGGGCAGGGTTTGACGGTCCAGCGCGCAGCCATCCGTAGCGAGCTGTGAAAACTTGTTCTCCCCCCCCCCCCCCTTGTTTTTTTTCGTGGGGTGACTATCCGCAGAAATAAGAGAGTGATCTTTCCATTACTTCTTGTTTGACCTGTTTAGGGAAGAAGAGAATTATATATATAGATAATTTATTTCATTTTTAACAGGGTGAATTCCTAGAAAACACAAGAGAACTTATCACATTTTTTAAAAAGTAAATCAACAATAGCTTGAATAAGTTGTTAGTAAAATTTTACAAATCATAACAAATGTATACGGTATACTACAAAAGTAACAATAAGACAACATATTTTGGCTAGTAATAAAATAAAATAATTTTAGACATTTAGTAATTTTGCAATTAGGATTTAGCTTGCGTCAAGGTGCGAACTGGTAGTTAAGCGATCCATCACTGAATACGGGCACCTATTTTGTTTTTACAAAAAAGTATGTATGTGTGTATGTATGTATATATGTATGTATGTATGTATGTGTGTGTATGTTTGTGTGTGTGTGTGCACATAATTAATCTTTATTACATTCTGGCCTTTCATTCTTTTGGAACACGTTTTTTATACTCTAGAATAGGTTTTTTCTGTAGTTAGTTGAAAAATTGTTGAGTCCCCCCCCCCCCCCCCCCCCCGCCCCTTGCCAGCAAATGCTAATTCTGAGGTATCTACAGTGCATTATCCTGCTACTAAAAAGTGTTTTTTTAAAAACCTGATTTGCTATTCTTACTTATTTAGATACTCCCGCGCCGTTCAGCGCATTGGGCGCAAGCTGCTTCCACAAAAATATATCACTGGCAATGTCTGAAGCGTCTTCTCACCTGCGCTCTTAGAATTTGGTGACGGTAGTTTGCTTTAGAATAATGTTGAAGAGAGAGGTTTTCAACCTCAAAACTCTCTGTAAGGTGATTTTAAGTCCTAAAACCATTTGTAGGGGTTTTAAACTTTAAAAAAAGCCCTTTAGAGGAATAGAATTTAAACTCAAAGCCCCCTTTGGCTTGACTACGCTCATAGAATTTTTAGTGTGTAATTTTCTTTTTTTTTTATATTGAAAAGGTATTTTTTTAGCTTCAAACCCGCTGAAGGGAGTGCTTAAACTGAAAAACCCCTTTGGCTTCGCTCATAGAATTTAGATTGTGTAATTTGCTTATTTTATATTTAGTAGGTATTTTTTAGCTTCAAATCCAGCTTATAGAATCTGGTGACTGATGTATGGGGGGTTTATCGTAAATTTCGGAGAGGGTTTTAAAATTAATATCTTCCTTAGCTTTGCTCTTGGAATTTGGAGATTCTCGTTTGCATTTTTTTTTTGTTTTGTTTTATAAAAGAGGGGGATTTGTCTGCAAAACCCCATGGTAGGAGGCTCTTCTCTCCAACAAGTGATTATTTAGTATTAAAATCTCACCTAAAATAAAAATATTTCAAAGCAAAAAATCAGTCACTAAAATCCTACTTCGTTTCGGACGGGGGGGGGGGGGGAGGTTGAACCCCCAGACACCCCCCGGCTGCACCCAAATATAAATATATATATCTATATATATATAGAAGAGCGATTTCAAAAAGTTATTTGGCGTTAGTAGAGTTTTCATGACAATATCAGAACAATTAAATTTTTGCTGCAATTATTGAGAAAATGAAAGTAGTATAGGTAAATTTCTTTTTTAAAAGAAAATCCGGAAAACTCTTTACCATTAAAAAGTTTTTTGTGATGTTTAAGCAAGAAAATAAAATGTAAAATAATTTTAAAGAGTAATTTTCAAATATCGTTTTTATTAAATTACTTTATCATTTTAAAATCCCGAACATCTTGTTGTCGATATTTTTGTAAAATAAGTCATTTGAAATATATGTTTTAAGTAAAAAATCCTAAACAATTTGATAATCGATGATTAAACTATTAGTTACGTATTTACGTAGTTACGTATTGTCCAAGAATGTAAAGTGTAATTTAAGTCAATTATACGATTTCGTAAATCAATTTATATAATTTATTTTTTTTATAAAAGAATACCCTGAACAACTTTATAGGCAATGAAATATAAGTAAGTATAGAAATCTTAATTGCGTTTATATGCAATTTCTAATAAAAATTCGGAACAGCTTTTCATTAATTGTTAATAGTTTTTTTTTCTCAAGCAAGAAAATAATATGTAATATAAGTTTGAAAAGCAATAAAAAACATTCGTTGGCATTGATTTGTTTTTTGCAAAAATATCCAAAACAACCTATTATTGATAATTAAAATTATTGCGATGTTTTAGAAGGAACATTAAAGGTTAAATAATATTTTCACTAGGTCTTAGCCTTTTTTATCGATCTGAACAGACAAACAGACAACTCGCACAAAAATTAGTGGCTTTTATCATGCTGTGTAGAAGCTGGTCGAGAGGCTAACTAAGCTTCAACTTGGCTTGTCGTGGCTATCTATGAAGGTTCGTCAACCAACACGAGTAGAGTTTGGTTTACTGAGCGGCTAAAGGCAGCACGGAAAACCCTCGGCCAAAATGCACCCTCCCCTCACTGGTCCAAAAAATGAGATTGGTCCAGAGCTCTCTGATCATGATATACCCCTAAGCATGAAATAAGCGTTAAAAAAAGGTATAATTAGTGGGAACACTGAACTAATAATATAAATGTGATTATTAAATTTTTTAGGGAACTCATTTAGTATAACGTTTAGCCGCGGCCGTCACGCTACTGCACGAAAGTCACTAAATAAAAAGTTCTTTTAAATAAAATGTGTTTGATATTTACATACAAAGTGCATTCTTACCATTTATAAACAAACAGAAATGTTGTCTTTTACTTTTAACAGCTAGTTGCCCATACAAAACACAGTTTTTATTTTGTTGTTAACATTTCTTGTACATTTTATTAGTACATTTGATCAAGTGATGTTGAAAATTTCACACAAAAAACATCTTTCTTTGTTAACATATTGTTAACATAGTCTCTCTTACATTTATGTTTTTTTTTAGAATTGGTGTATTTTTATGAAATAATCGTTTGAATAATTATTTTTATAAACTAAACGATTTGATTTGGGAAAACAAAAATGTAGATGTTTCACCTAAACTTTGCAAGCAACAACGCATGGTGAAATACTATTTTTCTCCTCTAGTTTTTTAGATCTGAGTGTGACAGACGGACAGACATTTTGCACAAACGTATTACTGGCTTTCTCCCTTACGAGGGGCTGCTAAGAATAAATCAATCAGTCAATTTTTTATATCGAATACTGTGCCCACTACAGATATCAGAAATTTGGATTGAGACTCCACAAGAACTGTATCATCGAGGACCCTCTACCCGCTAGAGCGCCACCTCCAGCTGCAAGACCTACAGCCATGACACAGTCAGCTGCAACATCAGTAGGACAACCTGCAAAGTGCAGAGGACGAAGGTGACATACTCTCTAATTAGGTGCTCACCATGATGATACGATATTGCTAACGAGATAGATGCAAATCCCCTCCCATATTTTATTATACCTTGTACATTTATGTAAATAAATATTCTTTAATCTTACATTATTTGTATCTTTCTCCAATGTTTGTCTCGTTGCGTGTCTGCTCCCGATTTATCTCTGATGGACCAGTGTGTGGCAACTAAAAATTAAACATCCCTTAGACACCCAGTGAGCCACTCATACATGTCATACACGAGATCCGCCCTAAATCTAGGTTAACCATGTATATTAATGGAAAAGCTAAAACATAATTCCATTTTGACCACAGTTTTGGAATTTTACCGAAACATTTAAATGCAGTCACATGTCTGTTGTGCCTCCAGGGGCGTAGCTAGGAATTTTCAATCGTTCGGGGTCCAGACCTCTTTGGGGGCCCCTGCATTTTGCGTAACATTTAATTTAATTAATTAAAAAACACTCATTTGGGGCCCCCCATAAGTGGAGGCCTTGGGGATTTTCAAATTATCCCCCCTCCTCCCCCCACCCTAGCTACGCCCCTGTGTGCCTCCTATGTTTACATTCTTTTTTACTGAAGACATAATTTGGTAAATCTATTTTTTCCTGCAACTAAATTCGAACATAAGTAACAGATGTTTAATAATTTTTTAAAATATATATTTACTTTACAAGGGAATCGTAATTTCGTCATAGAGCATTGTTAGGTGAATTGCATAGATATCGGTTTCTTTATGCAGTAATTCATTTGTCACCAAACAAGTTAAGTAAGATTTTAAAACTCTTTAAAATAGCTTTAATATCTCGATAAAAGAGAAAATGATATAATCAATGAAAGTCAATTTTTTCCCTAGCTGTTGGAGGTTCGTTTAATTCATTTGCTTTAAATGCCTACCATGTAAAACAATTATTTTTAATTATTTTAGCCTGCTTTAAGTCATCGCCAAACGAATATTCCTGTTTCTAAAAATAAATAAATAAAAATCGTATATAAGAGCTTAACAAAACGAGCAACAACAAACTCTTTTGGCATTTCAGCGAACTTCCATTTACAACTAGAGCCTAAACTCATTTTCATCATTTTATTCATAAATCACTAACAGAAAAAAAGTCTTTTTGTGTAAAATATGTTAAAAAAATATTTTAGTTTTAATCAATTTTCAAACAATATCATAAGACTTTTTTAAAAAAGCTATGCTTTTTTTCTATGAGGCCACTAAAACATATACTTTGCATTTTTGTTTTATTTTTAATATTGTTTTAATATTAGATTTTTATAATTGTTCATGAATATTCTTAAATTATTTTGACATTGCTATATGTTCGTGAAGTCGACTTTGTTTCATAATCTTATCTGAAAATGCTCTCATTCAAAGTAGAACATACATTTTATGTAGTGGCAATTTACTAAAACTCTTAGTAATATTCTATTACTTACCAATGAGTATTTGTAAAAACACTTTATCAATTTCTTTTGTTAAAAAAAATGTTAAAATATTCTATACGAGTGTGAGTTTAATG
Source organism: Biomphalaria pfeifferi (assembly GCA_030265305.1). Classification (NCBI taxonomy): domain Eukaryota; kingdom Metazoa; phylum Mollusca; class Gastropoda; family Planorbidae; genus Biomphalaria; species Biomphalaria pfeifferi. Next base: position 1,562,791 of record JASAOG010000153.1, read on the forward strand.
TTTTTTTTCTTCTCAATTATCATTTACATATCAATATATTAACATTGTAGATAAAATAAACTAGAATCTAAAAGGCGTAATATCTACTTTGTTTATCAAATCTTAAACGTTTAGTAGCGCAAGATCTAAGGACACTTGATACACTCCAATTACAGGAATATAGTAAGAATTTAAAAATGGAATTCCTGAACTCAATTTCTAACACTCTTTCTGTTCTTTAATTAGAAGCAAGTTAACTATAATTTGTCTATATATAGTTTGCCAGCTTTAATTTTGAAGAATTTTAAAATTTGTTTTGTTTCAGAGCACCTTTAGTTTCTTCTTTTCACATTTATAACCATCGCCCCCATACCGCTCCTTTTTGTGCTCAGCCTCCCCTATCGCCCTTTTGGCTCCCAGCGCCCCTTGAAATCTCTTGCACCTAGCCTGTCGATCTTTTGCAAACAAACCCGCTTCCTTCATTGATTGAAGGATAACACTTGCATCGTATCTAAGCACTATCGCTTTGAGCACAGAGACGACGTTTTTTTACACTTCAAATATTCCATTACACATTCAGGAAGCTGTACACCTTCTTCATTGCAAGAAGATTCTAAATATAAAAAAAATTAATAAAGTTATTCATAAGTGTACACTACACATTCCAGATATAAACTAAATTGTAGATTTTGTCATAATGTGTATATAGCGTGTTCATTTTTCTTCAATAACAAGATGTAATAATTCTATACATAACGTACATATAATACTAGTAACTGTTGTGTATGCAAAGATAATAGACAACACAAAAAATGAAGGCACGTTAATGCATAGCATTTATTAGTTACGATAGATAAAGAGAATTTAATTAGTACGGTCCTAGAAGCATTGTATTTTACTTTGAACTGAAATAGTTATACATAAATTAAACTATGATACATACATATATTAGACCTAAATGGATAGCAGCACCAGGGACCATGTTTTTAAGAGAGAAAGTAGGGAAAATACGTATAATAAGTAGTGAAAAGTACGAAAATAAGGGAATGCGCCGACCAAGGCTCGAACCTGTGACTCCGGACTTGACACCACCGCCTAGCGATAACGCACCAGGCGAACTTAACCTCTAGACCATCGGATTGTCAAAATAAACATTCTTCTGATCCAGAGTCATTTCGCCCGTATACAAATTACCACCCCTGTGGTCAAAGGTCACAAGCCCTAGCTAGCCCCTTCCCCACCTCGTAGCATCCATTCACTAACAACTTCAATAGAGCCGACACAGACAGCCGTTAGGCATGTATTAGACAAACAATGGCTCTAACTAATTGTGTATCTCTCATAATGACAAGTGGACAATATAAACACATTACATATAGAAGCCTCAGTGGGTATGAGCAATTAAGCTGTAAACGTAAATATGGAGTTAACGCCAGGTGCTGAAACAAATGTGATACATACATATATTAAACATACATGAATAGCAGCACCAGGGGCCATGTTTTTAAGAGAGAAAGTAGTGAATAAAATGCAAATTACTACCCCAGTGGTCAAAGGTCACATACGGGCGAAATGACTCTGGATCAGAAAAATGTTTTTTTGGACATTCCGATGGTCTAGACTAGAAGTCAAGTTCGCTTGTTGCGTTATCGCTAGGCGGTGGTGTCAAGTCCGGAGTCAAAGGTTCGAGCCTCGGTCGGCGCATGCCCTTATTTTGGTAATTATCTGTAACTCTCTCTTAAAAACTTAGGTCCCTGGTGCTGCTATCCATTTATGTCTAATATATGTATGTATCACATTTGTTTCAACACCTAACTTCAACTCCATAATTTAAACTAGTTTAACAACTGGCATTAAACATATATTTTTTTTAACTGAAGACAATTTTCAATCATAAAATTAAAAAAAAAAATACAATAATTATAATTACATATTCAATACAAAGATCAGGATGAGTGCAATCGTTCATGTGACTACGCGAACCCTGTTGCGACATACATATTTTTAAGCAGACAAAGCCGTTAGCCAAGGGATCTATTTAAGATGCCGTAACTTTCTGCACCCGTATTTTACAAGGGCTTTTCATTGGGCATCTATTGTTTGCCCTGCTTCATTTGTGGCAGCTTTTTAACTGGTTCTATCTTCTGCTGTCAGCTACTTTCCTTCTATTTCTTTGAGGCACCATAAGATAAGAATTAAAAATTTCCTGCGCGTAAACCTTTAGATCAAATATTCCATCAATTAAAAAAAAAAACAAGAAAAAAATTCTCATTGTTTCATCCCAGTGCTAGCGATTTTTATAACCCCGTGTGTCAAGATATAGAAAACAGCAGACAATTAATTCTTTCTCTCCTAACTGACGCTACCAGCGTTGATTCCGCCAGAATGTGGTAAATAATTACGGAGAGAAAGAGTTAACACAATAGTAAAATTAGAAATAACGAAAAAAAAATCGAAATATTAGTAAAAATATGAATGACACTAGAAAAATGAATAAAACCCTAACCCTAACCCTAACCCTAACCACTCCATAGAACCGCAGCAAATCCTATTGCAGCAACAAGTAGAAGAAGAAGAATTAGAGAACGCAACTCAAGAAACCAAAAATAGAGATAAATTGAAAACAAAGTTATAATATAAGAAGAAACAAACATTTAGTTTTGTTATGTAAATAAATATACAGACAAAGAAAAAAAAGAGGTGGATATTTGAAAAAAAAATTCTTTACTAAAAAAGTAAGGCTTCTATTAATTGTTCGTCTTTCGCCTGTGTTGTATATCTATCTATCTATCTATCTATCGATATATATATATATTGGTAAAGATATAAAGAGATAGATATATAGATAAAGATAAATAGATAGATAGAAAGCGCAATACTATTGTTAATTATAATGTTTAAACTTTGCGTAATAAAATAAAAAAGCTCAGTAATACTTTCAATAACCTTAGTTAAGGGTATCGAAACACAAAATTTAACTTTTCGAGAAAAAAAATTAACTGATTAAGGAAAGAAAAAAAATTGAAAATATAAACTTAAAAAAAAAACTTAATAAATTTTAAGATGCTATATATAGAGAATCACTGAGAACTACTATGGAAAATAGTTAGAGAATACGGCATCCCAGACAAAGTCGTCCTGATCCTACGATTCCTATAAGTCAGTCTAGTTGCTGCATTAAAACAGAAGAAGGAACAACCGAGTTTTTTTAGCATCGAGACAGATATGAGACAGTGGTGCATCTTATCTCCCTTCCTTTTCCTCCTAGCCATCGAGTACATAATGAGGAGAGCAATGAACCAGACTGCCTTTGGTATTTCATGGCATGAACACAACCGAATGACGGACTTGGACTTTGCTGATGACGTTGCACTACTCGGGCTATAAATAAAAGCATACAAGAAATGACGGAGAGCCTAGATAGAGAGGCACCCAAAATTGGCCTCCGGATAAACTTAAACAAGACTAAACTTTTGCGAGTGGGATATAAGGCAAATATTGCCCTGTGAGACTTGGAGAGTCAAAGCTTGAAGAGCTGGACAAGTTCACGTAATTTGACAGTATCATAACAAAATATGGGGATGCCTACCATGATGTAGCGTGACGAATAGGAAAGGCAGGGAGAAAAGGCTGCAGCCTAATTGGACAAGATAAGCCATTGGGCTCGAGACAAAAATACACCTTCTCAACACAATTTTCATTCCAACTGCAACATATGCCTGTGAGACATGGAAGTCATCTGTCGAAATTGAGAAAAGACTAAATGTGGCTCAACAAAAATGGTTGAGAAGGATTTTGGGAGTCAGTTACACAGATCGGTTATCAAAAAAGGAAATCCTATGGCGCACTCTATTTTTACGATTACACATATTTTTATGTGCTTTTGTTTTGTTTTTCAAGAGGACATAACATTTATTTGAATGCGCAGGTTCAATGGACATTATTAGTAAGAATTAATTATATTATCTCTCTCCCCCCCCCCCCAAAAAAAAAACACGAATGTATCTATTTGTATTGCATGTTTACTATATTGAAGCTGTTGTTAATAATAGACATCTGTTACATGTTACAGTACTTTTGTTTGTTGAATGTGTCAATGACACGAGTTTGAGGTCTTGAAATACCATTAATTTGTAGACCAGTCTGATTTTACATCAGCCTGATATAGTCTGCGACCTTTTCAATTTTTCATAAAGCTAGTGATAACCACTGTCCTGTGTTAAGGTAAGCATTTAATGTACTATTAGCCGTGCATGTATGTCTTAACCTCTGCTTCATCTTCAATATGTTTTTTTTTAACATTATCTACGTGCTGTATAGATTATTGAACACAACAGTTTGAAAGAGATCTGATTGTGCGAGACGAGAAATAATTTTAAAAAAAAATTAAATGTAGGGGAAAAAAATAAAAAAATATGAAAACTGAAATATCTAAATAGTGGAAAAGGTCATATTTGTAAATACACTATCTCCTGTTCGTTTATATAATTAAATATTGTTCCTTGTTATATTGTTCAGAGGTTGTGTGGCTGTTGTGACTTGAGATGTTGATGTTTGAAGGTATAATTAGTAGTGATTTTTCATTACATCAAATACTATTAAACAACAACACTATGACTTTAAATCAAAGAATAAGATGCCACTTTAAATAAAACAGTATATTCCACCAAAGAAAGGCACAGTCCATGTCATTAGATCTGGAAAACACGTCTTGTTCTAGTCACCACAGAAGTGGCTCTCTCGTTTGTCTTCTTCTTCTTCGTTCTCATTGTTATGTTGGAGTGTTCAGATGTCTAGACCAATGCATGACTAATACAAAACTGCGCAGTGGTTTCCAAATCAGCGAGCTCTCCAAATAGTTTTCTTTCTATTTGGGTGTTTTGGAGCCAGTGTCTGATTCGGGCCTCTTGGTAAAGAGAGCAGTTTTGGAGGACGTGGTCGGCATTCTCTAGTGATACTCCATATGGACAGATTTCACTTGTTCCAATTTTGAGCTTCCGGTACATGTGTTCTCCCACTCTTGGCGAGTGTGTCAGCCTTCTAATTTCCTTCTAGTTGAATGTGACCTGGTATCCATTGAATAACAGTTTTTTTTTTGCTCTTGTTGTTGATCTTTGTAAGTGCTGTTCTGAGGTTTTTAATATAAGAGGAATCAGAGTTTTGCAAGCTTTGGAGGGTTGTTTTCGCATCGGTTAGAAAGACGATCTGACTGTGAGAGGAACTTGGATGATTTGATAACATGGTAGCAGCTAGTGCTAGTGCTTCCCTTTCTGCTCTGTGACTGTCTGTGAATCTGTCTCCAATGTCCGTTCAAAGCGTTTAATGTAACATCGAGTAACTAAGGACATTCAAGATTAGTTTCAACTTCTACGCATCTAGCTATTGAGTTATTACAATATTTACATTTTTTGTTAGTTATTAATTGGATATTTTAAATTTAATAAAAATATTTCTGCTTTATTTACGTAGGCTACTTTTATTTATTTTATATATATTTTGTTACATTTTATCATTTAGACACGCTTTTCAGCATAAACATACCTATATACTTTTTTGCATATGTAAATCATATTTTTCAAAAGTCTTTCTCCACATTTTGTTGTCTACAAATGGTGTTTTATAATAAACCTTCATGTTATTGGTTTTTTAAAAATTATTTCTTAATAATATTTTTGTATTATATGTATATTTAAATACATTTTTGTTTACCTTTAGATGCGTTCTCTGATTCTTGTTGTACTTGTTGCTGTAATAGGAATTCCTTCCGCTGAATTGAGTGGTTAGTGTTTGTCATGACTTTGATTATTAATGAATACGTATTAAATTGTCGTGGTAGTGAAGTGTAATTTTAATTGCAATATGTGCGTGTGTGTTTGTTAAAATTAACTATGTTTACTTTTTGCTTGATAATTACATCAGTCCCGAAGTTCAGCCTAACAGACACACCAGACACACCAGACACACCAGACACACCAGACACACCAGACACACCAGACACACCCAGCAGTACATAAATTAATAAACGATGTGTATAATGATTTAAATTACAGGATGACTTTAATACAACGATAGTTATACAAAAATATGAAACATTAATAATGTGAATGATAGATAATTACAAATACAGATGAAGATAATAAATCATAATTTCAGTCCAATTTAGTACTTAAATAGTATTTAAAAAGGGGGGGGGGGGGATTACCTTATATTATGTTGCTTGATAACATTGACGTTAACAGCATTTAAGTTTCCCAAAGACAAAGATTCATCTCTGTAACAGGTACTGTTCAAAATGTCTAAAACATCACTTCTTGATTGTAGCATAAAAGAACCTTCCGACCAAAAAATAAGGACAACGATGATGTTCAGGGTAATACCAAAACCCACAATATCAATATGTACAACACTGAAACTCTATAGAAATAAATAACAAAGATTCTAATGTCTGACCGACAACCACAAAGACAAACAAATCCATAGCAGAAAATATTTTTACAATATATATATATATAGTTCACTTCGTCGCCCGACCATGCGGGACACGCACGTCGACTATCAATCCCTCGATAAAAAAGTCATGGAAAGATAACACTTTTATTTCTGCAAGTCGGACTAGAGTTACCCCACGTAACTTTCGCGGGGAAAAAAAAAAGGACGAGGTGGAAAACAAGTCACTACGGGAGCACCACGCACGCACACACGCCCTATCTCTAACAGTTCGTATTGCCCTTAGTTTTCTAACCATGGCCACCGCTTCACTTATATTTCGTGGAGTCAACAGGTCTTTCAATGTAAACGAAATTCTTGCATCAGGTACCTTTCGTTGCATATTTCTGGAAAAAATATTATCAACCAAACTATTACTCTCGAATTTCGTAAGATCGCTGTAAGCTTTGTTTGCGAACATTGGGATAACTACGACGACGCCCGGTCCGTTGTTTTTACTCACGGAAGCACAGTCATCACGATGCCTACATAAATACTTTCGGCGTTTATGGTGGCAATGCTGAAATTGTGGTGATGTCTCAAATACTTACCGCTACTATCACTATTCACTTTCCAGAACGTCAGTATGACCCTCCTCGAGTTTACAGTCCGTTCCTTCTTTTCCTTCACTCACAGTCGTTTGCCCTAACTTATCCCATTTGGTAAACTGTGTCTTTCAGGAAGTGTTCACCCGTCACTAAATAGTGGCATATGCTACGCCGCGGGTTGACTCATATGTAATAAAACTCACCTTAAACAGGGGTCAAAGAGTCATACTAAGAAAAGATCTAAGGCAATCGCTAAGGCTGTGCAGTAACGTAAAGCAAAAGAGAAATATAAGAACACAAAGAGTACAACTTTTCTATAAATACCAAAACGCACCAAAAATTAAAGATGAAATTTGACGTCACATCAAATGATGACAAAATGCCAAGAGAAAAATAACTGCACAAAACAAAAAGCACACATGGCGTCATCACCTATAAAAGAAAGTGGCGCTATTTAATTGTGTATAATATACTGCGACCTTGTTTAATCTATTTAAATGTTGTTTTTTTCAGATGCTCAAAGTTATTTCGACTGTTATACCCATTTTATTTATTTTCACGTCATTGCTAACTTAAAACTTTTGTTCATTGTCTGTTATTATGAGTAAGTTTAAAAAAAAATCTAACTTTCATTTTCTATTAATTGGAAATTAAACGCACTATATGATATCTATTTCAGTGTCCTCTTACGTTGGGGAAGATATTCCAGAGTGTTTAGAACCGTATTTTGAATGTATAGAAACATTTTTCAAGCTATTGGCCGAACTAATTCTACATGCCAAAGAGAAATATGGTGTGGTCACTGTCATTGAAATCATCAAGAAGATTTTGGAACATTTGATTCCCGAATTAGGCATAAGTGGAGGTGATCTATGGAATTCGCTAACCGATATTCAAGGTCTGACTGCTACAGCTACGAAAGTAATTCCATGGGTAAAGAAAGCCGATCAGAGTGATACATTCACGTACCTACTAGAAGGCTTGTTACATGAACGAGCAGCAAATTGATAACTTACAGCTATCTTTTTCCAATGTCTTTGACTAACTGTACACGTAAATATCACAGGGTATCAAAAACATTTATTTGAGATTTTTTTTTAAAGTGAATAACATAAGCTTTCAAATATAACTGAATAGATACTTTCAATATTAACTTTTGGAATAAAGCTATAGACATGAAGTAACGACTTGCGTTCATTTGTTAATAAGTTATTCAAATGTTCTTTTATCTATCTATCTATCTATCTATCTATCTATCTATCTATCTATCTATCTATCTATCTATCTATCTATCTATCTATATATATATATATCATCTATCTATCTATCTATCTATCTATCTATCTATCTATCTATCTATCTATCTATCTATCTATCTATCTATCTATCTATCTATATTTTTATCTATCTTTCATCTTTCTTTCTTATCTATACATATATATTTATATTTCTATCTATCATCTATCTATCTATATTTCTTCTTCTTGTTTTCAACACACATTCGTGACTTCCCGCAAGTCCCTAACTCCCCGTTACCCAACACCTGACCGTGTGACACGGTTGACCACACATAGTAACCGTGTCGTAACAGTCTTCCCAAGGCAGAGAGAAATTTGGATCGTATCAAAATTTCATGAACCCAATAGTTTGGGTGTACATTAATAATGTTTTACATCGACAAGAAAACAATGACATGTAATACATTGGCATCTTCTAAAACTGATAATGCCTATGACAACTAATAACTCTTTTATCATGTGTTATTGAAAGGAACATTTTCAATTGAACTATCACAGAAAGATATCCTGATATATTATACAACTTATATAAAGAAAAATCCACGCATTTAGTTTTTCCTATGTAACGATAATCTTGAATGACAACATTGGAAGGTGAAATATACCCAATTAGTTAATACATTATGTTACATCAACTACATCTTCCAAATTAAGGGAATTGTTTACTTTGCGTTTCTTAAGTGCCAGTTCCTAAGTCGACATCTACGACTGCAATCAATGCATCATCCAACAAAAAAAAATTGCTAAATTGTAATACAAATTTCACATCTCTGAATGAAATTAACAAAAAAATTTCAGTAAATTTCAAATTTCATTTAAAGTTGACAAGACAAAATTTAAAGTTATCACACAAGGTATTTGCTAATTTCCTCCTTATCTAATTAATGAATGAACATAAGTCCAGCTGTCCCTAGACACATCTTGTCAACTCGTCGGCTATCATGTTGATTTGTCCCGGAATAGCTTGAACTGTAAAGCTGAAGTCTTAAAGTTTTACAGCCCATCTAGTAATCCTCTGGTTAGCTAGCTTATTGGTATTGATATAAGCTAGTGAGGCGTGATCTGTTAGTAATATAAATGACTTCCCGATCAAGTAACTGGATAGTTTCGTTATGCAAAACACAATAGTTGTGTGGTTTGTTCTACCACAATTTTGAAATTGGAAACGAACTCTTTGCTAATTACGTTGATATTCTCGTTGAGCTCTTCGCTGTGTTTTTCTTATATGTATATGTTGGGCTCTTCGCTGTGTCTTTCTTATATGTATATGTTGGGCTCTTCGCTGTGTCTTTCTTATATGTATATGTTGGTCTCTTCGCTGTGTCTTTCTTATATGTATATGTTGGGCTCTTCGCTGTGTCTTTCTTATATGTATATGTTGGGCTCTTCGCTGTGTCTTTCTTATATGTATATGTTGGGCACTTCGCTGTGTCTTTCTTATATGTATATTTTGGGCTCTTAGCTGCGTTCTCTCTTCGATATCTATATGTTGGGCTCATTTCTTCATTTTTCTCTCTTCTTTCTGTATATGTTGGGCTCTTAGCTGCGTTCTCTCTTCGATATCTATATGTTGGGCTCTTAGCTGCGTTCTCTCTTCGATATCTATATGTTGGGCTCATTTCTTCATCTTTCTCTCTTCTTGCTGTATATGTTGGGCTCTTGTCAGCGTTCTCTCTTTTATATAGAGAGCTTGAAGTCCGCATTCTTACAGCGGTGTTCAGCATAAAAGCTGATGCCGCAGTTGGGTTCTCTCTAGCTAACACTTCACTTGGGTGTACAGCCTTATACTGTCTTTGCTGTGCTATCAAGCTGCTGATTGTCTTTGGCTCTCGCTCCGTGACGTGTTTTTACCTTATTATTGTAAGCTTCCATCACAGCGTCCGTTATGATGTGTTCTCTGAGGGCTTCATATTTGTGATCCACTTTTGACAGGTCTACCCATCGATCGAAGTAAATTGACATATTGGTGACGAATATTTGTGGATCGTCGTTCGCTAGAGGTGTCGACTTTTTCAATCTCCTTCGGTATTCGTAACTTGTGGAGCCAAATTGTCTCAGCAGAGCCTCATTCACGGCCAAGTAATCACTTCTTTCTTCCTCTCTCATTTGAATGCAGATGTTCATGGCTCTTCCTTTCAATCGCCCCATGAGGCTTCGTGCCCATTCTGATTGTGAGAGGTTGCAGGCTATTGCTATGTCCTCAAATATCAGTAGATTATGATTCAAGGCACTCATTCTGGCTCTGGTCGAATGGAGACATTCTGTCCAATTGTTTGTATTTGTCAAAGTGTTCCTCCTTTTCATTTTGCTGTTCTTTGTTTTTCTTTTCTTTAAGTTTTAGTTCTAGTTGTAAGATTTCCATCCTTCTACTATCTTCTTCTTTCCTTCTAATATCTTCTTCTTTCTGTTTGGCTTCTTCCCTATCAAATCTCCTTTCTTCCCTTTCTTCCTCCTGTGTTATTTTTAATGTTATGAACTTTTCCAGTTCTTCGCCTTGCAGGTCATTTTCCTTGCCCGCTTCTCTATATATTTTGTTTATCGACATTTTCACTTAATTGTGCCTCGTCGTATCTCTTCGGGGTCGCCAGTTGTGAAGAAACAAGTCCCTTTAAGTATAAGCGCCTTTTATTGTGACGCATTCAAACATAACATATTTACAAGGCTAACATTATCTACAAAATAACCAACTCCACTAGATGATTTCCTTCTTCTTGTTTTCAACACACACTGGTGATCTCCCGCAAGACCCCTAACTCCCCGATACCCAACACTTGACAGTGTGTCACGGTTCACCACACAAATTAAACATGTCGTAACACTATCTATCTTTATTCTTTCTTTCTTTTTTATCTATATATCTATATTTCATTCTTCTTTCTTTATCTTTCTATCTATCTATATTTCTTCCTTCTTTCTTTTTTTTATTATTTTATCTATCTATATTTCGGTGACCGGTCATTTCATCTCCGGTCACTTTATCCCCGGTCACTTCATCCCCCGTCACTTTATCCCCGGTCACTTCATCTCCGGTCACTTTATCCCCGGTCACTTCATCCCCGGTCACGCCATCCCCGGTCATTTCATCCCCAATTAAATTTTTTTATATAAATATGATTATGTAGAATGCTTTTTGACATTTAATGACACGTTACTTATGCGTTTATAGTGTTTCCACTTCCACTTTGTATTCTTACTGAGAAATCTTATATTATATTATAAATGTGGGTGTGTACTTAGCTATAGCGCTTCTATTGGATATGGGGGATGTAATATTATAATATTATCCTGCGCAAGACGTAATGATCAAAGGCCAAGGTGTGGTGCAAGTAGTGAAAATCTTTTGAGTAATAGAAGTGCGATTAGAATAATTATGATTGTGTCACTGATATCTTATCCTCAAAGGCCGAGGTGTGTTGAAAGTACGACCATGTTTCACTTTATTTTATTTTTCAATCGCTCTTTCTTGAAAATGGTCACGTCTTTTGTACTTACAATCTATAGCTTATCTATCTTATTGATGTAGATCAGGGGTTCTCAGCCTATTGATCGCGACCCATTTGGGGGTCGATTGACGATTTGCCAGGGGTCGCCTAAGACCATCGAAAATATGAATTGTTATTTGTCTATTCTTCTTTTGTTGTATGTGTGTGTGGGGGGGGGGGGTCATGGCAGAGTGGGGGATTGTAAAAAGGGGTCGCCGTGCGTAAAAGTTTGAGAACCACTGATGTATATCAACACAAATACACTTTTTTTACATTACTTCTAGATTTATACATGTTAATTTTTATAGTTTTTAATGACATTTAATTTGAATTTTATTCTAATTTATTGTGTTACAATTTTTTCATTTAAATAAAAATGAATACATTAAATATTGCTCATTTCATGATTTTTAAAATTACAATTTGTTAGATAAAATGATCAGATGATGAAAATATCAGGGGAAGAAATGACCAGCGGATGAAGTGACCAGGGGATGAAATGACCGGGGGATGAAGTGACCGGGGATGAAATTACCGGGAACTCTATATTTCTTTTTTCTTTCTTTTTTTACCTATCTATCTATCTTTCTATGTATCTGTCTATTTATCTATCTATATCTGTCTATATGTCTGTCTGTCTGGCTATCTTTCTATCTATCTATCTATCTATCTATCTATCTATCTATCTATCTATCTATCTGTTTATCTATCTATCTATCTATCTATCTATCTATCTATCTATCTATCTATCTATCTATCTATCTATCTATCTATCTGTTTATCTATCTATCTATCTATCTATCTATCTATCTATCTATCTATCTATCTATCTATCTATCTATCTATCTATCTATCTATCTATCTATCTATCTATCTATCTATCGGCCTACCTATCTATCTATCTATCTATCTATCTATCTATCTATCTATCTATCGGCCTACCTATCTATCTATCTATCTATCTATCTATCGGCCTATCTATCTATCTATCTATCTATCTATCTATCTATCTATCTATCTATCTATCTATCTATCGGCCTACCTATCTATCTATCTATCTATCTATTTATCTATCTATCTATCTATCTATCTATCTATCTATCTATCTATCGGCCTATCTATCTATCTACCTACCTACCTACCTATCTATCTATCTATCTATCTATCTATCTATCTATCTATCTATCTATCTATCTATCTATCTATCTATCTATCTATCTATCTATCTATCTATCTATCGGCCTACCTATCTATCTATCTATCTATCTATCTATCTATCTATCTATCTATCTATCGGCCTATCTATCTATCTATCTATCTATCTATCAATCTATCTATCTATCTATCTATCTATCTATCTATCTATCTATCTATCTATCTATCTATCTATCTATCTATCTATCGGCCTACCTATCTATCTATCTATCTAACTTTCCGAAGAGATTCAAAGTTATCAAAAAAAAAAAAAGATTCAAAAAGAGAAAATAAATATTGTTCTTTATCTAACTTTAAAAACTTAGTGATTTAATTTTTCTAATCAAACATTTCTTTCTTGCCTTTGATTTTATGTTGTTGTTTTTTTGTTTTTTTTTTTGACATTGGTAAAAATATATTTATACCCTCCTCTAACCCTTAACTTTCTCCTATTATCAGTATTAATTACATTTTTATTACATAGCTTACATTTAGTCACTTTGTCTGTCTGGTCAAATTCATTATTTGTCCAATTTTTTCCTTCTCAGATGACGTTGAAACTTGGCACAAATATTCCTTGTCAATGACAACAAATAATTCATTAACAATAAAAAAAAAACACACACAAAATATTGAAAAAAACAAAAAGGAAATACCTCCTCTATACAGCTTACAGATTTATTGTTTTTTTTTCTTTTCATAATTAATGAGTGCTACATATTTACCCCGCCTCCCACGGAGAAAGAACCCGGTAGGCGAATGTATAGATCTACTAGTCTATAATAGTCCGATGAAAGGCCATTAATTCTCTCTAGACTTTGAACACAATGCGTAAAATTTTCATGAACATTAACTCATTAAACTCTTGCCATATAGTCGGAAATTTTCGAACGCCATAGTCCTTCTAAAATCGAAGCTGGATCTATATCTAGACTACGTTATGTAGCCAAATTTTAATTATTTTTTATTTACGTTGAAAAATTCAAATGTCATAATGGAATTTTTCTCGTATGACCAACACGCTACTCATTTTTTATTTTTTTGCAGGGATATACATCAAGTGTTTACTTTCTAAGAAATCGTTACAGCTATTTTCTAGATCCATGTCAAGTTCCAGCTTCCATCGTCCACCCTCCTCCTAACCTCCATGAAGTAGTGTCTTGAATAAAGGTATTGTAAAAAGAAGAAAAAAAAGCACTATCTCTAGCATACAACTGAAACAAAATTAAATATTTAAAAAAAGTCTTTACTCTAGCCCAGTGGTCTTCAAAGGGGGCGTTTTCGTTATTTTGGGGGGGGGGCGCTGAGAGCCAAATGGGCGTTAAGAGGAGCTAGGCACAATAGGTGGCGGTAAAGGGGCGCTAGGCATAAAGGATAAATGATGAAACTAAAGTTGGACTTAAACAAAACAAATAAAAAATTCTTCATAATTAAATCTGGCGAAACTAAAAATATACAAATTATTATTAGATTGCTTTTAATTTAAGAACAGAAACAACATTAGAAATTGAGTTCTGGAATCCTATTTTCAATTTTTAAATTCTTACTCTTTTGCTTTGACCGGTGGGGATATATTGTCTGTCACGGATGAATATGTATAATCTATTTTTACAATCTGCGCGAATGACCGGAAGAGTGTTTTGTTAACTGGGACCGCTTTACAAGAGTGGGTAAAAGAAGGAGAAGACAAAGATCGAAACGAAAGAGCTAAAGAGAGAGTAGTGAGAGCTAAAGAGAAAGAAGCTGATGTAGAAATACACAAATAGTCAGAGAGTTGGAGCTTAGGGAGACGAAAGGAGAACTTAAAGAGCATATAAAACCTGTATGGAAACCAAAGTTGCCACCTTTTAATGAGAATGTTATCAAATGTATGCATATTCGGCTAGATTTGAAGCAAGAATGGAAAAAGGAACGTCTGCAGAAAAGAAGTGTTGGTGAAAAAAGAAAATGTTTTAAGTGTTTCAAAACGGGACATTTAGCAGCCCAATGTAGAAACAAAAGCCCATTAAGACGAAATGAGACTATGGGTTCAAGCAGAAGTCAGGAGTTTAAAACCAGCAACAGGGGAAGACCAACTGGACATCCATACAATGCGTCAGTTTGCATAGACTATCAACATGGTGAACAACTCCCTCATGAATCTGATCAGATCCAGATGGCTGGAGCTGTAACTTGTGACGCTGGGAAATTAAAAATGTATCCTGGATTTGTTAGAAAAAAATCTATTTGTACTTGAGAGACACAGGAGCGACCACAATCGGAGTGAAGAGACCCTCACCAGTTGACCGGTAAGAAAGTCCAATGTATGACATTAGGTGGAACAATTGAAGAATATCACACAGCTGTCATTAACATTGATACGCCATTTTTATCTGGGAAAGTTGAAGCATGTGTGTTGGAGAGGCCTGCAGCTGACTTGATTCTAGAAAACGTGACTGGTATAACTGAGCCTACCATCACAGATATCTACAAGTGGCAAAGGTCAGCAATGTCAGAAGTTACAAATGCGGTAACTAGATCTCAATCTGGTGTAATAGATAACATGGGACCACCGATGCTACATAGTCAGATCGAACAGCCAGAATCAGAATTAACATCCAGTTATGCATGGAAACAAAAGGAGGACCAAACATTGGTTAAACTTTTTGAATTGGCTGAGCGTCCCACCAGTAAATTTAAAGTGAAAAATTGACTTCTGATGAGACAAGATAACAAATAGAAACTACAGCTAGTCGTTCCTGCCGCCGAAAGAAACAGAATTTCAGAGCTATTGGTAGCTATTGATTACTTCACTAAATGGCCGGAGACATATGCAATACCGAACTAAGAAGCAACAATGGTAGCAGAAACGCTTGTAGAGAACTGGATCAGTCGATTTGGTGTCCCTCTGGAGCTACACTCCGATCAGGGCAGGAACTTTGAATCTAGAGTATTTCAGGAAATGTGCCGGGTGCTTGGCATCAATAAAACTCGCACTACACCACTACACCCGCAGTCAGATGGAATGGTAGAGCGGTTCAATCGTACCTTAGAACAATACTTGTTGAAGGTCACCGATAATCGACAAGACAACTGGGATGCATACATTCCAGTGTTCCTGATGTCCTACAGGAGTTCTATCCATTGCTCTACTTCATATACTCCTGCAAAGATGTTGCTCGGCCAAAACTTCGTTTACCAAGTGATCTGCTATTTGGACTTCCGAGAGACACACCAGTCCTTGCTACTGAGTATGTCAACGATCTTATACGGCGTCTGGAGAATTCTCTGGCTCGTGGGACAATGAAGAATAACTGCGATCTAATGAAGACTAGATACGATAGACGTGCAAATGCCTCGGGGTTTCAAGAAAACGATCTGGTATGGCTATATAGCCCACAGAGAAGAAAATGTAGATCCCCAAAACTCCAAAGAGACTGGGAAATGTCCCTATCGTGTCGTTAAAAGGATCAACGATGTGGTCTACCGAATTCAGAAGAGTCCACGGTCTAGCTTCCAGGTTGTTTACGTAGATCGGCTTCATCTTTATCATGGCGGAGCAAAATTTGTTTGAGACGAACAGTTTTAAGGAGGGGGCAGTGTTATGTTTCTACAATGCGCGTTGTCATTAGGTGTGAGACTGCGCACCATGAAACACAGGACAGAGACATAAAATAAGGGAGGAAGTATGATGGCCGATGATTAGAGATGAAAACAAGGACGCTTGTGATGTGATTAGTGTAGTTCTAAATCTAGTTTCTTTTTTATTATTAAACATTCTTTTTTATTATTTTATAATCCTTTCGTTGAGGTTATTTGGCTATGTTATAGCAATATTGTGCAGCAAAGTAATTTTAGTAATGAAATAATGTACTGTACTTTGCCATCTCCCGGTCCCTAGCCCGGGTGAAAAAGGAGCGACCCCACCCTGTAAAACCACTATTGCTACAGCAACGGCAAACTCGACACATAATGAAAACTATACATGCGGCGAGGGCGGCCAAACCCTGATGACGGTGTTGGATCAAAGCCAACTGGAAGTCCAATACCCGATACATGGCAAGCCTTTCAACGCTAGGAAACCAACTCTTATAGGCACGTGGAATGTAAGAACCCTAAATCAATGCGGTAAACTGGCCCAACTTTTAAGAGAGTTTGACTCTTACCGACTGGACTTCCTTGGGATCTGCGAGATGCAGTGGACATCAAGTGGACAAATAATCAATGATGGCAAGACAATAATATATTCAGGACATGATAAGGAGCACATTGGTGGTGTTGGAATCATCATGTCTAAAATAGCAGCTTCAGCGCTAATTGCTTGGAAGCCGGTCAGTGACCGCATCATTACAGCTCGACTCCAAACTAAGCAAATCAAAGTCACTACCATCCAAGCATATGCCCCTACAGAGGATGCAGAAGATACCATCAAAGATAATTTCTATAACCAACTACAAACCACTCTTGATGAAACACCTACGTGCGACCTAATTCTAATGATGGGAGACTTTAACGCCAAAATCAATCCCAACCGAACTGGCTTTGAATATGTAATGGGACCATATGGCTCTGCAGAAAACATCAGTGATAATGGCGAGCGCTTGATTTCTCTATGTGCATCCAACAGCCTTTCAATTGGAAACACATATTTTAAGCACAAACAAATACACAAAAAAACATGGCGATCCCCAAATGGAGAAACCTTCAACGAGATAGATTACATTTGCATCTCCAAACGATGGAGGTCATCTCTGTTAGAAGTGCGGACCCGCAGAGGAGCGGATATCGACTCAGACCACTACCTTGCCAGTGGCAAATGTAAGCTCCGATTAAAACGCCAACCAAAACGAGCCACACGACCCCGCCCATTTAATGTAGAGAAGCTTACAGACGGCAATACTGCAGCACAGTTCCAATTGAAACTAACAAACCGCTTTGAGGCTCTTGCAGATATATTGACCCTTGAAGAAGATTCGGACAATTTCAAAGATACCACTATTGGGTGCGCGGAAGAAGTTATCGGAAGGAGGCGAGGTTCATACAAGGAACAGTGGATTTAAGACAGAACATGGAAATTGATAGATGAGAGGAAAGAGGCCAAACGTAGACGAGATCAGAAAAATGAAACACAGGATCGCAGCCTAGTGGAAGAAGCCTATAGGGAAGCAGATCTGAAAGTAAAGAGAAGTTGTCAGCGAGATAAACGGGACTGGATTGAGCAGAAGGGACAAGAGGCACAAGCAGCTGCAAGCAGAAATGACACAAAAACCTTCCATCGTATTGTCCGAGATCTCACTGGAGCAAAGAGTGGACATGGGGCACCGATAAAAGACAAGCAAGGCAAAACTTTGTTAACGAAAGAAGAACAGGATGCAAGATGGGTAGAGCACTTTAAAGAGACCCTTAACCAACTGTCGCCAGACCAAACTTACATATTCAAGGACCCCTCTCCAGACAATGATATCAAGGTCAAGACAGACCCAATAACTGCTGAGGAGGTTACCATGCCATTGCAGTGTTAAAGAATAACAAAGCACCAGGGCTAGACATGATATAAGCAGAAATGCTAAAATATGGGGGACAGTGCATTGTTAACAGAATGACTGATCTCTTAAATCTCTGTTGGCGAACTTCAAAAGTCCCAGAGGACTGGCAAAAGGGAGTGATTGTAAAGCTTCCAAAAAAGGGCAACTTGGCAGACTGCAACAACTATAGGGGCATCACTCTCCTCTCTGTCCCGGGCAAGTTTTCAGCACTGTTTTGTTGAGACGGTTTCAACAGTCTGTAGATGAAAGGTGCCTTCTTTACTACGTACAGAACTACTTTACGAGCTATAAAAGTTGAATTTCCTACATAGATTACGTTCAATAGCAAGAATTACCAAATATTTCAATCTGTCTTCGTGAATGGTTGACCTCAAGTAATTCTTCATTGGTTTGAGTCGCAAGAATATTCTTTCTCTAGATTCCACAACTAAGGGTATTGAATAGTGCCGTTTTTTTATCGCAGTTAGGATTGGCTTTTTCCATATTGAATGACACCCCAAATGACAATTTTGTCTATATATTTCAGGAGATTTTATGCGTTTTCAAAAGATTTTAATAATTTCCGGAGATTTCCAGGACTTTATTCTTATATTTTGTAATTTCGGGAGATCACCAGGAGCTCCTGGTAAATCAGGAGGCCGCGGGAACTCTGTTATAAGTTATAAAATGGTTTAATTTTATAATTTATACCTAGAATTAACGCGGGTCCTATGACAGTGCGGGGCCACTACGGTCACACAGGTCTACGTTACATTGATTTTTCATTTCTCCATACCGCTTTCTCTTCTTTCCTTAACTGAGTTTATATATCATCGTGAAAACTTCTATTACTTTCTGCACTAAAAAGAATCAACAATGCAAATCTCGAGTCAAGAAAAAATCTGAAATTTCATTGACGTTTACGTTAGGGTAAGTTTAAATCGGACAATCATTTGATGAAACAACAATGTTCTTAATGTTTTCTTTTTATGGAATATGAAACGAGATGGGAGTAAAGGGGTTTAGAAAATAAAAACAGCACATAACTAGATATATATTTAAACTACGGTGGTCGATAGAGATAAATTAAAAAATCATAAGTTTAGCTTTTTTGCATTGTTATAGAAGCGGTGATGAATATTTTCTGCTATGAAAAACAAGCTAATATTGGAAATCTTGATTATTAATCTTTGAGAGTCACTTAGTTAAAAGTACAACTATCTAGATATTGATATGTTTTTTTTTTGTACATAAACCTCTTAAAAAAAAAATAGCTTGGACTCTTAAAATGCGAAACCAGATGGGATCCTCCTTATAATATTAATGTACTATTAGATCACACATCGATTTCAATCGTGTCTTTCACAACAATCACTACAAATAAAAGTTCATTCATGAAGACTCTTCATTATTATTACATATTTTCATTATTAATAAAAATGTCAACAATAAAAAAACATCTGTGACACTACTAGTGCTTGTTATATTTATCAATCACACCAGTCCCAGGCCTTTAAATACTCAGAGTTGTAGGCCAGTCGCACATCACATCAACCTGATCCAGTCTGCGATCTTTTGACTGTTTCTAACGTTGCTGACATCCAGTGCCTATACCTGCATCATGGTAAATTTTTAATAAGCAGTTAGCCATGTATGTAGTTCTTTATCTAGGAGTAAGCATGAATGTATCTTCGCTTTAGGCTTAAAATGACCAAATAACACTCTGTTACAGAGCGCTTTCTATGCCGAGACAACTGATACATATTTAAAATAACGACACATCTTCTATTACACATGCTAGTACTCTTACACGAGCTCCTTTTATTTTTCAAAGTTTATATCAACTCACTTTGTCTGGTAAAAAGTTTTAACATATTTTTCTCCCGTTTCCTATTCTCGGATCAAGTTGAAACTTAGCACAATTATTCACAATACCTGACAAGACATGAATCAATAAAAAAAAGATTAACCGATTTCTTAAGTCAATTTTGTTGATTAATTATTTTGTATGATTTAAAGATAGAAATAACTTCTCCTTGATGAGAGATGTGGATGTATGTTTGGATTTTATCCCTTTATTACGTTTTGAAACGTTTTTTTCCCCCAAGTCCCATTCTTGGATCAAAAAGATATTTTACATAATTATTCATAGTCGGTGACAATACACGAATCAATTAAAAAAACGAACCAAGTGGTAAATCATATAGTACTAATACATTTTTTTTTATGCCAGTAAGGAACCTAAGCCCCGAAATTTACAGATTAACTAATTAGCAGTTCTTTCTCTATGTTAAGCTTTGTTTAATTAAAATTGTTTTTTTCTATTGTTTGTTAACTAGTGCTAAAAGGGTATCGAATGGGTTGCCTGAATCAGCCAGGGGAAAAAAAGACTTAGCAAAAGTTTAAGTCACTGATTATTAGGCATGACTAGATTGACACATTGGATACCTCTTAGGACGTTATCTTCTCTTTTTAACTAACGTCTGTTCTTTGTAAGATAAGATAAAATAATATTAGTGACGGTCACGTATACCAAATTTTAAAGCGCTTATGACACGTTCAACAGATTTCCAAATTATAGTCTATGGAACAATTAAAAATATCTAGATTCTAATCGATGGGCTAATTTTAAAATAGTTTAAACAGGTCAGAAGCTAACACTTCATCTTTTCAAGGACTACAGACAGTTAAAATGTTTTCATTCAAATTTATTCGTTTGGATTTTATAAGACATTTGTTTTTTTAAATTCAGTTTTGTAATTTTTTTTGTTATAGCTGCGTTCTCTGGTTCTTGTTTTCTTGGTTGCTGCCTTTGGATACGCCGCCGCTGAATTGAGTGGTTAGTGATAAATCTATTTTATTATTTTTTTCCTAGATTTATAATAAGTATAATAAGTATATTGAACTGAGTTATAGTGAATGTATTTAATTGTAAGCCTATTTCTTGTGTTGGTTAGTTGGGTATTCTTTTAGTAACTTTGTAAACATAGTGGTTTAATGAACTAGAAGTATTGTACAGAAAAGGCTCATGTTCATGATAATAATAAATGATTTGGTATAAAACGAAATGGAAACTTCATGTTTTACTCTGATCTTGTCAGAATTATAACTTAAAATAAAACTATTTTCACGGCCATTCACGGTCATGCACGTGTCTAGGTAGAAAATAATACACGTTGTCATTAAATCATCTATGATGATAAAATGCTCAACTTTGTAACCTGAGAAAGTCAGCTGTCTTTCAGACCTCTACGCTTCAAAGAATATTTTTATCTTGCGACATTTTTCCCATCAATACAAACGCTTTAGGTGCTTTTTTTTTGCTTAAATTTTTTAAAACTCTTTACTTGCTTTCTTTCACAAAATTGAAATGCTTTACGAGCCTTTTTTTTTACAAGTTTTAAGCGCTTTACAGGCCTTTGTTAGTTTCACAAGTTTCAAACGCTTTACATGCCTTTGTTAGTTTCACAAGTTTCAAATGCTTTACTTGCCTTTGTTAGTTTCACAAGTTTCAAACGCTTTACTTGCCTTTGTTAGTTTCACAAGTTTCAAACGCTTTACGTGCCTGTTTCTTACGATTCTCTCAAACCTCACCGCAGGACAGCAGCTAGGGGGGGGGGGGGGCTGGCGGAGAGCAGGTACCATAAAGACGACAGTCTATAGGATATACCACTGGACCAGGCAGCCAGACCACGCAAATTTTTCAGTGTACCAAAGGCTAGACCTCGCGACAACTGAGATCAAGTGCAATTAAGAAGAACACAAGACCGTCCCTTTCCTAACTTATTTCGATATTTTGTTTTTCTTTGAAACGTTTGTTTTTACAAAGGATATATCAATTCACACTGTCTGTCTGTCTCTCTGTCTGTCTGGTACAAATTGTGTACACGTTATTTCTTTCACTTCTCTTTCTCAGACCTAGTTAAAATTTTGCACTTAATCATGGTCGATGACAACAATTGAATCAATTTAATTAAATTTGGCAATTAGTGAATTAAATATTAGTGATATTTAATTTAGTTTGATATATAAAAGTGTGTTAAACACTTCACTATTTAGAGATATGACACTGATTTTGCAGTTCTTTTTCCTTTGATAAGCTTTGTATTATCTGAATTTGATGTATACATGAACTTTTTTTCTTTTCTCTTTTTTTTCCCAGGATTTTCTTCCTCCTACTTAGACGTAAATATTCCTAACTGTGTAACTGCATCTGTAAATACCATTGAGGAGTTCTACATTGTGTTCAACAAATTAAGTTTCTGGGGCATACAAATATTTGGTACAGAAGCGTTCAAAAAATATTTGCTCTCTCCAGATTTTCTAATCGGTTTAGCAAAACTAATAAGAATAACTTTGTCGGATCTACTTAGCTTACTAGACTTACCACTTCTTCATGGATTAACGGGCAATTTAATTGGAGATTCTGGTCTACTCAAAAGCTTAACTTCAGGTGTTCAACTTGGTTAAGATGATGGTATCCACAGCATCTGATCTTTTCGGCTAATTAATATTGATACGAAAAATACTGTAGAATTTCTTGATGTTTTAAAAAAAAAAATCTTTATTTTATAATGATCACGCCTTGAATATCAGTTTATTCTTTAAAAAAAATAACAATAAAGTAATGTGTAGAAATCATTTCAATGACTCTGTTGTTGTTTCTCTCTAAAATTACTTCTTTGTTTTGATTTTGTAAAAAATGTTTTAAATGTTTTGGATGTTCCTTCAGAGTTGAAGATAGTTTACTTCATTGTCCAAACCTCCCACAGGACGACGAGGGATGGGAGCGGGCAGGGCTTGAACCCAGGATCATTGATAAATCCAAACGACAGTCCAGCGCGCAAACTGCACGACCAGGCAGCCATCCAAAGGGTGGATTTGACAAACTCTGGTCACCAATATTTTACTTACACATTGTTGACCATAGAAGTATATCACGTTTCATATGCTCTCTATGGCTTCCTTCAGTCGCAAAGCGACTAAGGATTATCACATGGAAATGAGATGAATGCCTGGGCATTAAATGTGGCTGGAGCGATGTCGCCCACACATAAGTTTTCCCCTCTCCACGCAGCTGATGTATCCAAAGAACGGCAGCGCGATACAGATTAGCGGTTAGCGGAGTCGCAGATTCTGACAGGGTGTATCACTGGGTGCTGCAAACTGCTTTAGGGTCACCACCTCCTGATTTTTCCTAATGGGTTAACTCCCAAAGCCTTTCTTATGATCGGGTATAGCGTCAAGGCAGCAGAGGTTCAAATTCAGAATTTATATGCTCTACAGATAATATATATTGGGTTCAAACCCCCACCCCCCTTCGAAAAATGAAAGGGGGCGAAGTTAAGTGTCCGTTTTTTTTTCTTTGATTTTGTTTACTTTAAGAGAGTTTTTAATACTAAACCAAACTAAACTATTTGCCCCAGCGCTGCCAAGTGGGCTTTGGGTTTAAAACCCCTACCAGGTATTGCAGTTAAATTCCTATTGTTCTATAAAAAGAATGCTTACAAAAATCTCCAAATTCCAAGAGCATAGCTAAGGAAGATTTTGATTTAAAAACACCCTTCGAAATTTACTATAATGCCCCCTCTTTAATATAACACTTTCCATACATCAGTCACAAGATTCTATCAGCGCAGCCAAGAAGAGTTTTTGTGTTTACCCCCCCCCCTCCAGCGGGGTTTGCAACTAAAAACCACCTCTTTATTATAAAAAAGCAAATTATACACTCAAAATTCTATGAGCAAAGCCAAAGGGCGTTTAAGTTTAAACGCCATTAAGCGGAATTTGAAGCTAAAAAATACCTCTTCAATATAAAACAAGAGGCGGCCCCCGTCGGAGTCGGATCCCTGTCGGATACGCCTATTTACAAGAAATAGTCAAGACGTGATTTAATTTTGATGGTCAAAAGTAATAATATCTCGAAGATTAATTTGCCGTAGTAAAAAAATGTTTTTTTAAAATGTTTTACATGTTTCTGATGTTCTTCTAAGTTGAAAATAATAAACTTCTCGCTGGGCGACGGAGAATGGCAGCGAGCAGTGTATCAACCCTGCCTGGTCGTAATTTTGGGTGCTATACTGTGGGAGGTTTGGACTAGGAAGTAAACTATCTTCAACTCTGAAGGAACATCCGAAGAAACATGTAAAACAAACAAACAACCCGGGACCGTCGAGATAATCAGTTCAGAACGACCAGGCATTGCTCTTAACTTAGGTAATAACAAACTGGTTAAAAACTAATAGCCTGACGATTTTAGAGAATCTTTCAGCATTGATTTGTAAGGATGTAGATCTACATTGTCAACATAGTCTAACAGTACTAAAGCCCTAGTCTACCGGACCTGTGTGTTGAGCACCTTGCTATACAAAACATGGTCAACCTACTCATGGCAGTAAAAAAAAGCTGAATGTCTTCCAGCTCCGATGCCTAAGGCGGATCTTTAAAATAAGGGGGCAAAATAAGATGACCAATGAGGAAGTGCTACAAAGAGCAGGGTGCCAGGACATCCGCTTTGTTATCAGCAGCAGACGCCTTGGCTGGTTTGGCCACGTTCGTAGAATGCCAGTAGGTGGACATTCTGTAGGGCGATCTAATAGAAGGCAGGAAAGCCGCTGGTCGCCCACTTTTACGTTATACGGATGTATGCAAACACGACATGAAGCTCTTCAAAATCGACACTGGCAGCTTGGAAGAGGTTGCACTGGATAGATCCACATGGAGAGAGAGCATAAAGGAAGGGTCACGGATTGCAGATGTCATACAAAACAGAAGCAGAAAGAAGGGTGAAAATGCAACGGCGCCTGGTGATTATATATGCCCAACATGCGATCGCAGCTGTGAATCAAGGATTGGCCTCTTTAGTCACATAAGAAGTTGCAAAGGGAAAAGATCGTCTCTCGAGACGTAAAATGCCACAGAGATCTACATGATCTAAACTTCTGATTTATCACTCTTTAT
Source organism: Biomphalaria pfeifferi (assembly GCA_030265305.1). Taxonomy (NCBI): domain Eukaryota; kingdom Metazoa; phylum Mollusca; class Gastropoda; family Planorbidae; genus Biomphalaria; species Biomphalaria pfeifferi. Next base: position 1,588,242 of record JASAOG010000153.1, read on the forward strand.
ATATATATATATGGAGAAAGAGAGAGAGAGAGAGAGAGAGAGAAAGAGAAAGAGAGAGAGAAAGAGAATCTTAGATCAATTAAATATCGTTAGTTAAATTTTTGGGATGATCTGGTATAAAAATTATATCTACCATAGCCTTATGGAGAGATTTTCATACCATACTTTGTACTTTGGTGTTAGGAAGTTGTTTTCCTTAAAAATTCGGAACATAAAATTAAGATAAAATTAGATTTTGTAACGTTTAACCAAGAAAATTAATTGTAGTATAAGAGAAAAGCGATTAAAAAAATAGAGTTAGAATGTTTTTCATAAAAATCAGGAGCAACCAATTTTTGTAAATGAGAGGAAGATTATTTATTTTGTTTGTTAGAAAAGGGAGTTCAAACAGTTATTTGGCGTTAGTGGATTTTTCTAATAAAATTTGGAACACTTTTGGAGACGATTTGTAAGATTATTAATGTTATGTGGGTCGTTTTCATTTTCAAAACTAAATCCGAAACATTCTTTACTGATCAAAAAACTTTTTGTATGTTTCAGCAAGAAAATTACATGTAAAAATAAGTCTAACCAACCTTATATCGGTTTTCCCCCTTAAAGGAGCCACTAAAAGTGACTTTCAATAATCGCTTCTAGTAAATTACTTATTTATTTTAAAATCCTAAACAACCTTTTGTCGATACTTCCGAAAAAAAATGAAGGGTAAAAATGTAATAAGGATTAATCATGCACACACACACACATTTGGGTCATCCATATAATTAAGTTTGTGATAGATCTAGACTATTCTAGACCAATCATTCTTTGCGATTAGAAATACTTTCACATATTGTTTTTATTAGCGCCATTTCATATACCAAACAAAATAATGAATTACCAATAGTTAATGAACTAATTGGTTAATTTTATTATTGAATCTTGTGTTGTCGGGTAAAAGAAATCATTGCGTTCTCCGAGAATCGATGTCGTGGAAATAACGTGTACAAACTGTTTACTAGAGAACAGAGTTGATTTTAGAATTGTAAAAAAAAAAGATCTTTCAAGAAACCAATACCTATGTTTCTTTGACATCTTGTTTAGTTGTACATATTATGCATCTAGTGCAGGGGTGGGCAACCTTTTTTGTATCAAGGGCCGCATTTAAAAAAAAATTGAGGAACTGGGGCTGCATATATATAGCCTATATAAATGCACTTACAACTTAGAAAAATACGCTAGCTGTGTATAATGTCTTTAATTCATAATTATACCGTATAAATAAGTCTTGTACTTTTAACCATTTCACTAGAAATAGTTTCACCTTTCAAGAAAGGAAAATAACAATACCTGTTTTCAGTTGCTTGCCTGGAGAAATTGGAAAGCTTTGTTTGAAAAGATTAAACATGCACTTACTTTTCATATTTCAACAATCCATTCCAATTGTGGCTGTGAAAAACATGTAGTCTTGCCTTCCACTCTTCCTTAGTAATATTGATAACGAAGTCACAGTCAATGTCCTTCAAGGAACATAAACATTTCTTCATTGAGATTTTATATTCTTCTTATTACCTTGTCCATGCCAAGCCAGCTGATACATCGGAATATTTTTGTTTCTAAATCTTCAAGTCCTTTTCAGAACTGCCTGTGGTTAAGACCCCTAGCTCTGATAAGTTTGATCACTGAGATATGTGGGTCACTAATATGTTTATATTTTATACAGCAGTGTGCAAACTTTCCCGTTTAGAGTTATATGGTCAGTATATTCTTTATTGAAAAGAGAACAAAACAAAACGATGTTTTTCTCAGTCAAAGAACGAGCTCCATTAATTGTTTTACTAGCCATCTTGTTCCAAGCATACCCAACACTCAACACAGTTCATCATAGCATTGAATAAATACTGGCCTGAGATTTTGTCTTAGACTGAGTGTATTGAAGTACAGCCAATAAGAATAATCATCGTTTACTTGAAACTTTTTATAACGAGACAGTTTCAAAAATTTATATAGATACTAAGAATTATTTTTAATATGTTAGCATTTTTATGTATTTACAATAGGCACACCTGATTTATGTAAGTGTCCTCGGGCTGCATGAAACACTCCAGCGGGCCGCATGTGGCCCGCGGCCCGTAATTTGCCCATCCCAGATCTAGTGCATTCATCGTGAATTAAAATTCGATCAAGATTTGGGCAATTGATTCAGATGGTGTAGATTTCAATCAACAAAAATTTCTGTATTTAAAATAAAATTTTGTAAATGTATAAATTTACGTTAAGCTCTACAATGATGGGCGTAGCCAGGAATTTTTTAAGGGGGGGGGTTGTGGGGATTTTTTCTCTCCCGCCCCCCGCAAAAAAATATATTTATATGTATGTACGTGTGTGTGTGTGTACATTATTTTTATTACATTCTGACCATTCATTCTTTCGGAAGACGTTTATTGTACCTGGAGTTAGTGGAAAAATTGTAGACCCCCCCCCCCCCCCGACATTGCCAGCAAGGGGTTCTGGGGGAGCTCCCCCAGTGCGGGGTGGAGCCCTGCCGCCAAGCACTATTTCTGGTATTGAAAGCCAACAAAATGCATATTCTGAGGTATCTACAGTGCGTTTTCCTGCTATTGAAAAGTTTTATTTCAAAAACCTAATGTGCTATTCTGACTTAGATCCTCCTGCGCCGATCGGCGCATTTGCCGTCAAGCTGGTTCCACAAAATCTTTCACTGGTCATGTCTGAAGCCTCTTCCCACCTGCTCTGAGGATCTCCATGAATATGTGGCGCCAAGTTGTACTTAATAAGATGTCATCGTAACTCTTATTATGCGTAATTCATTTTGTCAAAGAACATGTCCCGCAAACCTCATGGGACGCTCAGTCACAATCTTACTATGTGGTCGACTCCCAGTTCGGCATAAGATTTCCTTGATTGAGAACCGATCTCTATAAATGACTCCTAAAATCTGTCTTAGCCATCTTTGTTTAGCCACATTTATGTGTTTTTCAATTTTGCAGGTGACTATTCACTGCACTTTATTAATGGAACCCCGCCACTGGTAGAAATGTGTAACCTCTATTAACTGTAGTGACTGTAGTTTGCTTCAAATTTTATATTGAAAAGGGAAGTTTTTGTCGTCAAAATCAACTGTTAGTAGTTTTAAACTAAAAAATCTATTTTTTTTCATTAAATTAAAAACCTTATTTAGCTACGGTTATATAATTTGGTAATTGTAGTTGTCTTTAGAATAATGTTGAAGATAGAGATTTTCCACCTCAAAACGCTATGTAAGGGGATTTTAAACCCAAATCCATGTGGAGCGGTTTTAAACTTTTAAAAAAAGCCATCCGTAGGAGAGGGGTTTAAAAAAACCCACAATTCTCTTGGCTACGCTCAAATAATTTTAGTGTGTAATTTTCTTTTTTTTTTTACATTGAAGATGCATTTTTTAGCTTCAAACCCCGCTGGCAGGGGGTTTGAGCTCAAAACCCATTTGGCTACGCTCATAGAATTTAGAGTGGGTAATATGCTTTTTTATATTGAAAAGGTATTTTTAGCTTCAAAATCCAGTGTAAGGAGTTTAAACTCAAAACCCCTTTGACTACATTCATAGATTTTTTAGTGTAAAGTTTTGTTTTTTTTTAACTTCAAACCCCGCTACAGGGGGGTTTAAATTTAAACTCAAAACTGAGTCAAAACCCATTTAGCTACGCTCATAGCGTTTTGAGTGCGTAATTAGCTTTTATTTATATTGAAGAGTGGGGTTATGGTAAATTTTGAGGGGGGTTTTAAAATCAATATCTTCCTTAACTATGCTCTTGAATTTTGGGGATTGTCGTTGGGATTTTTTTTGGTTTTGTTTTATAGAAGAGGGTAATTTAACTGCTAAAACCCCTAGTTGGGGGTTTCCAAATCAAAACCCACTGGTAGGGTTTTAAACTCAAAGCCCCTTTTTAAGGGATTTTAAACTCAAAAACCCCTGGCTTGGGCAAGTGATGGTTTAGTATTAAAATCAAAACTAAAATAAACAAAATCAAGCAAAAAATCAGTCACCAAATTCCAATCCCCCCCCCCTAAGGGGGGGATTTCATTTCTGTGGGGATGTTGAACACCAACCCCCCTGGCTACGCCCATGCAGTCTACAAGCATACCATATAATAACTATTTTCAATTGTTCATTCAAAAAGAGATCTCTTGCCTTTCAGTGATTGCCAATATGCACACACCTACAAAACATACTTTATTTTTGTTAGACAAAGAAGGGCCGGAGTAAGTATGTTGAGACACTGGGACAGAGTTTTTGGGATGCCCATACACCTTTACGGCAATTATATATTTACGAGCATGCTCCAAGCTGACACTTCTTATCCGTGACATTGTTGCCAACCGTAATATTTAAAATATTGTTGGTAACAATGCGAAGAAATATAGTTGTAAAAATAAACATTAACATTTCTGACTCATCAAAATTCGAGTTTTTTTTTTGTCTCTTACTGAGACCACTATTTTGTGGATTTTCCGAAGCATAATCACCACCCACCCTCCCTTCAATCCTACCCTGATCTTTACGCTTGTATAGATTTATTTTTCCTTTAGAGTACATATATATTTGTTTTATTTTTTTTGATGTCAGAATTAATTATTGCATCGCAATTGTTTTTATGAGACAAAATCAAAAGAAGAGTTTCAGCTTAAAAAAAGAAATTGGAAATTGATCAACAAAACTGAAAATACAACCTTAGCAAAACTTTAATAAAACTGCACTGTTAATAAAATAATCAAGTACTTCAGAGCTGAGATAAATAAGGTACTTGTACTTCCTAACAGAGAATGCCAATCTGTTATTATTATGTCTCAGTGAAGTGTTTTATCAAAGTAAATAAAATCAAATTACTACGAATGATATTAGAGATGATTACAAACAGCTGCTTCCAACGCTTGTCATCCTCATGCTTTAAATACCCAGAGTGTATAGGCAGTGGGGCATAACTCCAGCCTGATTCATTTTCATCCTTTGACAGTCTGATAGAGTTGCTGATCCTACACTGCAAGGTACGTAATTTGTATGAGTTGTGCATAGATAGCTAAATATTATATATTATATATATATTTGAAAAGTAATTTTAGCTTTCAGACCTTGCGATCTATGGGGCAGATGATGTTAATTTCATCTGTTTCTATGGCCAACTGTTTACAAACATGGTGTTATGTGGCCAGCATTATGACCAAACGCCTTTACTTTACCCAACTATAGTAAGGTACCCATTAGAGTTGGGTGGACTCAGGGGTGCCCAAAGAATCCCAAAAGTCGAAATCGGAGTCTTCACCGAGATTCGAATCCAAGTTCGAAAGCCGAGTGCTTCACCACTCAGCCACCGCGCCCACCAAAATATTTATGAGCCTACATACATTTGACAACGAAATTCAACAACATATATTTAAATAATTTTAAAGGGAGATACTTGGTTGGGGTCAAGGAGTAAAAGAAAAGCATCTAGAAGTTCATTCAACACTGTGTACACCAGTTTTTAGTTGATTAACATTTCTCTTTTGTCTTCTCTAATTTTATATTTAAGAATGGCATAAACAGAGAAGATAAAACTAACTTAAATACATATATATTTGTGTATGTGTACACTAGCTCTACATCCTTACATTACACACAGCACTTAAAGGATATATACGTAATATTACATTGTTAACATTTCTTATATCGTTACAAATGTAGATACGTAATATGTATTATCCTATTCAAGTCGTTTAAACATTATTCATGTACTTTATATTGTGTTTAGCATCTATCATTCCATTAATAATTAAATTCATATATCTTTCCTCATGTTTCTCTGTCTTATTTCTTTCCATCTACTTTATTGTATTTTGTTTTGTACCGTTATTGTTAAAATTTTTGTCCCATACAGCCTTAATTGTCTTTCTATCTCATTTTTTTTTCTATTTAATTACTTTTAGATGCGTTCTCTCATTCTCGTGTTATTGGTGGCTGCTATCGGACTGGCCACAGCAGAAGTGTACGGATCGTTTGGTTAGTACTTTGTCTATTTTAAATTGTTTCGTTTAGCTCTTCCTATTATTTCTTTTTTTTTTTTTGTTCAAATTCTATTGAAATATTCTGATAAAATATTTTTTTTATTATTTTAATTCTAATAAATGTACTAAACATAATTTATGAATTTATTAACGACTCCATTCAATATAGACTAGATAACTAATTCTAAAATAAGGCAGCTTTAATGATACTAATGAAAAAATTTTTTTTGATAATATCGCTTGACTTTTTCTTTTGACACCTTTCTCTTTCATTAATTATTTGCACCGCACTGATTCGTAACCACTCTGTATTCTAAAAGCCATTCACTGTCATCCCTCTTTAATCAGTCCATAACAAAAAGGGAGAAATGCCTGCAATAGATTCCTGATCAACGGTAGTTGTCAAATATTTGTTTCTCATTGTAAAGCTCATATCCACTCACTCTGCCTGTCTTTCTGTCTGTCTGGCCAAAAGTTTGTACACGTTTTTTTCTTCTAAGACATTCAATCTCGAAACAGTTGAAATTTAGCTTACATTTTCATAGCCGTTGACAATACACGAATCAATCCTAATATTTACCAATTAGTTAATATTTTAGCACTAAATTAACTTTGTTTTATATAGCAGAAATGGAGCTAAATCTCGTAATTTTCAGATAAATGACAGTTATAAGAGGTTTTCTCTCTTAGATAAACGTTTATATAAACTCAACCATTCAGTCTGTCTGTCGGTCTGGTAAAAAGTTAGTACACATTATTTTCTTCACACCCATTCTCTGACCAGAAATTTAGCAAAATTATTCATTGGCGTAGACAGTACACGAATCAATTTAGAAAACAACAATTAGTCAATTAATTATTGGTAATAAATCATTTTATTTATTTAAAAATAATAAAAAAAACTTCTACATTATTGAAATATATAATTGTAGTTGCAGAGTTCTTTCCCTAAGATAAAGTTGTTTTGCTTTTTTTTGTTTTTAAGATTTTCTTTTTTGTGTTTCTTCTTTTTGGCTTGCAAAATTTCTCGGCTTTAGGACACTGTATGAATGTATCTTTACCTTTACCCGATCCCTTAGTCGATTGGACCATTGGGACACCATGCAAGACTCATTGACCAGCTTTCGATATTCCTCTCTGTCTTTTGCCTTAGTTAGAACCTCCTTCAATGTCAGGCCCGTCCATTTTTTTATGTTGTCCTTCCATCGCTTTCACTGTCTGCCTCTTCTTCTTTTTTTTCCTGGTACTGTTCCCTGAAGGAAGGTCTTTGCGAGTCCGGAAGATCTTGCAATATGGCCATAGATTTTTAGCTTGTATTTTTTTACGATAGTTAGCAGATCATCATGGGGTCCAATCGCTGCATTAACCCTGTCTCCAATCTCTTGGTTTGTAATGGGTTCCTTGAAAATCTCACGATTTTCTAGAAATTTGAAGGCGTATGAACATCTTTGGGAATAAAATCAAGCTCAATTTACATAAAGTGAATACTGCAGTGTTATTATTGTTCAAATTAAAATCACTTAACTAAGCGATTTGGAACACATTCAGCGGGTTTTCCCGTACTTGACTCAAATGTTTCTTTTATTTAAATACGCCTCGTTGGGTATTTTCACACTAGAACTAGAATCAAATGTAGTATTTGAATACATCTCATCGAGCAATTTAACACAAATGTTTCTTTGTATTTAGTTAGCTGTTGAATCAATAAATTGATGTTAATGAGCGTTAGGCACACGTTTTGTTTTTGTTAAAGCCTGTTTCTCTAGGTTGTTTTTGTTAAACCCTGTTCCTGCCCAGCAATTAGATAATCATTTCATCACATCACTATCTTTGTGTCGGAATAAATCGCTCTGTCTGCTTACGAAAATCAGCGTCTACCAAGCAGTAGTTCTCTCAGCTACACATTGACCAACTATAATTCTTCTTGACGCTTTCAACAATGTAGTCTTTATCACGGGTTAACATGTTAGCTTTACAGCACTAAAAATGTCGAAGTTCTTGAGAGTGCTGGCAAAGCAAGTTTAGTAGACTCTTAGTAGAGACACTGTCTATTGTTCAGTGGCTACGTAGGGTAGGGCACGTATCCTGTGTGGATGACAGCAAAGATTTTTTTTTTGGGGGGGGGGGGCTAAAATGCGGTAGAGACTTTCTCCCCACACCTGCACAAAACGTTTTAAAGACCGATTCGGGTTCACAAAATAACTGTCAGAAGCACATTCAAAGCGGATCATCTGGAGGTTAAGTACAAAGGCTGTAAAATACTGATATGTAAACCTGAATCTTCTGGCTAAATGTATTAGTAGGCACAAAAATAAAAACACTGCAAAGAACTTGACTAATCAAGTTTCAGTTTCATATAACTTTAATGACTATTAACTTTAACAATTCGTCACTGTAACAAATAGCGTAGAAGACTGTACAATATCTGTCAGTTTACAGTTAGCTATACTTTGTTGCAATTCATCTCTTCACTTCGTTGCAATTCATCTCTTCTCAACTTGCATCGAGCCGTATCCCACAGAACAGACCAACGACACACTTCCCAGTGTCGCTCCAGGTCTCCCAAAGCTGAACCAAGTCGTACTCAAGTCTACCGAATCAGAGCCGTACACGTCTTACATCGACTGTAACGGCTCAAGTTCACTGTAGTTCGCTGTATAGACTTTCACGACAGTAGTCCACTCCAGTTCACTCTACCCTAGTTAACTTGCATCGAGTCGTACACATTTCTCTTCCACTGTCTCGCACAGTAGACACCAGTAACGAAGACTGTACCGACGATTCTACCTACGACTCTATACGACTTCCTATGACTGACTTTCACATTAACTCTCCGGCTTATATAAAGTCCCTAATCGCTCATCCAAAGTTGCACAAACACTGCTAGTATCTTCTGGAACAACACGTGAGGATACGTCCAATCCTGTCTTTGTTTATGCATGTAGATTCCAGAAAACACTCGCTGCAGTTTCATCTTGCCGGGGTCACAAGTAGTGACCTCTATCTGTCGCTGGACATTGCTAGTACCTTCTGGAACCACTCGTAAGGACACGTCACATCCTGTCTTTGTTTATACATGTACATTCCAGAGAAGACTCGCTCCTGTGTTATCTCGCCGGGGTCACACGTTAACCTCTTCCTGTCACTGGTCATTTGTAACAATACATATCTGACATAAAAAAAAATCTACATCCGAGGACAGGCATAAAACAGAGAAACGAGACCTTAACCCTGCTTTCTGTGACCATTGGACTAAGATAACAGTGTCAAACTGTGATTACACATAAGAAACAGCTTACATCTCAAACTATATTTAATTAAGATTTAAACGACTCTTTCTATTTTTTTATATATATATATTTTCTTTCAGAACTTTAGCGTTCAGATTTGTTTTATGTCCTACATTTATTAGCGTTCAGATTTGTTTAATGTCCTACGTTTATAAGCGTTCAGATTTGTTTTATGTCCTACATTTATTAGTGTTCAGATGTTTTTTTATGTCCTACGTTTATAAGCGTCCAGATTTGTTTAATGCCCTACGTTTATAAGCGTTCAGATTTGTTTTATGTCCTACGTTTATAAGCGTTTAGATTTGTTTTATGTCCTACGTTTATAAAAGTATAGATTTGTTTTATGTCCTACGTTTATAAGCGTTTAGATTTGTTTTATGTCCTACGTTTATAAGCGTTTAGAAGTGACTTTATTGCTTTAACATAAATTTCTACGCGTTTTTCGACTTTTGGGAAACTCGTCGTCCTGACGAATCTAGGCCTACATATCTTTATGCAAACATTTATTTCAGTATAATTTTTTTTTTAATAGCATTACATTTATTTCAAGGCCTATATTAACTCTGCCTGTTTGCCTGGTAAAAAAGTGTGTTCACGTTTTATTTCTCCCACACCCATTCTCGAATCAAGTTGAAACTTTGCACAATTATTCATTGGCGAAGACAGCAATTTATCAATAACAATACTAACCCATTAATCAATTAATAACTGGTAATAATTTTTTTGTTTGACACCAACAAAGAAAATAAATTCTAAAGTATTCATAGATTTAGCTTAATATGTAGGACTATTGTCCCCTTAGGATAATTGTCTTCATTATTTTGTTCCAAAACCATGCTCGGGTCAAGTTTAAACTCAGTTATTTATTGTACTCACAAAACACAAATCCAATTAAAAAATGTACAATTTGGTCAAGTAATTATTGCTAATTAATCATTTTATTTGTATATCGAAAGTGGGGAAATAATTTCTACATTATTTGTAGATAAAATCAGGAGTGTAGAGCTCTTTTCCTTACATAAACATTGCTGTTTTTATTTATATTTTAAAAAATATTTCTGTATTCTACTTGTTTCTTTTTTTATTTTCTCCAGATAAGTCGATTTCCGCGGATGTAAACTTGCCATCTTGTTTGGAAAGCATATACTCCTCTGCGAAAAGTTTTTGTGAGTTCATTTTAGTTTTTCTGGCGTATGCTGTAAAGAAATTTGGAATACAGGCAGTCTTCGCCAATTTCTCTGATTCGATTTTGGGTAAATTGTCAGAAGGCTTTGGTTTGAACTTGGAAAACATTTTGCCAAAAGTTTTCGAACATATGGATTCAAATCTTGATGCTGATAATTATCTACCGGCCCAAGACATACTAACAGGTGGGCTAACAGGTGGGCTAACAGGTGGCCTGACAGGTGGCCTGACAGGTGGCCTGACAGGTGGCCTAACAGGTGGCCTAACAGGTGGCCTAACAGGTGGCCTATTAGGATAACTTTTGTAAGACATTCTTTAATCATGAACTGCTGGTATTTCGAGATAATGATGTCCGCAACAAAGTACACATGTAGCTAATTATTATTAATGCTTTTGACAAAACAAAAAAAAAAAAAACACAATATAACCATTTTTTTTCCCTTACTTTAAATCTAATTTTCAAATGTTTTAATTCGTTCTATTCTTTTGAAATCTGTCACTCTAATAAATGCTAAGCAAATACTTACACATCTGAGTTGTTGAATTTTTTTACAGTGTTTAATAATTGTTATCTTTTGTGTGGATTCCATCTTATCTTATCTTAACTTATTATGTACAGACTTTCAAAAAGATGATTACGTCATATGCTTGCAACTATGTCAATTTAGCGATGCATGTTAATGAATTTAACTCTACCAGATCGTTTGTTTTGCTGCCTGGTTTGGGCAATCCAATCCATGCTGTATTAGCAGTAGAAAAATTAAAAAAGAGTATTTGTACAACTTTGTCCTAGCATATGGAATATGAATCATCCAAAACATTTTTAAAAAATCTTTAAAAAATATGTCAAAAGTCAAGTATTATATACATAACCTTAGAGATTGGACCCTACGATTAACTGCCAAGCCACAGGTGGACCCAGTTGAAAAGGGGGGCGAATTTTAGTAGAGAAATTACATAACTTTTACACAAATTAATTCTTTATTTATGTTAATAATGTATACTAATTATTTAATTTACACCACTCTCTAGAATGTTAACCAGTTTGGTTGGGTGGAGGGGGGGTGATTGTATTCATCCCTTCAGCCCCCTCCCGATTCTTTCGAGAGGAAAGGCGATCCAATTAGTTACATATGTATATGATAAAAGCTACTTATTGATATTGTAACCGTTCTCAGGGCCGGTCTTAAGCCACTGCAACCTATGAGGTCGCAGTGGACCCCGCGCTTTCATAGGCCACGCGCTAATTATATGTGTAATTGCATAATGATGCAAAATATACAAAAACGTCGTGGAAATCTCCTGAAGTTATTAAAATCTCCTAAAAAGAGAGAATACTCAAAATTGTTATTTTGGGGTGTAATTCAATATGGGATATACAAATCTCTCGAAAAAAAAAGCCTTGTCAGCTTTCACATTTAAATAAGGGCATTTAGACGCCATGACGCCAGGACTAGTTTCTATGATGCTGGAGCAAGTCTAAGTAAAAAAACAAAAAACAGGCATTGACAAAGTTCACCATTAGATGCTTTAGTCTAAGACTTAAACGTTGGCATCAATTTTTTTTTAAAGATTAGTTGCGATTGTACACTTTCTAGCGAAGCGCAATTTAGCTTTCAGAGGAACCATTGAAAGACTTGAAGAGCCAAGTAATGGGAATTTCCTGGTCTAGAGAATTACTGGCAAAGTTTGATCCAGTAATGGGCGAACATCTTCGACGTGTTACCAATGTAGAAATTCGTGATCGTTACCTGGGAAAGAAACGAACTCATTACTGTAGTAGCAGTTGCTGTGGTGTATTCTATCCTTCGAGACATCAAGAATGCAAAGTATTTTTCAGTGATACTGGATTGTACTGCAGACATAAGTAAAGATGTCATTAACCATGGGTGTAGCCAGGATTTTTTTTTGGGGGGGGGGGGGGATTTTTTTTCTCCCCCTCGCCCCCCCCCCCCCCGGAAATAAATTATATATATATATATATATATATATGTATATGTGTGTGTGTGTGTGTGTGTGTGTGTGTACATAATTAATCTCTATTACATTCTGACCCTTCATTCTTTTCGAAGACGTTTATTGTGCCCTAGAATAGGTTCTTCCTGGAGTTAGTGAGAAAATTGTAGACTCCTCGCCCTTTCCAGCAATGGATCTGGAAGAGCGCTGAGAGCTCCCCCATAGCGGGGCGGAGCCCCGCAGCCAAGCACTATTTCTGGTATGCATATGCATATTCTGAGGTACCTACAGTGCATTATTTTGCTATTGAAAAGTTTTATTTCAAAAACCTAATGTGCTATTCTTACTTTCTTATACCCTCCCGCGCTGTTCGACGCATTTGCTGGCAAGCTGTTTCCACAAAAATCTGTCACTGGTAATGTCCGAAGCCAATTACCACCTGCTCTGACAGGAAAAAGTGGCGCCAAGTTGAACTAGGTTGTCATCGCAACTCTTATTTTGCATACTTCATTTTGTCGGAGAACATGTCCCGCAAACCTCATGCGACGCTCTGTCACAATCTTACTAAGGGGTCGACTACCATTTCGGCATAGGATTTCATTGATTTAGACCCGATCACTATAACTGACTCCTAAAAACCGTCTTAGCCATCTTTGTAGAGCCACATTTAGTGCTGTTCAATTTCATTGCATTAATGGAGCCCAGCCACTGGTATACATGTGTAACTTCTCTTGAATACGATTTTTGAATTAAGTGACTATTTGGCTTTAGAATCAGCGCTTCTCAACCTTTTTAGTACCTCGACCCCTTTTTGAAGTCGGTCAATATGCGGTGACCCCCAGCCGTATTTTTTTTTGGGGGGGGGGGGATAGTCATATATAACATCGAAATCAAAATTTAAATAACTGATATGAATTGCCAATAGTGTATGTTTAATCCAGAAGCACTAACTATTTCTGCTAAAACCTAAATTGCAAATAAAAGATGTTGTACCTTCATGACTCGGTAACTTTTCATTTGCGTATTCACTATATTCATGATTTGATAATTATGTGATAATTTGGAAAACATGGTAATAAATTCCAGCAATTGAGTTATTTTGATCACTACAAAAGTGTTGCGACAATTGTGAAAAATTGGACACGTCATTTCGATGGTTGAGCTTTGTTTCTGTTTGAATAGATTAGGATTTATAGGGCAGTCTTTGCAAGATCACAACAAATGTCATCTTCTGCATCAAATCTAGTTCTGTATATAACAAGTTAAAAAATACTGTTTCGCAAAGATTTGGTGTTGGAACTTTAACTCGTTGCTGTAGTTCACATACATCGTTAAAAAGCGTTTCAACTAAAAAGAATTGTTTTCGAACTTGAGTGTGAAATAGCAGAAACATTTTTAGATTCCTCAAATTCATTATAACGCTTTGAAAACAATCGAATGTTTATTTAAAACACTAGAATTTACAAAACTCAAAGGAATAATATTCTTCGATGATTTAAATATGTTCCGATGACTTTTGGGTGACTCAATCTGTACCAAAAGTTGAACACCCTAACTAACGACCAAGCATACTTTGACCAACACCTTTGCAGACACTACAAATGTTTTTGGACGAGATGCTATTTTTTTCCAGAAAAAGTAACGTCTGTATGATATAAGATAAGATAAGAATTAGCATTTTTGTCAAATACATGAAGTGCTGTAGTGGACGTTTCAACAGGTTTAGAAAGAAAGAACTCGTATTTAAAATCGCCATCATTTCTATACCCTGGCTTTCTTGTCATCTTTACAAATATACTACTGTATATCCTTGTAGGAAAAGCTGTGATGTTTGTAAACAAAATGATGTTTTAGTTTGCAAGACCTTATTGACTCTGAACTTTTCTTAACGTTCTAGTGCTCGAGGTCCATGTTCACGGTTTGTTCCATAATGAAACTATTTCCTTCAACAACATGATGGCGTATTGCTAATTATAAACTAACGTGCTTCTCGTAAATTTTCACCCTATAAATTATTGAAAACAAATTATTACGTAATGTTTATGCTGCGTCATTATAATGTTTAAAATGAATTAGATTAAGTTGTTTCTTAACATTTATCCTTCTATTACAATTATAGTTTTTCTTTAAGTAAATAACTTTTTTTAAAAATGTGTACAATGTCGTTTTTCTAGAAGAAAAATATATTTTTCTGATGGTTATAGGCGACCCTTGGTAAATCGCCAATCGACCCCAAGGGGGTCGCGATTCACAGGTTGAGAGCCCCTGCTTTAGATGTTATATTGAAAAGGGAAGTTTTATCGTCAAAATTATCTGTTGGGGAGTTTTAAACTAAAATATATCTGAAGTTGTTGTTTTTTTTTTAATTCAAAACCACATTTAGCTACGGTCATAGAATTTGATGACTGTAGTTTGCTTTAGAAATAATATTGAAGAGAGAGGCTTTCAACCTTAAAACTCTCTATAGGGAGATTTTAAACTCAAAACTATCTTGAGGGGTTTTTAACTTTTAAAAAAGCCATCTGGAGGAGAGGGGTTGAAACTAAAAAAAAAACCCAATGGCTTGGCTACGCTTAAGGAATTTTAGTGTGTAATTTGCTTTTTTTTTATATTAAAGAGGTATTTTTTAGCATCAAACCCTCTGAAGGGGAATTTAAACTCAAAACACCCAATAAGCTTGGTTACGCTCATAGCATTTTGATTGCGAAATTTGATTTTTTTTTTATTTTGAAGATCTATTTTTTAGCTTCAAATCCCGCTGGCGGGGGGTTTAAACTAAAAACCCCTTTGGCTATGCTCATAGCATTTTAAGTGCGTAATTTGCTTTTTTTTTTATATAGAAGCGGTATTTTTAGCTTCAAACTCATATGACGATGGGTTTAAACTCAAAACCCCTTTGGCTACGCTCATACAATTTTGAGTGTGTAATTTGCGTTTTTATATTGAAGTGGGTTTATCGTAAATTTTGGAGAGGGGTTCAAAATCAAAATCTTCCTTAGATGTGCTCTTGGAATTTTAGGATTTTCGTTTGCATTTTTTTTTCGTTTTATAGAAGAAGGGGATTTAAATGCAAAACCCCCTGGTAGGGGGGTTTCAAACTCAAAACTCCCTGGTAGGGGGTTTTAAACTCAAAACCCCCTTGGCTGTGCTATGGCAAGTGATGGTTTAGTATTAAAACTTCACCTAAAATGAACAAAATTAAAGCAAAAGATCAGTCACTAAACTACGACACCCCACCCCACCTTGCGGGGGGGGGGATTTTATTTCGGGGGGGGGGGGGGTTTGAACCCCAACTAGTGAATGAGCTGAAGAAGTACAACTGGACAGGACTTATGCGATGTGAATGAGCTGAAGAAGCTTGAATTAAATGTTGAAAATATTATGGTATTATATTAAGGTTATGGTAATGGTGCGAACATGAAAGGCGGTCAATTCAAAAACGACTTTTAAATATTAACAGCAGAGTATTCTTTACTTCATGTACGTGTCATAATTACAACCTGGTGCAAAACTTGACCTGATGCGTTAACCTTTTTTGGATTTATTCAGCATCTACAAAGAGATTGTCATTATTCAGAAAGCATGTTTCCAATCTGTCTATAAAACATATGTGCGAAACTAGGTGGGAATGTAGAGAAATTCAATGCTGAAGATGACTCCGGTTGACGAATATTATATAAATTACTCGTTGATATTCTATATTTTTTCGCAACAAACTCTAATCTCAAATTAAATCATTAATAAATATAAAATAAAATCGGACAGACCAATACATTTTATTTTTTATTTTTTATGTGAAATTTGTAACTTTTTTTATTTTAAAAAATCTGTCCATAGTACAAGTTATGTATGCTCTAAATTAAGTTTTTGTGATCGATTCACCCAACCCTAAAATCCAAATGTAATGATTATCAATAATAATAAAACAAGAGTAACAATTGGGATGAGTTCTGAACAGAACTTTTTTTTTCTAGTTGCATTTACCCAGTTTGAGATTTTTCCATTGTGTAAATAAATATGGGACTATAAAATACATTTTATTCTTGAGCACTAAAAATGAAAAATAAAAAAAAACAAACAAGGTTGCAAAGACAGTTTGTGTGGAAACACAAACTCAAAATCGGCCCCCAAAGTGGTCCAATATTTTCATTCAATATTTTCGGAAAGAACATCCAAATGAAATTGAATCAAAGACAAATAAGAGATAAGAATGGAGAAAGAAGGTTGACAGATCTTGTGTAGTGCCCCAACGGTCCAGCAGATCAAAGGATAGGTGCAAGTGAGTGCAAAGTTAGATGTGAGCCTGGCCTAACTAGTTCCCCTTTCAGACCTTGTGGTCTATAAGTTCAACTGTTTTTTTTTGGCCTACGGTAAAGGAGGGTGTCATGTAGCCAGCACAACGATCAACCGCCTTTACTTTTCCCCAACTAATGTCAGGTACCCATTAGAGCTGGGTGGACTCAGAGGCGCTCAAGGATTCCGAAGTTGAAAATCCCAGTCTTCACCACGATTTCAACCCGGGACCCCCTGTTCGGAAGCCAAGCGCTTTACCGCTCAGCTATCGCGCCTCTCCTGGCCTAACTGAAGTCTTTTAATTGATGTAATTGTTTTTTCTTTAGGGGAAGTTGACATTAATCTTTTAGGTTAATAATAACCTATGCATGCAGTACAGATGCTGTTTATCATCTTTTCATAAGCAAGCCTGCTCAAGAAGGTAAGAAGAATTAAATTTTGCTTTTAGATTACTGATAAGCAATCTGAAAGAAAATTGTTAATGGGATGGAATTGATTAAAATTAAATGTAAATAATAAAATGCTATCCTAATTTTGAAATATGTTGGTTGTGTTTTGTTTTTTTGTTATGTTTTTTTTAAGTTTCACTGTTTCTAGAATAACTTTTCAGCCAACTTATTTTTTAAATTACCATCGAACTCTAATTACAACAGAATATTGTTGTATTCGTAAGAGCCTGTGATAAAGTTTATATAAATAAATTGGACAAAATATAATATTGAATGAATTGAAGCCTAGCTAGATCTAGTCTGCCATTGCACTTTTAGCATAGTCAAATACCAGTGCCACATTTGCTGACACCAATTCATAACAATTGGAGAAAAAAGTGTTCAAGATTACTATTCGTTTTATATTAAGTCTAACTTATAATTCATACTAATTACCTTTTTCTCTTTAAAAAACTGCTTGCATAACTGATTTTAAAAATTAGATTTTTCGCTTACAGAAAAAAAAGTTGCCGTTGCATCAGAACTTTGAATGGTCTAAAATATTGTGATGTCGGATTTTCAATATATTTTCTAGTTTACGAGATCTAAACGGGTCGGACGGACAGACGGAGAGACATTTCACACAAAACTAATAGCGTCTTTTCCCCTTTCGGGGGCCGCTACAAATTAGTGTGAGAATCTTATTGTTCAACTTGCTTTCTCCCGCTTCCAAATTTTGTTTGGTTCAGAGCTTTGGATTAAAGCCTTCATCTAGATCTGAGGGGGGTATCTTATCTTTTTAAATCTGTTTTATTTGCTATGTAGCTAGGGTCTATAAATTTATATTATAATATTTTTAAACTAAAAATATTATTCAAAAGGTTTTCAAAAAAATTAGATATGCTTCTAGTGCGTTTAACGATCGTTCTGTAGACGTCTTATGCTGACCAAAACATACTACAAAAAGTCTTGCTTAGCGTGAAGATAATATTATGATAAATAATTCCAATAAAGATATTCTTACACTACTTGTGCCTCGATTGCCATTCACACTTCAGGATCGACGTTGTCGACACTGCCAGGAGGACATAGAAACGGTAAACTACATACCTTACGAGTGCGCAATACTACACCCTAAAAACGGTCATTTGAGTGAAGACGGAACTGGTACGCACGGTGAGTTGGCCATGTACGAAGACAAGGGAACTCTGTGAAGAACTGCCGCTCTCCTTGTCCGTGTTATCAGAGAATAGTGTTCTTAACACGGTGCCCTAGAGCGATGAGACTCACACGGATCGACGTTGCCCCTGTCACTGGTCAAAAAAGCTTGCTGACTGAGTCGCTCAATTTTATCACAGCATTAATTATTATTTATTTATTTTTATCCCAATTATGTCTTATTCTAAGGCCCGATTTCCCCACCAAACCTCACCTTTCCTCTTCTCGCTAGACTGAGTCTACCACTTTGGCGACCTAGTTGTCATGTCCTTTTGTTTATCTCCCCATCTCTTAGTACGAATGTCAAAACCACATTTTGCTACTCACCAGTTTGCCCATCCGAGCAAGCCTCCATTCTATTCTAATGTAAAAGTCTTATCAACCTTGTTGACTTTATCTCTAGCGCGAGACGATCTAAGCTCCTTTCATCTTGCGATGCAAGACACTGACTGCACGTCTCGTTTGACCTCTAGCCAGGTGTCCTCATTAACAAATGAGTGGGAAGAGCTAATCTTGACCGGATGTCACCCTGTCTATCTGGACTTATCGCGTGATCTATCACATGCTGTCCGCCTCAATCCGTATTTCCGACCACGTAGCATAAAAGACTCAAACTGTTTCACTCACGAGCAATCGTCATATTTTATTAAGAACGTTGAGGGGCTTTCATTTACAGATTCCATTCATTGCACTCCCTTACTCTTGTTCTTTTCACTTGGACCTTGTGGTAAGATTAAGTTTACCACAGGGCTCTAGTAATTTGTATTGAATTTGTGTATTTCTCACTGTCGTAAGTAAGAAAGATAACCATTTCGTATGTACATATTGATGTATTGCATTAACCTGTGTCCACCATATTATTGCTACGTTGCCCAATTGATCATTGACGCAACCTTGTATATATGTGTGCACCTTATTTCATTTCTTTTATCTAGGCTGATTGCCTTGATGACCTTTCCAACGCATTGAGACTGCGCTTAGGAAAGATTAGTTAATTAACTCCCCTTGTCCATTTCACTTAGCCAAGAGTTGTGTCCCTTGAACGAACACTCTCTACATTTCATTGTTCGTGGCCAACGTCATGATCGATGACCACTATCCATTTTTCTTGTTTATGTTCACTCCCCCTTTAGTATTTGGATCACTCCCCCTTGTATTTATCTGATCTCATTGACCTGCATTGTTTGTAACTGTGAATTAAGTGATTCTCTGATCGACGGCTTACACCCGAGGAGAAAAAGATGCCTTTTTATATTTTCAATATATTTAGCTCGGTGTTTGCTTTCAGCCTGGATGCGACTGGAGACACCGACTGGTTCCTGCTTAGTGTAATTCCTGCCTGCCACAGAATCCACACACTTCCTGTTACCTGGAATTCCTGCCTGCCGCAGAATCCACACACTTCCTGTTACAAGGACATACAGCTTCCTACTTGATCAGAATCCTCGATCTTTCAGAACTCCTGTTCCTGTCGAACCCACCCTTAACTCAGTGGCTGGAGGAAGGAACCGTGGCATCAGTGAACACTGAGTACTAAGCTCCACACCTGAAGTCAATTCTCAGCACCCGCAGCCTGCTTGATCATTATTGATTTTGCCCCACACCGCAGTGTCACTCCCCCTTCGAGGACACCGAACAGCGGCCGAGCTACTCTCAATCCAATTGAGTGTTCCAGCTGGAGCTGGCACCTCCAACGCTGATACTCATACTAGCAGACCGAAACAGTCTACAGCACCTAGGCATCGGGATAAGCTTCTGAGACATCGACCGAACCAAGGATACTAAGGGATAAGTTATACGAACATTCATACGTTCAGCAGTCAATATGATGATTTATCTTTTCTTATAGTTGCTTTAGGATATATAATTATAATCCTCATCTTTGTAATCCCTCCCCCCCCCCCCAAACCTTTGTCTTTATGTACATTAAACATTGTTATTTCTTGTTACTAAAGGGATTCCTTTATTAAGTGTATGCTACCTGTGTGTTCTGTTCTGTAGCGCGCGCTGGTCTGTGGTGGCGTTAGAAACAACTAGACCTAACGTCATTAAAACAAAATTAATTTAATAACTTATTGTTTTTAATTAAACGAACCTCCCAGAGCCCTATCACAAAGGTGGCCTTACGAAGCTGCGCGCGACAGCCCACACGTAACTTTATTTTATTAAATTTGACTTGCATTTTTATAAGGATGAATAATGAGCTATAGACGTGAGTAAGGAATGCTAGAAAAATGTTGGCGTCGGGGCTTCGCACGAAACCCGCTAACTGTAAGAGAAAGGCCGCCAAAGTAAATATTTCTTATATGTTTGTTGTTTTTTTTTGACACATGTAGACGGCGAAAAGAAAATCAGAAAGTAAAGGCGTATGTATGTATATATGTATGTATGTATGTATGTATGTATGAATGTATATATGTATGTGTGTTACGCATAAAAATCAAAACAGTTTCACCAATCTTGATAAAACTTTGCATAAATTTTCCTTGGGTACTAACTGGAACCGTGACGCATATATAGTAGCTCTAAAACAAACATGAGACCCTTAAAACAAAAAAAAAGTTGCCCAACTCTATGAAAGTATTACTATTTTATGGATCTAGACCATGCTTATGTGAGAGAAGATCGAAAGAATCTAGATCTAATTTTTAAAACTACACTTTGCACAGATAGTTGTGTAAAAATACAAAATATAAGCTACTGATTTCCTTATTGAATAAAATTAACATTCAAATGTTTCAAAAGCATTTTAGATAAATTCGTTCCTTAAATCTGCAAATTTAGACGTCCTAGCGTACTTTATAATCCCTTTCATTAAACAAGTCGGGACACCTGTTTTTATTATACTTTATATCCTATTCATCTCGGACTACTTTCGTTTTTAATAGATATAAATGTATCGGCTTAACGGGTAAACCTATTTTAGCAAAACTACTTTTATTTTCGTGTCGAATGATAAAAACCTTAATGGAACATTATTTTAGTTTGACATATATATATATATATATATATAAGTCCAATCCACTAGAATAGTAATACAAAACCTAAGGTTCGGAAGAGATACTTAAGTTTACTTTTATAATCCATAAAAATAGATATATTACGAGGAAAGAATTGAATCTGACAAGTCACGACTATTTAAAAACAAATGTTATTACAATAACTACATGCATTTTTTTTCTTTTTACTACTTTGCTAATCAAGTTTAACAACTCACTACTTTTTGAAGTGGAAAGAACATAAGGGAAAAGTTTGTTTATAGGTGGCTCTGAAAGATGAGCTCATGGAGAGAAAAACAAAGAGTCCCACCGTGCCGTTGAGATAGTCAAAGAAAAAAACAATGTACGCCATTGCTGAAGCTAAATTGTGGTACTGTCTTAAGTAGTAGTATTCCTGGATAAAATACTTAGCCAGGTAGTGGGCCACGCGAGGGCTCAGATTGACGATGTACAGAACGATGATGACCAGTAACATCTTGACCACCTTCTGATCCCGGTTTGTGATTGGTTTGGTCTTCTTTGCCTTGTCAGAGCCAGAATTGTCGTGCTTTGTTGGCTGGGCGGTGCCTCCGGTGTGATGCTGGCTGCGAAACTTTGACGCCTCTCGCAGCTTGGCGGAAATGATAACAGCAGAAATCACAATTACTACGAGGCTGATCAAAGGCCACAGAGTTCCGGATAGGTTGTAGTAGGCGAATAGTGCGACGCTGTGCATAGTTGAGAACTCGTTGTACTGATAGATGGCGATGGACGCATTGTAGCGGGAGTCCCAGACCCAGACTATGTCGTAGATGCCGAAGATGACAGCGAAACAGCCAAAAACGACGAAAGACACCATGCCGCAAATCACGAAAGACACTGTCGGCGTCAGCAGCCACTTGACCTTTAAAGGCATCAACACGCAAAGGCACCTTTCGACTGCCACGTACGCTGCCAGGACGCTGGTTACGTACGTGGCGAAAGAGACAAGATAGTTGAAGATGACCAGACAGATGTTTGACCAGCTCTGAGCCGCTGAGGGGGACCAGAGTCCTATGGGGCCGGACATGCGCTGCATGGCTCCACCGAGGCTCTTCACCAGGTCCCAAGCGGCGATGGTTGTCATGGAGATGTTGACGCTGTCCTTGAACCCTTGCTTGGTGAATACTGTGATGACGATTACGTTGGTGAAGATGCCGGTGAAGGAAATGATGAAGTTGAAGCTGATGTCTATCACAATCTCCATCAGACGTCTTTCACCCCCGGTCATAAGAATATCCGGAGGAATGAAATCCACCACAACCGATCCATGACCATTCAGATGAGATTCAGTGGTGGACAAAGACAAATTCATTTGTTTTGACATATCTCGTGATATACTGCTATTCTAATACTATAGTTATAAGTATAAACAAAAGCATTCACGAGAAATTTTAAACCAAAAAAAGACAGATTTGTTTAGCCATTTAACCATAAATGCAGTCTTTTGTAAAGAGACTTATTGATGGCAACTTGTTTACATTTTTTTTACAAATCTTTATGATGCTTTCCAGACATCACCAAACTGACTTATTCATAGTCAAGAGATTAAATAAGATTACAGACAAGTTTCACTTGAGACCAACGTGCGATAGAAGTATATTAAAATGATTTAAATATTACAATTAGACTACTAAACAAAGGTACTAAAAGGTTGACATAATGTTTTCATCAGCGCTGCGAGAAATATAGCCTAAAGTCTTAGACAACTGCCCATCAACACACAGTTTACAAACGTTTAAACGTTGTGTAGAGACATAAATAAATTAGTTTTATTCATAATTATTGAACCCATTATTAAGTTTATATTCATAATTTATCTTAGTTTCTAATTAAAAAACGATTTCTATAGCAAATAGCAGAAACATAGAATGAAAAAGAAAAAATAAAAATAAATCAAAGTATACATTCTGTAGTACGTTCGATGGTATTCTTTTCATGATTTGTTTAAACCGATAAGTTTAATTTATTTTCAAACACGCTACGCTTCCTATTAGTAGCGAGCTAATCAACCAATAATTATATCTGCTGTGAGAAGATACGCTCCTCGCTAATTTCTTATGCATGTATACATTTTCGTTGACTATTTTCCCCCCACCTAGCTTGTTAGTTTGCTTTCAATGTTGAGTTTTTTTTAATGGCTTTGTTTAAGAAGCAGTTACCTTAAACTAGGCCAGCGAAGAGATAATTATTATTAAATAAGGCACAAATCGATACACTACAGCGCTTCAATCAAATCACTAATGATGGGGTGACACATTTGCAGGTAGTGAATGCATTGTGGGTGGTTTGTTACCACAAACGCAATCTGCCAGGTTTTACTAAAAAACTTTGCTTCAATTATAACTAGTTTGAAAATTGGCCTAATTAAAAAAAATATTTTTAAGCCCATGATTTGGAAACAAGCCAGCTTTATGGAAATGTATGGATTGGTGTAATTAACTAAATTAACTATCTTATAGACATACAAATATTTTCAAAGCCAGGGTAAAGAGAGGGAGAGAGAGAGAAAGAAAGAGAGAGTTTTTAGTGATGTAAAGCCAGAGACACAGTAGTAACTTAAACGTAAAGCTATCAAGTTGTCTTATAGTGCTGCAATTACTTTAAAATCTCATAGAGTAAGTGTCGCCACTCATTTAGTCCTTCCAAGAACACATTCGAGATGCTATCCTTTCGCTTCTCAAAGTACGATGCCATGAAATTTATCAACTTTGCGAATGTATTTTTACAGTACATAAAATGTGTAAAGCAAAAACTGAGCCTATCAAAATCGCCTAGAAGAAAGAGATACCAAAAGAATATAACGGACTAGATACAAATGAAGAAGATGATGCAGTGATTGGGAATAAAGCTAAGAATGACATAAACTATTTCAAAATACTGATGAGCCAAAAGAAAAAAAAATATAATGTTGAAACTTTTGCTTAGAAAAACATCTTTAGTATAGTCCTTTGAGCAAAGAGTCGTACAAAACGTGGACTGTGAAAATATGAGAACTGTCGAAACTTAGAATAAACCTAGCATTCACAATAGTAACAGCTAACTAGGGCCAGAAGAGATAAACTCGATTCCGTACTGGGAAAAAATAATTGTACTAAGAATCCTTTGCGTTAGTTATTGAACAGTTATACTTAGTAATGTTTTTTTAACATTCGTCGGATTCAGTCTAATTCCAATAATTAATTCATTCGTACCGATATAATCATTATCTTCAAGCAGACAACAAACCAGTGCTCGTAAAAACCCTTTTTGGGGCTTTCAGTTAAACACCCACTTGGGAAATTTTATCTCAAAACTCACTTGGGAATTGAAGTTAAATTCCAACTTGGGGTATTTCAGTTAAACATTCACTTGGTGGGCTTTCAGTGCAGCACACGATTTTGGAGATTTCAGTTCAGCAACTAGCAGGTGCAGTCTTAAGTATAATCCAAAAAATAAACACTATGACAAAATACATCTTCTCAAACACATAATAATAAATCAAACTTCTCCCACATTTGGTGTTGCAGACGTATTATTAAGTCAGGCTTTGCTTGTTTAGAAACTCTGTGTGGCTATGTTCTTTCATGCTTTAATTTTTTATGCATATTTTATTTTTATGCTCATGTATATTTTTTAATGATTTATATTTTTTTTGTATTTCCTTGTATGCTTTACTAATGATGTATTTTGTATAATGATTTTTTTATTATTTTATGTATGTTCCATGCTCGCTCTACTAATACACCTGTCATATATATATATATATATAATTTATGTCATATACAAGTTTTAGAACCCCTGTAATATCTGGTGACTAGTAGTCACTGAACCATTCCGTGCAGTTAGCACGAGATTTTGTTTGGTCGGAAGCTGATCACGAGGTGGATATCTCAGTTGATCTTGGGCTCTCGTAGAGAGAGGTATATTTTGGATATCTTGTCCAGTGTAGTAATGTATAGATATTAAAGTTGATTTTTGGAGCATGTGTGATATCTAAAGTATTCCATTGGATTCTAGTGTACTATGTTTTTGTGAATATTTCTTGATGGCTGGACTTGCCAATATCTTTTATGAATTATATTGTATTTGAATAAAAACCATGTCTGCTACCACTGAGTCTATTAATTATTCTAAATATTGTGGTCAGAGAGTTCAGCATGTTAGTGTTCTCACGCAATAGCAAATCTAGTGCGCGAGTGAAAGTATTTAATTAATACGACAAAGAATAATAAAGTATCTACAAGAGGTATCTACAACACACGACATTCGCGTTATCACGCCTACAACAAGAACTAGGCTGTGACAGTTTTGCAACCTAGTAGATGTTAAGTTTTTTTAAGTCTTTATTGGGCTCTCAAAAGCCAGTATTGTGCTTGATTGTTGTGGTTGTGGTAGTGGTATGCTGATGTACATTTTTCTAGTCATGTAAGTTTTCGATGTATTGTCAAGGTACTCGTTAATGTTATTTTGCCTTGGAGGCCATGACTTAGATAAATGTATTCATTTTTGTAGTATTATGTTGTTGCCTTTGGAAGGCATGTAAGGTTTTTTAGTAAGTAGTTTTGACTTGTTTGCTTTATGATGTAATAGTAGTTTTTTGACTTTTTGGGGTAATTTAAGGTAATCATTAATGTCGTGTTAGATTTAGATAAGCTGATTTGCCTGACAGTGGTACTTTAATTTTTTTCGTATCATATATGTCTTACCACCACTATGTCAGATGCGCTTTTTTAAAAAAGTTATAACACATTAACTTCAGGCTAGTGTTGTGACAACTGTTACAAATATTATTTTTGCATTCTTTGTGTTTTGCCATTTGGCTGGACATGTCAGCTATGTGGTATTCATAATATTGAATTTTGTGAATGTTCTGGTCTGTGTGAGCCTAGAAAAGACTTTGAGTGGCTGACCCACTTACTTTTATACCTTGACAGCCGGAAGTGTAGTGTCGTTTTGTTTCTCCCCTTTTTTCATTCACAACGTGACCTTCAACTTCACGTATTCCTTAGTCTGTTGAACCGTTGGGGCACCACACAAGATCTGTCAACTGTCTTTCTCCATTCCTCTATGTCCTTTGCCTTGGACATAATTTCATTCACTGACTATCTCTGATGTCTTCTTCCCTTCGCCTTCCCTGTCTGCCTCTTCTTTTCAAGTTCTGTTCCCTTAGGGAAAGTTTTTGTGAGCTCTGAACACTTAATGATGTCAACATAGAGTAAACGTTTTTTGACAGTGGTTAGCAGGTCACTCAGATAGTTAAATAACTGATATTTCAATGATTGGTCAATATTATTGCTATTTCTTATTTGACTATGAAGGTCGATTCTTGATATATATCCACATCTGTGTAATCTACAGTTTTATAGTATAGGTTTTCAGCCTTTTCTCTACTTTTGGTCCCAATCTGTGATCGTGTTCCAAGGGTCTAGCTTTTTCTCGTTAAAAATTTATAATCAATTTCTATTCGAAACTCTCAAACGTTACAAAGTCTTTATTAAATATAAAAAAAATAATCCTTCAAAATATCAAAGCTAAGAATAAGGGAAAAAACTTCACACTTACAGCTTTAAAATGTAGAAGTTGTTTCCCTTTTTTTGATATTAATCAAACTTATTAATAACCAGTAAATTATTTAAATTTGGTTCTTTTTTGTGTATTGTTACGCCAATAAATAATTAATTAAAGCTTTTTACGTAATATCGGAATGAGTGTGAGATAAATAAGAAATAACTTGTTCAAACTTTTTACGAGACAGACAGACAGCTAGAGTCTAGGTTTGGTCGCCAGAGTCGCCCTGATGTGTTAGAGAGATTTGACGGACATGTACATTTGAATTTCTTATAAGAGACAAATTTTGAAAATGCATAAGACGTCAACGAGAAGAATAGTTCAGAAAAAAAATCAAACAATTAAATGTGAGATGGGTAGAAATGTATTTATATGTTTTATTTCATATGAATGTTTTAAGTCGATCTTCAAGAAGAAACCTCAGAAAATGTATGAAATATAATTAAGTGTTCATAATTTTTACAAGTTCACATGCCTTGGCTGTATCAAAAATGATAGAGATGCCAACCTAGATGTAGCTTGCCGAATAAGAAAGGCAGAGAGCATGTTCCAAAGGCTGCACCTTCTCAACACAATCGTCATCCCAACAGCAGCATATCCATTTGGCTCAACAAATATGCTGAGACGGATTTTGGGAGTCAGTTACACAGTTCGGGTCTCAAACAAGGAAATCCTATGCCAAACTGGTAGTCGAACACTTAGTGAGATTGTGACAGAGTGTTGCATGAGGTTTGCGGGACATGTTCTCCAACAAAATGAACTACGCATACCAAGAGTTGCGATAACATGGAAGCCAATACGAGGAAAGTGCAAACAAGGACGTCCTCGTATAACTTGGCGCCACACCTTTATGGAAGACCTCTGAACAGTGGACGCTAGGTGGAAAGAGGCTTCAGACATAGATCTTTGTGGAGACAGCTAGCCGCCCAATGCGCCGAATGGCGCGGAGCACGTAAGTGTAAGTAAGTAAGTAATAATCAAATACACCAGATAATCAGGTCGTCCCAATGTTGAGAAACTTGATAAGTAGATTTAATGAATGGTTATTAAAACTAGCCTTTAAAGTTCGCATGTACGTCTCCATCTACTGTAGTTACACTATAATATCCATGGGCTTCTCATATCAGAACGCCAAGCATACTTGTAAAAATTAAATTCTTATTACAAGAAAAAAAACAAGAAAAACAAGGTTACAAAGACAGTTTGTGTGGAAACACAAACTCAAAATCGGCACCCCAAAGTGGTACACCCATGCAGGAAAAATGCAGGTTTCAATATTTTTTAGAAAAATGTCATAATGAAATTTATCAAAGGCCAATGACATAGAAGAATGGGAAAAGAAGGTTTACAGATCCTGTGTGGTGCCCCAAAGGTCCAGCAGATCAGGGATAGGTGAAAGTGAATGTGAAGTTAGATGTGAACGTGTCCTAGCTTATGCCTTATAATGAGTATCTAATTGATCTAATTGTTTTGTAAAGGGTCAAGCTCTTATTCAAAGCCTCAAGAAAAAAAATATTTTCGTAAAAAAAAAAAATCCTTTAGTGTTGTGTTACATAGCGGAGTGGTCACCCTGCAGTTAACGCGATAATATGAAAAACTACTTATTAATTGTTTTTCTAAATTATGTACAACTTATTTGCATAGTAAATAAATGTTTTCGTTTTTAAATAAAAAGGTAGCATTTTTTTTCATAAATGTAGTATTTAGTATAACATAACTTACATAACTTAGCAATACAATTGTAAAAAAAAATTATTATTTGACCATTTGCAAAAATGTGTTAAAAAATAGTAAATAGTGATCTCCCTTACTAAAGAAGCCTCCATTTTTTGTTACTAATAATAGTGAATAGTTGTAAAAAGGTGTATTGTTATGAAAAAACTGCTTGCATAAATAATTTAAAAATAATAGATTTTTCGCTTTCAGAAAAGAAAAAAGTAGCCGTTGCATCTAAACGGGATGGACGGACGGACAGAAGAACAGACAGGCCACACAAATTTAATAGCATCTTTTCTCCTTTCGGTAGACGATAAAAAATAATTTAAAAATACTTATATTAAGCATAGTTGTATCAATTAGTTTGGATCAGTCATGTAATAGATCTTATCTAACAACAAAAAAACATTGATTAAAAAACGGGGTACGACCTGAATTCCAACTTATAGCTTAAGCCATCTCAGGCTTCTCAAGTTAACATGTTAACCACTCTGCTAGTGGATAGTCTATGTATAGTTATCTATTGTGTCTATAATCTCGTCCTATTTTCATAACGTATTCACTAGGAGTCTCAGAAAACAACATATAAAGGTGAGTAATTCAGCTTATTCCAACACCTCAGACAATTACATGCAATATACTCGTTCTGAGTTACAGAAAGAAAATTTAATTACCAATAGTTAATTAACTAATAATTAATTTTTTAAAATTGATTCTTGTGTTGTCATGTAAAAGAAATAATTGTGCCAAATCTCAGCTTGATCCGAGTTCGAGTGTTGGAGAAATAACGTTTACAAACTGTGTACCAGACAGACAGAGTTGATTTAAGCTTTGTAAAAATTGTGTTGTATAAATGTACTTTTAGAACCTATGTAGCCAAAACGGACAGCACAAAAACGGCTGCGCCATAAAGTAGCGCAGTGTGTATATCCAGAAACTGGACAACTACAATGACATTAGCTACTTGCAAACTTTGGACAGTGTCACACAATAGTATCGATGTGCAAACGATAAATCCAATTATCATGAGCATAATCCGAAAGATACACATGATGCATAAACATTATCTATATCTTTAATAAGACAATGACTTATGACTTAATACACTTAAAACATCAACAACACAATTACATGACTGCTCTAACATGACTGCATTCTTACTTGACTGTTTTAACATGACTGCCTTAATATGCAGTCAAGCATGACTGTTTGAGCATGACTACTCTAAATAACTGCGTGACTGCTCTTACATGAAAGCTTTCTTACATAATTTTCCATTAAAGTGATTGTTTGACTGCTTTAACATGACTGCTCTTTTACATGACTAGTCTAACATGACTGCTCTAACATGACTGTTCACTGTAATGCGCTAATGGAGTTGGTTCTTTGTTAGGTGTGCTCTTTAGTGCACCACAATAGTTTGTGCGCTGTTTCTAAGGACGCGCAATACTGGCTTCATTACTTCTTATTGTTTTGCTAGGGTAGCAGATCTTGTGGCTGGAGCTTTCTGCCAGTTCACGCTTTGCCAAAAGTTGAAAATTCTTCAAATTAGATGAGAATCTGAAGCGATCATTGGAGCTTTCAATTGAGTCTTAGTTATCTTAGTTGTATAATAGCACATAACTTAGACGCACTGATCTAGTATTAATTATTATGTATAACTATAGTTTATATCTTATCCTCTCATTGAATCATTAACTCTTGTTATATAAACTCTCGTTGTTAACTAGTAGACGTTAACACTCTGCAATTACCTGCTGTCGATTGGTCACTGAAAAAATATATATTGATAGACTATAGACTGCCAGGGGTGCTTGGAAAAGACTAGCCGTGGCCATTATCCAACCCACGACACTCTTAAACTGCAGTATTGTTCTAACACGACTAATCTACCATGACCACTCTCTTGCATGACTGTTCTACCATGATTGCTCTAGTCATGACTGCTCTGTTACATGACTGTTATAATATGACCTCTGTGTTCTATGACTATTCTAACATGAATGCTATGCTTCATGACTTTTATAACATGACTGTTCTGTTACATGACTGCTCTCTTACATGACTTTCTAGGATGACTACTTTGTTACATGGCTGCTCTCTTACATGCTTACGTGACTGTTTTAACATGACTGAACACTTAAATGACTGCTCTTACATGACTGCTGTCTTATGCGACTGCTCTAACCTAACTGCGTGACTGCTCTTACATGACTGCTCTCACATGAGTGCTCTAGCGTGACTATATGACAGCTCCAATATAAATACTTTCTTACATGACTGTTCCAAACTGACAGCTCATATATGACTGCACAAACGTGATAGCTCAAACATGACTGCACTCTTAAACGACTGTATTTCCTAAAAAAGACTGACTAAAATCTTACCTTATCTTATATAATACAGACGTTACTTCAAAAAAGAAGATGATTACGTCCTACGCGTCATGCATTTAGTCATGCATATTAACCAATGTCTTAAATTCTGCCAAGTCACTGGTTTTTCTGGCTAGCTCAGGCAACCCATTCCATGCTCTAATAGCACTAGGGAAAAAGGAGTATTTGTACAAATTTGTCCTAGCATATGGGACGAGGAATGTGCCTTTATTTTTGTGTCTTTCAGAGTATTTTATTAAATTTTGTTTTTGTATTTGAAGATTATGGTTCAGTGTTTTATGTATAATTGCTACTTTACTTTTGAGTCTTCTGTCCTGAAGGCTTTCTAAATTTAATGATTTTACTAATGGTGTTACTCTAGTCAAATGTGAATATTCGTTAGTTATGAATCTCACTGCTCTATTTTGTGTTTGTTCCAGTTTCTTAATGTTTTCTTGAGTTGAGGGGTCCCAAACGTTGGATGCATATTCTATTATTGGCCTAACCAAGGTTAAATAACATTTTAGTTTTATGTTCTTATTTGATTTATAGAAATTTCTTTTAATAAACCCTAATGCTTTGTTGGATTTTTTTATAGTTTCATCAATATGTGGATTCCATGACAGTTTTTCATTTATTATAACACCTAGGTATTTTGCGTTTATAGTCTGTGTTACTAGTTTACCATGAATAAGATAAGTGGAATTAATTTGTTTTAGTTTTTTTGTTACTCTTAACAACTGACATTTTTCTGGGTGGAAAGACATGCTCCAATTTGATTCCCATTTCTGTAATTCATCTAATTCTCTTTGTAAAATATCTGTGTCTTGTGTTGTTTTTATTGTTCTATATATTATGCAATCGTCTGCAAATAATCTGACTTTTGTTCCTGAACTAATGCAATTTGGTAAATCATTTATGTAAATTAAAAATAGTAGTGGACCCAAGACAGTTCCTTGAGGTACACCTGAGTTTACTGTTATTGGTGTTGATTTAGAGCCATTTATTATTACAGTTTGTTCTCTCCCTATCAGAAAATCTTTAATCCACTGATGCAGTGGACCGTTAATGCCGAAATATTTTAATTTTTTAAGCAAACTATGGTGGTGAACTTTGTCAAAAGCCTTGGAAAAATCTAGTAAGATAGCATCTATTTGTTCACTATTATCTAAACCTTTAGAAAAATCATCATTAGTCCTATTAGTTGTGTTTCACATGATCTATATTTTCTAAAGCCATGTTGGTATGGGGTGAGGACATTATGTTTGTCTAAGTGGTTTATGATGTTGCTACATATTATGTGTTCTAGGATTTTACATGTGATGCTGGTAAGTGATACTGGTCTGTAGTTTCCTGGATCAGATTTTTCTCCTTTTTTAAATAGGGGGGTGACATTAGCTTCTTTCCAGTCCTTTGGCACTCTGCCCTGGTTAAGCGATGCCTGAAAGAGTATTTTGAACACTGGGGCTAGCTCATTGCTTAGTTCTTTGAGTAATCTAGCTGGAATACCATCAGGTCCAGACGCTTTATTTGGTTTGGTGTTGGCTTATAGTTTTTGAATTCCATTTTCTTGTACTACTAAATCTTCTATGTTGTCTACTTGGTTCAATTTAAGAAATATGTCTTTTGTCTCCTGGGGCTGAGAATGCTGATGCAAAGTATTTGTTTAGGATGTTTGCTGATAAATCTCATTAACTCTTACCATTGTACAGTTCTTCCTTTTAGAACTCATGTTGACTTTATGCTCTCACGCACTTAGTCCAACAAATTTACATTA
The DNA here is from genome assembly GCA_030265305.1 of Biomphalaria pfeifferi. Lineage (NCBI taxonomy): Eukaryota > Metazoa > Mollusca > Gastropoda > Planorbidae > Biomphalaria > Biomphalaria pfeifferi. The sequence goes on from JASAOG010000153.1 coordinate 1,621,065, forward strand.
AATATTATAAAAGAAGAACAAAGTAACCAATTCATCTCCTTTCATGAAAAATCCTTGACTATTTGTTTTCTCTTCGACAGGTGTTCTAAAGTTGAAGTTCCCCTTTTTCAGACCTTGCAATCAATAGTACAGCTAATGTTAAGATCATCTGTTTTCTTTGGCTAACGATTAACGAGCAAAGTGTGATGTGGTCAAAAAACAACAACCAAACGTCAACTTGAGTCAGGTACCCATTAGAGTTAAAATCCCGTAATTCGAAATCCCAGTTTTTGAACACAGCACTCAGCTTAACCACTCAGGCACCGCGCCCGTGTTGAAGGTTGCGATACATCGTTATATTTTAAAATTTTACGATTTAATTTGTTTTCCAGTGCCATATTACAATTTGTTAAAGAAAAAAAAGGTTACGAAGACAGTTTATGTGGGAACACATCCGCCCCAAATATGATTCACGCAGGCAGGTAAAAAAGTCAGATTTTTTATGTTTTTCAGAAAAGAATATCAGATTGTAAATTCTATCAAAGGCAAATGACAGAAAAGAATGGAGAAAGAAGGCTGACAAATCTTGTGTGGTGCCCCAACGGTCCAGCAGATCAAGAAATAGGTGAAAGTGAAGGAGAAGTTTGATGTGAACCTGCCTTAGTGATTTCCGTAAAAAAAAAAATTCTCCCCTTCCTTTAAGTCAGTATTTCTATATGGAAGTGAACTGTTACAGTTTGCTTGATAATTTAAAAAAACAACTACTTATTAATTGTTGTTTTAAACTATGTTGCACTTATATGCATACAAAATCAATTTTTTTTTCTTCAAAAATAAAAAGTAAACATTTTTTTTGTAAATGTAATAGTTAGTATGGCTGAACATATATAACTTATCATGATGTTTGATTTTAAATATTTTTTCTAGTTTTCGAGATCTAAACGGGACGGAAGGACAGACAGACAAATCATACAAAACTAATAGCGTCTATTCCCCTATCTGGGGCCGCTAAAAGTGTTACTATACATGTACAATCAAACTATTTCCTTTGAAACAGTTTAAAAGTGTGAGAAAACTGTTTATCATAAAGCTTTGCAATCAAAACAATCTTATAAAATAATTCTGTTAAAATAAAATATCTTCTTCTTAACTTATCATATATATTAAGACTAAGACTAATACTGAGACTGCTTTATTGATCCTTATAGAAATTTGTTATGATTTGAATCCACAGATAAATGTGGAATGCAGTATTTCCCGTGTCGACGCAGCCCCAGCTGTGACCTATATATTTTGCCACATGCAGGAAAAGTATAACCATTTTCTGTGGTAGTTGGTTAAGATTTTCTTTTCGCTGTCTGAGTTTGTCCTCAGAGGCGGATTTTTTTTTTACCTCAAATGTTTAACGTGCGGCCTTAGTGAGTCACCTCCAGCTGTCTCGTTCTGATGCCACTTGCCAACAGGTGCTCTTTTCTATGTCAGCTAAGGCAAGTTTGTTTCCTTAGCTGGTCTATAAAGTGTTTCCGTCGGGCACTTTGTGACGTTGACCAATTTTAGCTCACCAAAAAGAATGATCATACGGGATACGCCCCAAAAATCACCGTAAACGGACAGCCCCTTAACGTGGTAGATCACTTCACATATCTAAGATTTATTGTGTCAAATGACGCCTCGCTTTCAAAGGAAGTTGGCCAGGGTCAGTCTCTCCATGGTCATTAGTGCTTCTGAACGCCTGCCTACAAAAATTAATGTCTATAAAGCAGTAATTCTCTCAACCCTTCTATACTGATCTGAGACATGAGTATTATACAGAAAACAGTTAAGACGAGCGCTTTCACTAAAAGATGCTTGCGCTCCATTATGGACATACGATGACAAAACCGTACTACATAGAGCGATGTCCTAACGAACACAATAATGGACAGTGTAGAGGGACTTCTTATGGTCCAACAGTTGTAGATTATAGACGTTACTTTAAAAAATAAGATAATTACATTTTACGCATTTCATGTGGCAATCAAGTTATGCAGGTTAATTAATGACTTAAACTATAGTTTATAATTTACCCCAGGCTGAATCAGGCAACCCTTTCAATCAATACAGTAATTATTTAAATGTTCATAAGAAATTATGGTTATCTTGATCTAAATATTTCTAATAATTAATTCCATTTAAGTTATGTCATATATTATCATAAGCAAATTATATAATATTGCAATATGTGTGTCTTCAAATAGGATACCTTGAAATAACATGTTTTCTTAATCAATATTTCTAACACTATAGGTAGTGTCAACAAACAGTTGTCTTAGATAAATAAAAATGAAAAGCTTATTTTTATCAGATAATCTTATTGCTAACTTACTAATAGGAAATTTTATTAAGTTTAGGGAAAAAAAACCAAAAGGAAATAACAAAATGGATTGAAAATGTAAGATGTGTTAAACTAGAAACGCTACATTTTGCATCTATAAACAACGCTAACTCTATAACGTCACATTCATGAGTCAATTTATATACCCACTTTGTTAACACAAATAACACAAAACATTTCAACATTCACTCCCTTAGTCAAGCTAGTCATATAAACAATGTCAACAAGATGTGTTATGAATAAAATGATTTCACTACAAGACAATGTTAAATCAGTTTAAAATGTAAACATTTTTATTTACAAAGTTATCTGAGAAAAATATTGTGTTGCTTTAAATTGATTAGTAAAATGTTCTCAAACAAAAGTTGTTATTTTTTAAAAATATGATCACTAAGGTGAATTTCGAATATAATTTTGTAACTCCAATGACAGGGCGTTCTGTTTAACGTGTGTGAACTATTGATTTACGTGACCCAGACCAACAGATCAGGTAAACGTGTTGTCAATAATCATGGAAAGTTCTAGAACACAAATACGAGCCGTGATATGGTCATGTGATCGAAAACAGTAAAGTAGCAATAATACATATAACACATTAAACCATAATTTTCAAATACAAAAACATATTATATAAAAATACACTAAAAAAGACACAAACATAAAGGCACATTCATCGTTCCATATTCTAAGACAAATTTTTAATAAATGTTCTTTCTTCATTAGCACTATTAGAACATTGAATGGATTGAGTCAATGATTAAAATGCATGACTAATTACATGACGCGGAAGACGTTATCATCTTCTTTTTTTGAAGTAAGCTCAGTATTACATAAGATAAGATAAGATAAAATAAAATGAAACCTTCGTGGACCAGAGACAGACTGCCAAGGCAAAGCAGTTTAGCACAGTCAGGAGACTGGGACTGTTAGTCTACCGTTAAGACAGCCCTGGTGAAGTGAGTCTTCGAGTGTTGTTTTTTTTTTAAGCAAAAGTAAACCTGTTCAAAAATTAAACTAAGTATGCTGCTCATGGCAACTGTAACTAAGCAAAATTGACTTTTCAAAAATATACATTTTTGTTCATATCATTTTGCGTGTAGAACACTATGAATATTTGTATTTAACAATCTTCATAGACTTATTTAAGTCTGAACTATACGAAAATTTAGACTTAGCTATAAAAAGACAAAAAAACTATAGTATCTCAAAGTCGAGACGATCTTAGAGTCTAGACAAACTAAAAGTCTAGAAATTGGGTTGTATATTTCGTGCAGTGGTACAACTTTTAAGTTATAATTATCTGAACATTCACTATAATAAGATATAACTCCGCTACGACTATAACCTTTAAGCAAACGTTTATAATGAATCCGTGTTTATTCATTTTAAGATGTAGTTGTAATTATCATTGTAAATATCCTAATTTATATATTTCTATGACAACAGTGGAGGCTTTATATTTTTATCAAAATAGACATTCGCAGATATCTAGACTATAAGTAAACATAAATAGATACATATATGTGAACAAATACATAGTAATTTACCTCAAATGAGTTGCCATTACACATCAATTAACCAAATTTAACTACTTTTTTATTTATATATATTAGCTGTTTTTTTTTAAATGATATGATTTATGTGTGTACCTATTATTATAAAAAATCTGACATTTACAATGTGAAAAAAAGATATCTTGAAGCATTTCAAGACAACAACGATAAGAATGATATTTATGTGCAACTATCAATAAAAGTTACCCATTAGGTCTTTATAAAACATTTAGTTGTGTTTCCACGTAGGTGGTTAAAAAAAGAAAAAAGGATTTAATAACACATTGCGTCTTTATCTTAAAACGTTTTTCAAAATGAGCTATACTTGTGCTTTCTGAAAAAGCTAATAGCCATAGTGGAAGTGCTTTAGAAAACATGAACATTAAATATAATAGCAACATTATGTTGCTTTCAAAAATTACTTCATACGACTGTCGGTTTTATTATTGATTAGTAAAGATATTTAGTTTAAAATCTATAACAAAAATATCTAATACATTGTGTTTTTATTTTATAAAACTAAAGAAAGAGCAACAAAAGAGAAAAAAAATGAATACAATTCCAATAAGTTTACTTTAAGGTAGTAAAAATGTCACTAACAAATTTAACTGTAATGTCAACTACTGACTCTGATTCACTTCTAAATTATTTGAGTATGATAACAAAGTATGCGACTATAGTCAATCTGTGTGTATTTTCACAGCCCGTATGCATAGTCGGTATCGCAACGAACATAGTGAATATCCTTGTGTTTTTCAGACAAGGCTTTCAAGATAGAGTCAATATTACATTAACAGCTCTTGCAGTTAGTGACATTGGCGCCCTGATAGCTTTTCAGGCGTACATAATTAATTATAATTCCTTTATACTTGAGAAAAATCTGCCTTTCAGAAAAGATGTGCTAGGGGTTCTAGTTAACAGTATGCAAGAATACTTTACCAAATCCAGTAACATGATTACAGCGTTTGTATCTCTCGAGCGATGTGTCTCAGTCATCTTCCCATTAATGGTGAAATTAATTTTCACTCGGAGAGTTGTCGTCATCGCTAATGTGATTATACTGATCTTCCCAGTTTTTTTTGTTGTGATTCCCATACCCACACACGTGTCTTTTGATTGGATGTTTTCACCGGAAATGAATAAAACCTTTTTAAGTTTGATATTTACAAACACCAGTTACATCGCTATGTCTCTTCAATTTTAAATTTTAGACTTATTTTTCCCTTGCATTATTTTCTTAACCATCATCGTCTGTTCAGCAATCATTTTCATAAAATTGAAGACTTATTCTGTTTGGAGGAAATCCATTTCACAGGTAGACGTGAACAAGTTTAATGGACAGAAAGAGAGAAAAATGACTAAACTTCTAATTATAGTCTCCCTTGTTTACTTAGCTCTTCATTTGCCTAGTTGTCTATGGTACTCTTTAACGGTGATGTTTATTATATTTGACTACGGAAGCAGCGTTCATGGAATAAGCTCTTTCGTATCATGTTTCACTCCCCTGCTGCAAGTTATCAATTCTAGTGTCAATATTATGATCTATTACAAAATGAGCACCAAATTTAGGAAGTGCTTGCATAACATGTTGGCATGTTTCAAAAACAGATCAAAGTTCATGTGTTTCAGGAATTGAGAGAGGGTTGGAGTTTGAGATTTGAGTTATAGGCACATTGGGACACTTTAGGCCATGTCGTGTCCGTAATCCCTAAAAAGTTACTCTCCCTTCATTCCACAAAAGCTAAATTTTATCTAGTTAAGTTATTAAAATCATTGTCTATTCATAGGTTTTTCAAGATTGAGTGAATACTACATTAACAGCTCTTGAAGTTAGTGACGTTGGCGCCCTGATAGCCTTTCAGACATACATTATTAATTATAATCCCTTGATACTTTTTACAATGAATAAAGACAAGTTTAATACGATCATTACCCGGTATCTTAGACCTATAATACATTCCAGTTAACCTCATTATATTTAATTCGAAATCAAAATTAAATTATTTTTTAAAAAGTGAAATAAATTGAGGTTTTGTCAAATGTTTTACATGTTTCGTTTGTTCCTTCCGCAATTCCTAGTCCAAACCTCCTGCAGGACGACGGGTGATGGGTGCGGTGGCTGAGTGGCAAAGTTCGAGGCTTCTGAATCTGTGTTCCTGTGTTCGAAACTCGCTGAAGACTAAAAGTTTCAATTACAAATTTTTATGGTACCTCTGAGTTTACCTAGCTCTAACGGGTACCTGACATGAGCTGTGGAAAAGTAAAAACGGTTGCCCATCTATATCTTTTGAGTTTTATATTTTGTTGTTTTAGCTTCTTTAAATGTCGCACAACTACGACGCATATTACGTTTACACAAACATATGATGTTCTATACTTTAATCAATGTATAGCTGCATCTATCAATTAGGGCCAGACTTACGTGTTTAGTCCAAAGGCAAATCATACAAAACTAATAGCGTCTATTCCCCTATCTGGGGCCTCTAAAAATGTTGCTATACATTTACCATCAAATAATTTCCTTTGATACATTTTAAAATATGTGAGAAAACAACTTATCATAAAATATAATAATATAACAATATTATAAAAGAATAATCTTAAATTCAATATCTTGTTCTTATCTTATCTTATTTATTTAGGCTAAGACTACAACTGTTATTCTGCTTTATTTAAAATTTGAGTCCAAAGATAAATGTGGAATGCAGTATTTCCGTGTCGACGCAGCCACAGCTGTGACCTATTTATTTTGCCACATGCAGGACAAGTATAACCATTTTGTGCCGGTAGTCGGTTAAGATTTTCTTTTCGCCGTCTGCGTTTGTCCTCAGGAGCGGATTTTGTTTTGACCTCAAATGTTTATCGTGCGGCCTTTGTGGGTCACCTCCAGCTGTCTCGTTCTGAGGCCACTAACCAAGAGGTGCTCTTTTCTATGTCAGCTAAGGCAAGTTTGCGCCTTAGCTGGTCTTTAAAGCGTTTCTGTGGGGCACTTTTGTTACGTTGACCACCTTTTAGCTCACCAAAAAAGAATGATTTTGGCATACCTTCGTCGCCCATACGGGATAGGTCCCAAAGATCACCGTAAATGGACAGCTCCTTAACCTGGTAGACCACTTCACATATCTAGGAAGTATAGTATTAAATGACGCCTCACTTTCTAAGGAAGATGATAACCATCTGGCCAGGATTAGTATTGCTTTTGAACGCCTGCCTTCAAAAATCAATGTCTACCGAGCAGTCAACCTTTCTATACTGATCTGAGACATGGGTATTATATAGAAGGAAAACTTGGACTTGAGCGCTTTCACCTAAGATGCCAGCTCTCCAATATGGACATACCATGGCAAAATCTCACTACAAAGAGCGATGTCATTGCGAACGCCGGTATGGGCAGTATAGAGCAGTGATTGCCAAAGTGGTCTATATAGGCCCCCAGGGGTCTACGAAGACTTCCAAGGGGTCTACAAAAGAGAAAAAATAAATTAGGGGCCTAAGGGTCTACGATAAAAGATTTCTTTTAAGCAGGTCGTAATTTTTACATTACTGTAATTCTTTCATACACTAATATATAATTTGTACCTTAGTTAATCCTTTAAAGTTTTATCCTGATATTTAAATAACAAAAATTGTTGTATTTAATTGCAATAATTATTAAATAAAGCTTAATTTTTCTACATGAAACGTATGTTTAATAAAAAGATTCATTCCTTTCATGTCAAACGAGACGCTGACGATATGAAATTAATTGTTCTAAAGAATCATATGAGACAATGCCACTCTGATAAAATAGATAAAGTTTTGAACAATTTTCGAATGTTTAAAGATAAAATTCAAAACAGAACCAAAAATTTCTCTTCGACAATTGTTTCTGAGCGTCTAACAATATCTATTAAATTTTAGCAATATACGAAAACACTAAAGATAAAATATTGATTTTATCAGCCGTTGTAGTTTTAAATACATTAATCTACATCGGATATCATTAAAAGAATTTCTTTTAGCATCAAGGGCTCATTGTTGACATGGATTCTAAAATTAATTCTTTGGAAATGACATAAATACACTTTGACAGGGTGTAGCGCTGTGTGCTGCAATATTCCTAAGAAACGCCGGTTCCTAATTTTTCCTCAGGGTTGACCCACGAATTGTTTCTCATGTTTGGGTATAATTGCAAGGCAGTACAGTTTTTAATTAAGTTTTTCTTCTACTAGGTGGGTAGCAAGCCAAGGCTAATGAGCACTTCCTGCTAGAAGCTTACTGGTTTAGGCAACAGTTACTCGATTTCGCCCCATTCTCCTGTTAATGAAAACAGTTTCTCGGACTCAATATTTAAGCAAGGCGTGAAAAAAAATACACGAGAAACTGCTCTTTGCGAAAACTTTTACATCGATACTAAGACAAAGTAATTAATTAATTTATATTTCATGTTTAAAGGATTACATCAAAGAGCAGCGAATTTCTATATAAAAATCCGTTGCAACGGATAATAAACCTACACAGTTAAAAAAACATTTCGAGTGTGTTTGGTGATTCCAGCAATATATATTAATTGTTATTTCCATTGGTTTAAATTTTGAATCTTATCAATGACAACGATAGATTTCTATAATTAATATGTAGCTTAAATTTTTTTTTTCACTCTTCAACTCACTACAGATAAAATTAGTTTTTTTTAAATGATGAATTTGCAAAAATGTGCAAATTAAACAGGGGTCTACCTTAAACCAGAAAATATGGCAAGGCGTCTACGAGAGAAAATTTTGGGAACCAATGGTATGGGGGGACTTCTGATGGTCCAACAATTGCATATAATAGACGTTACCTTAAAAAAAAGAAGATAATTACATATTGAAATATCATGTGTCAATCAAGTTATGATTGTTAATTAATGAATTAAACTATGCTTAGTCTTATTTCAAGGTATCCTATTTGGAGACACACAGATGAATCAGGCAGCCCATTCAATCAATAAATTAAATATTTAAATGTTAAAAAAATATTATGGTTATCTTGATCTAAATATTTACAATAATTAATTCCATTCAAGTTATATCATATATTATCATAAGCAATTACATAATATTGCAATATGTGTGTCTCCAAATAGGATACCTTGAAATAACATGTTTTGATAATCAATATTTAGCACTTCAACAGTGTGACAATACTATTCTTATTTCCTATAGTACATTTTTATTCATCATTAAAAAATGATGGCTGAGTGGTAAGCCGCTTATATTCCAAATCGAGAGTTCCGGGTTCGAAATCTGTTGGGGGCTGGGATTACGATTTTCGAAATTTTAAAGCTTGTCTGAGTCCCACCAAGCTCTAATGGCATTAGATGGGGAAAAACTAAAGGCGGTTGGTCATTAATCGTGTGCCATAGAAACATATGATCTGAATATCCTCTTCCCAATCTGTTGCATTTATCTATCTACTCTGTCAGTGAATGTGATTTTTAAATACAAAAATGTACTACATTCTAGCAATTTATAATGTGCAAAATAAGCAGTATAAGTCATTAATTAAATCCTCTCAAATAAAATCAATGTTTTACAGGTGTACAACTTACCAATATGACGCTGTACACCTCATTAAAAAAAATGGTAATTTAATGATGCCAAACAAAGAGACAAGTTGACTTGAGCCTGAACAAATATTGAATGAAAAAAAAATGCTAATAAAGACATATAAGATATTTCTAGCACTGCCTATGTAAACCTATGTATTTCTTGAATAAATGGAAATGAAAAACTAACTATTACTAGATAATCTTGCAGCTGACTTATAAATAGGAAATTTGAATAATTTTAAGGACATAAACCAAAAAGAAATAACAAAATGGATTGAACATGTAAGATGTGTTAAGCTGGGAACACTCGATAGCAATAAGCAACGCCAACTCTATAACACCAGATTCATGAGTCAATTTATTTACACACTTTGTTAACACACATGACATTTCAACGTTTACTCCCTTAGTCAAGGGGAATCGTTTAAGATACTCATATAAACAATGTCAACAAGATGTGTTATGAATAAATTGATTTCACTACATGACTTAGTTTGAGTTTTGAGTTTAGGTACATCGGCACAATTTAGGCCATGTCGTGCCCGTAAACCTTTAAGGATCACTGTGACATAATGGGGAACTAACTATTTTTGATTACTTGTAAAGTTAGGAGTGATTCCCCTTATGTAGTTCATAAAAGGCCTTGCAAACTGTGCTTAGTTGCCACTTGCTCTTGAGTTACTCGCTTGACCACTTGACCTGCGTTGTGAATAGTATTTTTTTCTGTTAGTGGTCGTGTGTCATGGGGTACTCGGAGAAGTGTGCCCTGCTCTGGAGATCTTCGGGGCTAAGTATATCTTTAGTATGATTGTATTTTGTGTAATGTATAATTATTAGTAGATATAGCCTTAAATGATTTCCAGGCAGTATATTTTTACCCTGATGTTCTGCATCTTGGGGTACTCCCAAACGTGACATATTTTTGTAACCTTTTTCTGAGGGATTCAACCTGTATTGAATCATCAGAGGGACTTTACATAATTTTAAAGCCTTGTCCCTAAGGGATTCAACCTGTATTGAATCATCAGATGGGCTTTACCGAACGGATGTCTGTAGGTGGGATTCTATGAAGCTTGTATGCTCATAGGTTTCCCTAAAGCCTATAGTTCATCATGACCCTTTGTTTTGGCTAAAAGTGGCTAGTGTCAGCCTGAAGCTTGTAACCCCAGAATGGTCAAAAGTGGTCATGTGTTGACCTGAGGCCTGTGACCTTTATTTTACTCATGTAAATGTGTATTCTCCAGAATGTGACGATAAAGTAACATATGACTAGGACTGTGTGCCATACTATTTTTGAGTATCTTTTGTTTACTTTTTGTTGTGTCGGCCTGTGAGTTGATGGTCAATGAACAATATTAATGACAACGTGAGTTCATGTACATGAGTTAACAACAAGGTTGTACGTTTAACAATTTAATGAATATATGACATGATGAGGCTTACATGACGAATAAATATCAATTAGCATTTACAAAGCAATTACAAAGTACATTCACAGGAACTAGAGCACACCTTAATCTCGGTGCCATAGTCGATCAGGGCTCACAACGCCAACCCAACGCCACGGGCAATAGTCAAATACCAAACCTACAACTCAGACTCGACTCCAGCAGAGTTCCAAGCCTGTGTCCCTAGATAAGAAAACTACACACTCTTTTGATACTGCCATTCACACAATTATAAAAGAAACGATTTTAGATCTACGACATTTAGAAGGTAGTCAAATAAACAAACTTACCCAATACTGGGGAAGAACACCACACAGAGAACTCCATCTCAAGGCAAAACAAGAGAACAATGACACCAATATAGCGCATCCTTAGGAACAGAAACTTACGAAACCTTATGGTGCTCAAAGAAAATACCAAACAAGATGCACACGACAAGGTCCGTGCAGGGAATTTGGGTTCCAGACACAGCGTTATTTAGGGCTCTCTTTGCTTGTCTGTCTGCGGCTTTATTTCCCTCAATGCCCACATTGAGGGGACCGAAATAAAGGTAACATCCCTATGGTTGGCTGTTATTTGGTCCAATAGCTTCAGGCTCTTATGTACCAATGGGATGTCAGTCTTCATCCGCCCCAAAGCTTGCAATGCAGATTTGGAGTCGGAACAGATAATAAATTTTCTCCTTTCTGATACCTTGACGGCTATAAGTGCAAGCGATATTGCATGTCGTTACATTACAATTTAAAAAGAGTTTTAAATTAGTTTGAACTTGTAGACATTATTATTTTCAAAGTTATCTGAAAATGATATTGTGTTGCCTTAAATTGATTAGTCAAATGTTATAAATTACATTTATTCTCAAAAATGCTTTTTTTTAAAATGTGATCATAAAGGTAAATTTCGAATTTAATGTTGTAACTCTAATTGCGAAACGATAGGTTTAACGTGTGTGAACTATTGACATACGTGAACCAGACCAACAGATCAGGTAAACTTGCTGTCAATAGTCAAGGGAAAGTTCTAGAACACACAAATACGACCCATGATATGGTCATGTGATCAAAAACAGTAAAGTAGCAATAATACATTGAAACTGAACCATAATCTTCAAATACAAAAACAAAATCTAATAAAATACTCAAGACACAAAGATGATTGCTAAGACAAATTTGTACAATTGCTTCTTCTTCCTTAGTGCTATTAGTGCATGGAATGAATAGCTTGTGCCAGCCAGAAAAAAACATTGACTTGCGGCAGAATTTAAGTCATTTGTTAAAATGCATGACTAAATGCATGACGCTTAGGGAGTAATAATCTTTTTGAAGTAACGTCTGTATTATGTAAGATACGATAAGATAAAGCCTTCGTGGACCAGAGACAGAGTTTGTAGGCAGGGCAGTTTAACACAGACAGGAGACTGGGACTGTTAGTCTACCGTTAAGTCAGTCCCGGTCGACTGAGTCCTCGAGTGTTGTTGTTTTTCTAAGCAAAAGTGAACCTATCCGAAAAATAGAACGTATTACTAAGCACTCTAGTTACAGTACAATAAATCATCACTAAGCAAAATAGACGTTTCAAAAATAAATATTTTCGTTCATATCATTTTGTGTGTAGAACACTATGAATATTTATATTTAAAATTCTTCTTAGACTTGTTTAAGTCTGGACTATACAAAAATTTAGACAACTTTAAAATTAAACAGACCATTACACTAGAGTATCTAAAGGTCTGGACGAGCTAAGAATCTAGAAAAAATAAAAGTCTAAAAATTGTGGTGTATATATCGTTCGGTAATACAGCTTTTAAGTTATAAATGTCTGAACGTTTACTATGATAAGATATAAATCCGCCACGACTATAACCGTTAAGTAAACACTTATAATGAATCTCTGTTTATTCATTTTAAGATGTAGGTCTAAATATCATTGTAATATTCTAATTTATATACTTCAAAGACAACAGTGGAGACTTTATGTTTTCATCACATGAGATATTCACAGATTTTAAGATTATAATTAAACATAAAAATTAGCTACATATTTGGGAACAATGACATAGTACTTAATCTAATAGAAGCTAAATTTCAAAATCTATTGACCTCATTCACCAATCGTAACAAACAATATTTAGCCACATGATTCTCTTTATCTTCTATACAAAGTATGCCATCGATCGTGGCTTTCATGTGATACGTATTTTTATTTGTTTTATCAATACTATGACGTGGCTAAATGTGTTTATTTATGATTGGTGAACGAGGTCTATTGATAAACACATATATATAGTTGTTGTTTATAAATAAAGATATTTGACTACATCCTCCATTATTATAAAATGTCTGACATTAACAACGTCAACGAAGAAATCTTGTTGCATTTAAGGTAAAAAACGATAAGAATGATAATTAAATACGACTATCAATAAGAGTTACCCATAACTCCCTTTTTTTAAAACAGCTTGTTGTTCGCGTAGGTGGTTAAAAATAAATAGAAGATTTAATAACCTGTTGTGTCTTTATCTTAAATCGAATTTTTATATGAGCAATTTTTATGCTCTGTGAAAAAGTTAATAGCCATGGATGAAGTGCTCTAGATAAAATGGTTATTAAATATAATAACAACTTTTGTTGCTTTTGAAAAAGACTTTATAAAAGTATCGGTTTTATTATTGTTTAGTGAAGGCATTTTGTTTAAAATCTACAACAAAAGTATCTAATACATTGTGTTTTTTTTTCTAAACGTAATCAAAGAGCAACAAATAAGTAAAAACAATATGAACGAATAAAATGTGAACATGTTTACTTTAAGGTATTAAAAATGTCACTAACAAATGTAACTTTTATCTCAACTACTGACTCCGATTCACTTCTAAATTATATGAGTATGATAACAGAGTATGCGACTATAGTCAATCTGTGTATATTTTTACAGCCCGTATGCATAGTTGGTATCGCATCGAACATCGTGAATATCCTAGTGTTTTTCAGACAAGGCTTTCAAGATGGAATCAATATTACATTAACAGCTCTTGCAGTTAGTGACATTGGCGCCCTGATAGCTATTCAGCCGTACCTCATTAATTATAATCCCTTGATACTTGAGAAAAATCTGCCTTTCAGAAAACATATGCTAGGACTTATAGTACATTGTATGCAAGAATACTTTATCAAATCCAGTAACATGATTACAGCGTTTGTATCTCTCGAGCGATGTGTCTCAGTCAGCTTCCCATTAAGGGTGAAATTAATTTTCACTCGGAGAGTTGTCGTCATCGCTAATGTGATTATGCTGATCTGCCCAGTTTTTTTTGTTGTGATTCCCTTAGCCACACACATGTCTTTTGATTGGTCGTTTTCACCGGAATTGAATAAAACCTTTTTAATTATTTTTTTTAAAAGCAACAGTTACATCGATGCGTCTTTGCCGTTTTACATTTCAGACATTTTTCTTCCTTGCTTTAACTTCTTAACAATCATCGTCTGTTCAACAATCATTTTCATAAGAATGAAGAATCGTTCTCATTGGAGGAAATCCATTTCACAATCAGAAGTGAACAAGTTTAATGAACAGAAAGAGAGAAAAATGACCAAACTTTTAATTATAGTCTCCCTTGTTTACTTAGCTCTTCATTTGCCTCATTGTCTATTGCTCTCTTTATCGTCGACGTGGTTTGCATTTAACTACGGAACCAGCATTCAAAAACAAATAAGCTCTTTCATATCATGTTTTACTCTCCCGCTACAAGTTATGAACTCTAGTGTCAATATTGTGATCTATTACAAAATGAGCACCAAATTTAGGAAGTGCTTGCATAACATGTTGACATGTTTTAAAAACAGATCAAAGTTGATGTATTGAAAGAATTAAAAATTTTGCATAAAAATAATATTCCTAAAGAAAAAATTGAGAAAAATCTGTTTAAGTCAAAGAAAGATAGAGAAAGAGGGGAGAAAGAGAGAGAGGGAGAGATAAAAAGAGAGATGAGTAAGAGAGAAAGAGAGTGAGAGAGAAAGAGAATGAAAGAAAAAAAATTGAAAAACAAAATGAAAGAGGCAAAGGTAAGCGATGTAAGATTATGTAATTGATGGGTCGAAAAGAAAAGATCGAAAGGATCTAGATCTAATCTTAAGAACTAACTTTGCACAGATAGTTTTTTACTTTGACACCTGAAAATTAAAACATATAGTCTATTGATTTAATTATTTAATAAAACTAAGTTTCAAATTTGTCTTTCACAAGCATTTTTTGAATAAATTCGTTCCTTATGTATGCTAGAAGTTATGACGTACTTTATAATCCTTTTCATCTATTGAAGCCAACATCTAAGTCTAGACTCTATACAGTCTAAATCTAGCTCTAAATCTAGGTCTAATTCAAATAGGAAAGATCTACTTTATACTTTAACACATTAACATACAAAATAAAGTCCATTCATTTTATATTTTTATCAAATTAACCCTCAAATTTTGTGTTTTTTCGTACATTCGTTCGCTATAGCTTCCATGTTGACATAGACATACATTTTAATAGTCCCATTCATGTGTCGTGCACACCGCTATGTAAACACACTATGATTGGACAGGCTACAAGAGGCTGTTTATGTATATATTAAATATTAAATAAACTAAAGTACGATAATTAATAAAAAAAAAAAATTGAATTCACTCTCATGACAGTAGGTCTACATCTATTATAATAGTAACTAGACTCTAAATCTAAATATATGTAGATCTCCAAGGAAAAGTTTTTATTAAAAAAATTGATTTAGCTCGATTAGCTATTTTGATAGCTCCATTCATACTATTATTTTAAATTCACTCATCGCTTTCTTATAACATTATTATTTCATTTAATTGTTTTCAAAACACTCCCAGGGACTATATCAACAGTAATACGGAAATTTTGAGACCCGCGGGCCCCGGGTAATATATTTCTAGTGTAATATAAATTGGTTTGAAGAAGTCAGGACTTTATTATGAATGTGAATACTAGAGCAGTCACGAATGGTCTTAGTAATAATGATTTTTAAATGTATTTTTCTGATGTTATATAACATGATCTACTAAATAGAACCAACATCCTTAGTAAATTGTTACAGCAGTCAAAATTAAAAATATATGTGCATTGGAAGCCTTGGGAAAATGTAATTGTCACAAATCATCAATAGTGCTAAGATGTCACAATCTAAGATGGTACGATGATAGATGTCACGTTGAAGATTATCTTGATCTATGATCGTGATTGCCGAGGATTCAGAAGTCGTCAATTGATAAGATGATCATCTAGAAGTTGCTAGTTGATAAGAGGATCATCTAGAATTTGCCAGTTGATAAGAGGATCATTTAGAAGTTACTAGTTGACAAGACAATCTAAGTATGTAATTATATATTCAATGTAGAAACTTCTCTTCGTCTATAACTGTGACGATACGAAACTTGGATGCAAAAGTTCATTTGAGTTGTTCCCAGCAAACCGTGAGAAACTTTAAATTTTAACTTAAAACGATTTTTCCCTGTCCACCCATAACTAAATTCTTGTAGGATTTATCTCCCCTCGCACTGTTTCTCACGGGACTAATCTCGACGTAAAACATTAACTAGCTTCTCTAGGGCTAACTTTTAATTTTGACCGCTGGGCAGGTGACCAGCACACAATGGTCGCGGCAACAGCGCTACACGCAGCGGCTTAATAACTTTTCACACCCATTCCCCCCATACTCCCCCCCCCCCCCCCGCAGGATACGCACCGCTCTAGGAATAGCGTTGCACCCGGACTGGACAAATGCATATTAGTCCCTACTCTCACGGTACAGGCCATAAATCGGACATGACGCCGGACATGACGCCTGACATCTCCGGTACATCGATACATGTGAGAAAATCACATAGCTTTCTTCCCCACCCGTTCAACAAAATGCCCCAACTATATATAGAGAGAGACCAAAGCATTCTAAGTTAGGCCCGCTAGGATTCATACATATTTTATCATATTTTATCTTATAGGAATGTGTGAGTACACATTAGTACACAACCACGTTCCCCGTCATTACATTATGACATTATTGTGTATGTACATTGTACTATGTTATGTCGATGCTATATCTTCATATAGTATTATTAATGCCGCTATGGCTGTCCACGTTTGAAGCCATAGTTATTGTATTTCATGAGTTATGTTTCATCCATTCCTGTATCTTAGTGATTGATGTAAACAGTAACCTTTCGTGAATCTAAGTACTGTCTATGAACTTAGATCACAGTGCTCTAAACTTACAGAGCCCATGTGAAATTAATCATTTCACATTTCAATTATATCCCTCATACATATTATTATGTTTCACACGCTTGTGAGCTTATAGTTCCTTAGATGAGTTTCATTTTGATTAGATATATCAAACCCTTATCATTGTATCTCGATCCCTAGTATTATATATTCATCTTATACTTTAGTATATAATATGCTGATAACTTATCGACGTAATCGTATTCAATAGATGAATCTTGACTAATATCATCCGACATTGTATGATAACACATTTATTGTTGTCATCTTACTTGTTTCTTTTTTGTTATTGAGTTATATGCGTGCTTTAAGATTTTATACTTAATTGTCTTAAATGCCTTATTGGGATTGATACCAATGCCTACATCTGATTGATTGCAAGGCATATGGGAATCCCTGCTCAATGCCTTTAGGAGGTTCCTAATTGTCTGTCTTTTCCCAGGCTTATTGCTACCCCTGGTTGCTACCCCTGGTTGCTACCCCTGGTTGCTACCCCTGGTTGCTACACCCGATTGCTACAACTGCCAGATCTCCACCCAAAGCTGTAACCGGAGCAGGCCACACCAGATACACCCCCCCCACCCCAATTATATACCTGCTAGCAAGAAGGCATTGCCTACTGTCCTTGGCCTTAACATATTGCCCAGTGTCCACAGTGCCTTATACTGCCCAGTATCATCTGCCCAGTACCCGGCCCAAACCGGTCCACTGCCCAATAGCTATTGCCTAATGCCGACTGATTAGAGCAACCTTCGCTGCAGAAGATAAACTGGTGTTGAGTTAGCACGGCTCTATTCGAGCTAGAGATCACAGCTGAGAGATCGTCCCACTACAACTTAGTCTGTAGCACCAACCCTCTCTACTGCTAAAGGGCAGCGGCCTCACCCTAGAGCCAGCTTGCCTACAGCATAAAGACTATCCCGAGCCGACGTCCTAAGACAGAGCCGGATGAATCATTCTTCTGATTGCTAGTCCTTCGACCGCCAGAAGACGACCCACGACCCACGGGCTAGCAGCTAAGAAAAATAAGTAGCCAGACCTAGGAACACTCTTCTCTTCCAACCACTCACCAATCCATGATGAGCAGTTCTGTTAGATAGTAGCACCTTCATTTCATTTCTTAATTATAATTTTATTTGACCATTTATCTTTTGTAAACTTTCATTTATTGAATTATTTATTTATAAACTTATAATATTGGCCTGTTCTTACTGTTAGTTGCGGTGTGCCTGTACAAAATCTTATATGTGAGCGGGATAAAATTAATAAAATCTCCCTTAGACTTAACTAAACTAGCCAACTATTGACTAATTAAACATCTCGTCACAATGACAAATACTTTAATTCAAAACTTGGAAAAGCTATTCACAAATAATTACAATGGTTAAATGTACTTGAATAGAATAAATCAGTGATTCCCAAAGAGGTCTATATAGACCCCCAGGGTTTTACGAAGACTTTCAAGGGGTCTACGAAAGTGAAAAAACAAATTTTGGGTCCATGAGATGTCCAAGGGGGTCTATGATAATAGATTTCATATAAGCATGTCGTGACCTTAATTTTTAAATCCCATTAGTCATCATTAATGTAATTCTTCACACTATATATAATTTGTAACTTAGTTAATCATTTAAATATTTATGCTGCTATTCAAAGGAAAAATTGTTGTATTTAATTTCAATAGATTATTAAAATAACTTAATTTTGTCTTTATGTAAATAATGTTTAACAAAAAGAAATGTAGACTGTCTAGCATTGATTATATAAATTTTTCTTTTTTTCCTTGTTAACCAAGCGATTGCCTTTTTTATGACGATATGAAACTAATAATAAATGCGACGATATCACCCAGATAAAAAGATATAGATTTGAAAAACTTTTGAACATTCAAAGATTAAAGTTCAGAATAGACACATACAATCTCTATTCAACATCATGTAGAGAAGAGGGTGGTTTATGAGTCCTACAATATCTGTTCACTTATAGCAAAATAAGGATGTTGTGGTAGTGGTTAAGTGCTTGGCTTCCGTAATTGGGGTCCTGGGTTCGAATCTCTGTGAATTTTGAATTTCAGGATTTTCAGGGCTCCCCTGAGTCCACCCATCTCTAATGGGTACCTGAATTATGTTAGTAAAGTAAAGGCGTTTGGTCGTTGTTCTGCCCACATGACACCCTGCTCGTTAACCGTTGGCCAAAGAAACAGATGACCATAACATCATCACAATGTCTGAAAGCGGAAATTTACTTATTTATGGCAAAATGCAGAAAACATTATAGGTAAAACATTGATTTTTACCAGCCGTTGTAGTTTAAAAACCTGTTTTACACAAACCCACATCTGATATTATTAAAATAATTTCTTTAAGCAACAATACAGTTCAAGGTTGCTTCGGTGGCATGAGTTATAAAATTAAAAGCTTCATATGTAATTCTTTGCAAACGACATATATTAGTTTGGGCTCAGCAGCGTCACAGGTTTGGACAATATGTAGTCGTGTGTGCTGCAAACTGCATTATGGTCGCCGGCTCCTTATTTTTCCTCAGGTTAACCCACAAAACCTTTCCCTTGTTTGAGTTGCAAGACAGGAGAGTTTTGAATTCAGTTTACTTCCGCTAGGTGGGTAGCCAGCCAAGACTAATGAGCCCTTCATGCTCGAAGCTTACTGGTTTCACTCGCCTTCGCTCTTTCTAACGATAGTGATAACATCTTCGCGCGGACTCAATATTTGAGCAACTCGTGAAACGTCAACAAAAGAGAGATCTCTAAAATCTCTAATATGTAGCTTTAAATTACTTTTCTACTTTTCAACTCTCTACAGATAGAAATTAGGAGGCGTTTTTGCTGAGCAGTAAAGTGCTTGGCTTCTGACCGGGGGTCCCGAGTTTAAATCCTGTTGAAGACTTGGATTTTTAATTTCGGGATCTTTTGGGCGCCTCTGAGGCCACCCAGCTCTAATGGGTACCTGACATTAGTTGGGGAAAGTAAAGGCTGTAAGTCGTTGTGTGGGCCACATGACACCCTCGATAATCGTAAACCACAGAAACAGATGACCTTTACATCATCTGCTCTATAAACCACAAGGTCTGATAGAAATTAGTTTTAAAAATGTTGAATTTGCAAAAATTTGAAAGTTAAGCAGGGGATCTACCAATAACCAAAAAACATGGCAAGGGGTCTACGAGACAAAAAAGTTTGGGAACCACTGGAATAAATGATCTATACAATAATATAATTTTGTCTTCTTTCTTGAGGTCTAACATTAGACTCTAGTACACGTTCTCTCTAACACGTTCCGCACGATACTGGCGGTATATCTCTCAGCTTACAAAACTTTTGGCGTTTTGTCATGTGACTAAATATCTCTTTGCCGCCTGGTCAAAATCTGACAAATAAATGCAGCTTAATGTACAATAATTAATATTTCAAACCAATCACATTTATTTCAAAACATAATTTAGTTGCGTGATGGAAAATCCCAAGGTGGCTGAAGTTCTGGCTGGTAACCTTGAGCTAAATATAGATACAGTGTACGTGAGAATAATCATTATATAGAGTATAGAGCTAGTATATGATACAAATTTGGGTAATATTATCTTGGAAGCAAGATATAGGGCTTTTGCTAGAAGCGTTGGCACAGAATTTCAGCGATCAGAAATATCTAGGTTAACAGCAAGACAACGCCTGTTTTATTTCAAACATTATGATAAGACTTTTAATGACAATCGTCATATTGATGGGAGCTAAGCTGGATTTTAAAAAGTTAAACTGAGACTTAGTTTCAACTAAAATAAATTAGTTAAACTATAAGCTTATTTCCAATCTTAAAAAATGGTTGAAGTAAACGCTCTATAGAATAAATTGAACTTCATTTTTTCATACCTATAGTTTTTTGTTTTCTTTCATTGTTGTTTCTTTCTACCTACTATCCTACTAACCTACTAACCTGCACTAATACATAAATATATGCATACCGTTAGGCACCCCCGCACTTTGTCTTGTGTAAGAAAAGTCCAAGGCCAAATAACTAAATAAAACAAGCAAAAAGGCGACTTTTCAGAAAATACTCAACGAATGTCAACGTTTCGTATCCACCAAAGAGAGCTGTCATATGTTGTTTAGTTAAATATGTTCATATCAGAGAATTAAAACTTTCCTGTCGCTAAGCAGCCAAAAGCTTTGTATTTACTAACGTCACACCTCCACTTCTAGTCTGGTTTAGGAAATTGTCACGTCCTTGTCGCTAAGCGAAAAGAGTTACCTTTTTTTTTTGGGAAATCGATAGTTTTTCGCGCCAAATTCCTATTCGTGTCCTAAAAAGAATAAAAAAAAAAAATAAAAATACTTTAAACAAGATAACAAAGACAGTTTGTGTTGAAATACAAACTCATAATTGGCCCCCAAAGTGATGCCCTCAGGCAGATAAAAGGCAGGTTTCAATAATTTTAGAAAGAATATCAGAAAGAAATTCTATCAAAAGCAAATGATAGAGACGAATGGAGAAAGAAGGTTGACAGATCTTGTGTGGTACCTCAACGGTCCAGCAGACCAAGAGATGGGTGAAAGCGTATGTAGTTAGGTGTAAACCTGTTAACTAATTTTTTATAATGATTATCTAATTGATCGGATTGTTTTGTAAAAAGTCAATCTCTTATTCAAAGGTTAAGAAAAAAAAAACATAAAAGTATTTGTAAAAAATAATTTTAATTACATTCCTTTGTTTCTATATTTGTAAAGAGCAGTTATTAATTGTTGTTTTAAATTTTATTCCATTTATATGTATACTAAATAGATTTTTCTCTTCAAAATGTAGTAATAAATATGACAGTACTTTTTTTAACTTAGGAATACAATTGTAAAAAAATAAATGTTTTTGACAAAAAATCTAAAAACGTTTGCAAAATGTGATTGAAAGCCTTTAAAAAAAAAGGGGGGGGGGGGGGGAACGATGTGATAGCGAACTCGACTATCACACTTCCTCGGGCAAGACGTGCTAACCCCACTGCATGGGAGGCTTTTTTTATCAGAGTAGTTTGTATAGTTACATATTATTCATTACAATTTAGAGCGGCGACCTAAAAAAAGTCTAACTTAGCTTATACCACCACTTCAGTCTAGTAAAGTTTCTTTTCCGTGTTTGAGATAGAAAACAAAACAATTAATTAAGAAAAGTTAATTAACTAATTGGTATTTTTTATTATCGATTCTTGTGTTGTCAAGTAAAAGAATAAATTGTGCAAACTTTCAGCTTGATCAAAGATTGGGTGTTGGAAAAAAAACGTGAACAAACTTTTTACCAGACTGACATAGTGAGTGGATAGAAGCTTCGTAATAAACTTGCTGAAATGTTGGGCATCACCATCAATGTTGTAAAAATGTCAAATGTAAACAATTACGTCTTTATTCTATGCCAGCAGTTCTTAACCTTTTTAGCTTCTCGACCCCCTAAAACTATTTCCCACTGTGAGGCGACCCCCAAACAATTAAACAGTTTTACGTCCATAGGCGTAGGCTAATGTGATTTAGCGAGTGTTATTATAAAAAAAGCGATGGGAGGACAACATTAAAGGATGGACGGGCCTGCCATTGACAGAGGTTCTAAACAAGGCAAAAAAAAAAAAGGGAGGAATGGAGAAAGACGGTCGACAAGTCTTGCCTGGTGCCCCAACGGTCCAACAGACTAAGGGATAGGTAAGGTACAAAAAATATAATTATAAAATCAGTCATCAAAATGTATATATCTGATATCCATGATTTTAATTTTATTGTTAGAAACTGAATATGACAAAATCTTTATTTAGTGTCAAAAATAACACCACTCATTTACGTTTCTATTGCGCATTGCAAATATGCTTGGCATACATGATTGACAATTTAAAAAGTAGGCATATGGCTATAATAAGCATGGAAAATAAACAGTATTCGACATAGTAAACTACAATGCTACAAGATTGTTGCAACCGTTTTTGTTTAGCCACGACAAAGTTAGGGCGAAGGTAGAGCTTGTTTTTATTGCATTAGATTAGGAATTCACATGCTATGCATCTTTAGACTTGATAACTGTCAGAAAAAAAAACATGTTTCTCAAAGATATTGGATGTTGGAAATGGAAGAGGAAGTCGTGAACTCATATCTGACACTGAATAGAACGACTGCAAACACTTGACCCAGAATTGTGTAGCTTGCATTAAAGAGAAATCCTATAATACCACGATATGGGCAGACACCACATATAGTTTTCCAAGAGGTCTTTTACTTTAAATAAAAAAAATAATCAGCTTTGACAATTACTGGTACATTATGATCTGTAAAGTCGTTTCAAGAGGTTTGGATTGAAACTAATTCTGAATTACCTGATTGTTAATATCAGAAGACATGTCAACTGTTCTTCAATGAAAATTTCCATTATATATAGACATTTTACGAAATTTACAAACTAATTCGGCTCCAATCATAACTCATGCAAGGTACTTTGACCGCTGACAATAGTTTCTTGAAAATGGTGTCTGGTTTCATAGCTCTGGTAATTCTGAGAGCCACCAAATATGACGCTTCAACGGCTGTAATGTTTTTATTCTGGTACTTGCCACCTGAGTCATGTCTGAATTTCATTACTCTATTAGCCTTTAAAACTAAAATACTGGATGTCCTTATTGACAAAGCTCAGACGATTATATGGCTTCATACAATGGGAAGAGAGAACAAATTTTGCATCAGGTCTTTTCAATTCCTGCTTAAACAATTGAAGTAAAAAAACATACCGTAAAAAAATTGACAATTTTGTTTTCTTTTCTCCCCGTTCTGTCGTCCTCGTTCATGAGTTGTTCCATCAGGAATTGATTTCCTCAAATAGCATGGGCTCTAATACCATGCTGTGGTATAAATGACATTTTCTCTTCACGACATGATGAGATCGTACGATAGAAATTGTTCATTCCGCAAAAGTTTTGCAACACATTTAATTTAAATATTTTAATTTTTACTTTGAAAAATTGTAACGGTCAAAGTAGTAATTATTTTCCCAACGATATACATCAACTGTCAAATTTGTACTAAAATCATAAGAGCCGTTTTCGACAACAGTGTTCACCCATCTGTTTTGCCCATAAATGAGCGACCTGAATAAAGGAATTGTAAAAAAGCTTAAAGTTGTGGGAAAAAGTACTCCCTATTATTGTTTTTAATACTGCATATTTGTGTAAATTCTGTTTTTTTCTGGAATAAACATACACAACAAAAGCACTGTCAAGCTGTTGTTCAGTATTAGCCTATGCTAAGTAAACACGCAGAAGAGCACACGTTTTTTAATTATGGGGGGGGGGCAATGTCCGAATGGTTAAGCGCCTAGCTTCAAGACCTGGGATCCTAAGACCGAATGTTGGTGAACTGAAATTTTGAATTTCGGAATTTTTAGATCTTTACATCATCTGTTCCACAGATCGCCTGGTCTGCGAGGGAAACTTTACTATTTTAATTATCAGCAGTCTTTTAATGATGTTTTATTGAAAACGTATATGCATATCTATAATGTCTTTCTCAGAGCTATAATTTTCCCCTCCCCACGGCTAATGTTATTGTTCGCCTTTATGCTTTTTATAATTCCTCTAATCAGTCTGCAAAGTCTTTATGGAACCTGAAGCCTGGACACATCTAAAAATAACGACTCTAGCGATTTTCTAAAAATCTAACAGTTTACGTATATATTCATATAATGGAAACTCTGGATTGGCCATTATAATAATCTTATAATTGATTCTGGTAAGGAGGTATAGACGATCTATGTCTTTAACACTATCGGGTATTCTTACATGTATTCATTTAGGTGTTAAATTGATAAAATAAACGTTAAATCTGTCTAGACTACTTTCTTTTGATATGTTTATATGTTTTGATTGATATCTGCTATTATCAAACTACAATCTTCTTTAGGCTCACCAGATCCAGTATGACAATATCAACTCACTCTGACTGTCTGTCTGATACAAAGAATGAACAGGTTTCGTAAACTCGTTTTCCTTTCTCGGATCAATTTATTCAATGAACCTGACTAGACATGAATCTATAATTTGTGTAACCAATTAGTTCAGTAATTATTGGTCATAAATTATTTTGTTAAATAACGAAATAAGGGAATGTAGTTGATATTTTGCATAATTATTCATAGTTGATGACAGTATACGAATCAATCCAAAAATTAATCAATTAGTTAATCTATTAGTAACAATTACTTAATTTTGCTCTAAATAGCAGAAAGGGAGATAATTCCTGATATTTCTAGATAAATGGCAGTAATTATTTGTTCTTTCCATTAAATCTATATTATAAAGTAGAATGTGAGGTGTGTGTATGTATGTATGTATGTATGTATGTTACTTATAGACATCAAAAGGATACTGTTTTATATGTTGCTAAGTATAACTCAGTAAACCAGACTCTACCATATCTCTGGATCCAGGATTGTAGTCTAGACTCTAGACTACTGTCTTTTAATGTTGCTTCATCTAGATCCATGTCATCAAACTACAAAATTCGTATATGTAGAATAGGAAAGAACAAACAGGGACACCCTAGTACAACTTGGCGCCACACTTTCATGGAGGTCCTCAGAGCATGTCTGAAGAGACTTCAGATTTTGCCAGTGACAGATTTTTTCTGGAAAAAGCTTGATGCCAATGCGACGAACGGTGCGGGAAGATCTAAGTCAGTAATAATAGCACTTTAGGTTTTTGAAATAGCAGGATAATGCACTGTATATACTCCAGAATATGCATCTTGTTGGCTTTCAATACCAGAAATAGTGCTTGGCGGCGGGGCTTCGCCCCGCACTGTGGTATCTCCCAGCGCTCCACCAGACTCCCTTGCTGGCAACGTTGGGGTGTCACTAACTCCAGGAAAAACATATTCTAGGGTACAATAAACTTCTTCCGCAATAATGAAGTATCAGAATGAAATACAAAATTATTGTGTACCCACACACAGACACTTAGACAGACACATACACACACTAAAACACACACACACATATATATATGGAGGGATGGGGTGAGAAAAAAATCCCTCCTAAACCCTCCCCCCCCCCATGAAAAAAAATCCGGGCTACGACCATGGTATGATTAACTGACAACACGTGAAACTGCCAGAGAGGAATAGATTATGAACCTTGCACGTATGAAAGAGTACGATCCCTAGCCCACACCCGAGTGTTGGCACTTTGGTACGATAGCTGGGAAACATCCGATAAAGGCCGTTAGCTTCACAGTCCAGTCCAGACCGAAGGTTGCAACTCAATCGTGTGGAACAGACGTCCTAGTCCTATTCGGAGTCGGTCACTGTCCAATTAGTGTTTACTTCGGACGGTTTCGAGAGAACTACGACACACTGTGTCGCCACTGCATCGAGGACGAAGAAACATTAGACCATATTCTTTATGAATATCCCGTTTTGCATGACGAGCGATCGTGACAATGATTTGATAGAGAGAGAAATTGTTTTTGTGTGGCATTAGGGCTGTTCTTGTACGGGTGCAAGATGACCTTAAGACCCACTGCATGCTTCCTTTCACGTGCTCTAAGGGAGTAATTTCAGCATGGTTCGTTACTAATGGGTTTCTGATTCGGAATAGAGAGAGACGGTCAACTTTACATTCACCTATCTCTTAGTCTGATAAACCGTTGAGGCACCACACATGACCGCTTTCTCCGTTCTTCACTTTTTACCATGGTCCATTCTTTTATATTGTCTTCCCTTGCTTTCTCTGTCTGCCTCTTCTTTGTCCCGGTACTGTTCCCCAAAGAAGGTCATACGAGCAACCTTGTAATATGGTCGTAGAATTTACTTAAATGTGTATTTTGACAATAGTTAGCGATCAACGTGGGAATCCTATTACTGTATTAATCTTTTAATCGATCATTAGTTATTAAAAGCAAAAGAATCGTTTGGATCGATAAATAAAGAACTTTTGTACTCCCCACAATAAAAAAACAAAAAACAAACTTGGTTTTCCACATTTTTAAGTTTACATAAGAGTATCGAAATGTTGTTTAGGTGATATATATCCAGATATTCAAACAATTAAAATACAGTAAGTAATCAAGTAGAAATGATTAATAGCAGATTCCAGTTTGATATAGTGTATATTCTGTACATTGGCACAATATTTGACATAACCAATTTTCAAAGCAAACTTTATAAAACATTTAAAGTTTATTTTGGTACGAATAATTTTATTTTACAAAGATTTTACAATAGAATATAAATGATAGATTATATAACAAAACGTTCAAAACGTCATTGACTGCAATGTTTGCATTTAAAATGTAACAAACATTTTCAGTCATTCTGCATATGCAACTCGTGAGTATCAATGATGCTCAATTCCTTCCCCTGCTACTGAACATGAGGGTGATGAGTTGCTCTTTTGTACTGATATGCGCTCCCAATTTCTTTTTTTAATTATTGTTGAACATCTTTCATGCATCTCATCTATGTCTTGTCTTGGCATGGAAGAAATACAATTGTGGAAATAGTATGAACGATGTTTTGTATTTATGTGAATAACTTTAAATCTTCTGCATGGCAAAGTGGAAGAATATAATGTCTGAAATTATATAGTGTAACTCAAGATTTATGAATGACCTAAATTGAGCACTCTAGATATCAGTAGATGATAAAATCTAGAATAACTGCTACTAGCAATGTAATAAATTTGGTTTTATCTTCGATACATATAATTCCTGTCATTGTTGAGAAGCTTTCTACTGTTGGTAAAGAATATTCTGACGAAAGTGTTCAGCAAAATGTTCATTAAGCCAATAGCTCAAGTAGATATTGTCTTCATATCGTCCACCAGCATCTTTACCAATCCCCTTCAAATGATTTTACAAAATAGTTGTTGATTGCATCATTGAACACTAATAAAAGTTGTCAATATCAAATGATCAGAAACAAGAGGACATGCCACTCAACAGTTTTGACCTTAATCATTTGTTTAAATATTTTAAACTAAAAAAATTGTAGCTTTTTTTTTTAGTCAACTTTCGATCAATACTACCCATTGAGGTAGCTAAAAGAGTCTTCTCCACAATGGAACTTGAAAACGAAAATGTCTTTACTTATTGACATCACACTCAACGGCATGTTGCGGCTACTATCGTTTAGAGCCTACTCAATATAAGGTTAATCTTTTGTATTATGTCATTTGAAGCATCGAAACGTGGTAAGACAAATATATTGCAAAACAAATAAGCTGGCTGCAGAAAAAAGGACTGGTACAGGTACTGGTCGCAAGGAGGCTTACATAAATGGTGTCAGTTTTTATTGTTTTCTGGTGAAGTATGCTTTGTTAATTCAGCTTTTATCATCAGAGTATCCATTTATAATTATAGTTGACATCTTCTGATATGTAAAAAAGTAAAGTTTCCCTTTCAGACTTTGTGGTCTATAGCAGAGGTCGGCAACCTGCGAGTCGCGAGCCACATGCGGCTCTTTGGGTGTTAAGCTGCGGCTCTTTAGTTCCATACGCAAAGATGATTTATTTTATTAAAAAAATAAAAATTTAAAGATACAATCTCTCTGGATTAATTAACGAGGAGATTCTATCTCTCAGCCTCTTGTACTCGTTTTTCAGCTCAGCCCTCCGCCATGTCTTGAAATGTAACATATTCGCAGGTGGAAGATATTCAGCTTTTTTCTGTCTTATTACTTGCTATAAATGAATCACAAGTTGCCTTTTTTATCAAATATGTCTTCTCGATATTCAAAAGAATGCCTTTCAAAAATACCTTGAAGAAATTAAGATCACTTTAAATAATATCTTTTCAATAGCCAGTGATGGAGTCAGAAGTATGACTGAAAAAATAAAAGGGAAACAACGATTATTTTAAGCAATATAAACCTTGATATTCTTACGTTTCACTACATAATACACCAAACAATTCCGGTTGAAATAGTTAAGGTCGTGAATTTGGTAATCAAGATTATTAACAGCCTCTTGCCAATAGCAGTCTTCCATCGTCAGTTAAAAGAATTCGAACGAAATGGGGACTCAATATTTTGACATTCTTGTTCCCGATAAGGTGCTTGATAGCTTTCCAAAGGTAAGACGTTGAGACGTTTTACTTTGTGCTTGAATAATTTATGTACATTCCTAAATGAAAAAGGCACTAATCTCCCTGAATTAGAGAATGACAAATGATTTGAGCAATTCAAAAACGACAAAACCACAAAACCATTCAAGCATTCAGAGTAAATCCTCTCAACACAAATAGTAACGAAATCCACACAGATCCATTTGAAATTGATACTGGATCTTTAGACATGCAATTGATTAATTTAAAAAGTAAAGTTTTGTGTAGTGAGAAATTTACAGAAATGAAAGTCAAGTTGGAAGAGTTGGAGCTCCAGAAATGTATATAACGTAACAAAAATGGAACGCTGTAAAAGAAATGTCTCAAGTTGAGGCACTTAAAGATGAACCATGGAATAGTCCTGCAGATCGCTAAATTGAGGTGAAGAAGTTTGCATTTGGAAAGCTGTCTATCTTCAGATTGACATAATCGTTCGAGCAAGCGTTCTCCTGCATAAATAGAATTAAAAGAAAAGTATGAAACCAACTAACAAATGAAAATTTAGAGTCGTGTTTCAAACTAAAAACAAGTGATGAGCCAAATGTGTCCAAACTTTCTAAAACCATGAAAAGCCATCGCTCCCACTGCATTTGTTTGCTCAATTGTTTGTTAGTACGAGCCAGTGTTGCATGTAAATGTTTAATTGTTTAATTGTTTTATTTACTTACTACTTATACATAACAAAATAGATATTTTTTCTTATGAAATAAATAGATTCTTTTTTTTTAATGAAAACATTTTATTTATACGAGTACTATTTATTGTTGGCAAGAAAAATATTTGTGGCTCTTTAAAAACTTTGAAATTTTATAAATTCTAATCTTTGGCTCTTCCGACTTCCAAAGGTTGCCGACCGCTGTTCTATAGGGCAGATGATCTAAAGGCCATCTGTTTCTGTGGCACACGGTTAACGAGGGTGTCAAGTGACCAGCTCAACGATTAACTGCCTTTTTCCCCCAACTAGTGACAGGTACCCATTAGAGCTGGGTGGACTCAGAGGGGCCCAAAAATCCCAAAATGAAATATGCCAGTCTCCACCAGGATTTGAAACCGGGACCCCCGATTCACCACCGATTCACTTTGCCGATCCACCGCCGCGCTTGTGATCTGTAAACGTGACATATATTTTAGATTTTAGGTTAAGAAAGAATATATTTTAATGTACCTATCTATCTGTCTGTCTGCTTGTCTGTCTGTTCGCTATCTATCTATCTATCTATCTATCTATCTATCTATCTATCTATCTATCTATCTATCTATCTATCTATGCATTTTTGTCTTTCTCTCTCTCTCTCTCTCATTTATATCTATAGCTATCTATATCTATATCTATCTATATCTATCTATATATATGTATATATATATGAGAGAGAGAGAAAGAGAGAAAGAGCGAAAGAGAGTTTATCTTTGCAGAGCCTATTGTCTTGCAGCCAATGCACTTGAATTCAACGATATGTTAAGTCTGAACACTTTAGTTGTCTAGACAATCTGTTAAGTTTAAATACTATGGACGTCCCAAAAATATGAGCTGGCTGAGTGGTAAAGCGATTAGCTTACGAAACGAGGGTCCCGACTACTTGTGAAAACTGGGAGTTTTAATTTCGGGATTCTTAGGGCACTTTGAAGTCATCCCAGCTCTGACGTTAGTTTGGTAAAGTACACAAGGGTGGTCGTTTTATTTGCTATATTACACCATCATCCGCCCTGAAGATCACATGGTCTGAACTACTGGACAATGTAAATGCACACAGAGCCACACACCTTGTATTGAATCACGTAGATCTGTCAGTTGAAGGATGTGTCAACCTTCACTGCAATGAGATGAAATCCAGACACCACTAGAACACTGAAAGAAACATTGATAATAAAAATGTGTTGGGTCGTTGTGAGACACACGTTGTGAATATACGTGTCAGAACGTCGTTTGTTTGATTATATAGATAAGAGATAGAACTATACTTTAAAACTTTCCTTTCAAAAAATAATGTCAACGTTTAAGGAATTAAATAAAATTGTTTAAAACAAAGAATTAAAACTTTGACTCACAAATAAACACATTTTTACTAAATAACTCTATATTTGATGCACTTACTTGACAAGCAATGCAATTAATTCCCTCTTTTGTAAAGCTTACTATAATAATACGTGTTGCATTTTTTATCATCTAATAATTATGTAAAATTAGAGATCTTAGAGGAGACTCATATAAAAAATATAACTATTGGTTCTTAGGCAAGTAATTTTCTGCATTTCTATAATTATCTAAAGCTGACGTCTATTAAAGTACAGAAAGAGATACAAATTAAACTCAAAACATTTAGCATCTAGCAAAAAATAGGTTTGCGTAGAATCATAATAACATATGATAGTTTGTTGATAATAACAAAACTCTCTTTAGAAAACCTTTCTGTAAGTTTTTTTTTTTTTGCATGAGAAACTTACTATAAATTTAATAACATGCTCTGGTCACCGAGTCGTAACGTAAGCTACTATTAAACGGATCAATGAATAGTCACGTGAATACCTGCAGAGTTCAATGGTGCAGTATTCATAAAAGGAAGCATAAAATACAAAATAATGAATAGTATTTTAACAAACATGAGAGCGCAAACGGATTTACTTAGAAGTGATTGAAGAATGTCACAAACAAATTCAACACAGGGTATTAATTTCACGGCTGAGTCAAATTTATTCATAGCGTACATAACAAGATTAACAAAGTATGCAATTTTGGCCAATCTTATTGTGTTTTCACAGCCTGTTTGCTTATTTGACATTACATCGAACATCGTGAATATTCTTGTGTTTGTCAGACAAGGTTTTCAAGATGGAGTCAATATCACGTTAACAGTTCTTGCTGTCAGCGACAAAGGTGCTCTGATGGCCTTCCAGGCATACATTATTAATTACAACCCGTTGATTGAGTTGAAAAATCTCGTATATAGAAAAACTTTGTTCGGTTTCTTCGCTTTATCTGTGCACCAATACTTTATCAAAACCAGCGCCATGATCACCGCTTTGGCGTCTCTCGAGAGATGCGTGTCAGTGACCATGCCCTTAAGTGTCAAATTAATCTTCACGAGAAGGAAATTAATCCCTTAGAGCACGTGAGAGGAAGCGAGCAGTGAGTCTTAAGCTTGCCTTGTCCCCGTACAAGGACAACCTATGTGTCGGCCATGAACCAGTTATCTCTCTATCTAATCCTTGTCCCAATCGTCCTTCGTGCAGAACTCTGCATTCGTAAAGAATGTGTTCTGTTGTTTCGTCGTCCTCCATGCAATGGCGACACCGTGTGTCGTAGTTTTCCTTCCACCGTCCGAGGTAAGCACCAATTGGACAGTTTCCGACCCGGAACTGGGCTAGGACTGCCTGTTCCGCGAGCTGGTCAGCCAAGTCGTGGCTGACCACCCCACAATGGGCGGGCACCCATTGCAAAGTAACGTTCACTCCGAATCGTAGGAGACGCCCTCCGACCGTTAGGACGTCCCATACCCTTCTGACACCTTCATCTAGCCCTTCTAAGGCTTCTAGCGCGGCCATCGAATCCGTGAAAAGGAATATGTCGTTCGCTGACGCAGTCCCGTTACGTACCTTCGTTGCCACCCAGTACAGTGCCTGGAACATTGCTTCGAGTTCAGCCTCGAGGCTGCTTTTCTGCTGACAGGATCCACTGATCTCGTCACTTTCGGGATTGCCATAGAGTCGGACTACCGCCCCGTACCCAGCTTTCCCCGTTCCCTCGAGCGTCTGCACAGAGCCGTCTGTGTAGATGGTGGTTACTCCGGCTGGATATGAAGCTATAGTCTCTCTGGCTGCTTGTAGTAGCCGTGTGGGGTGACTCTGCCTCGTCACCACTGGGTCAAGTAGGTCTTTCCGAATCGTCGGCATGCCGAGGGCCTCCATCGGGAAGATAGAACCGGACGGGGAAAGAGCAGCCCGCTCCACCGGCAGATTCGCCTCTCTGACTAACCCACGCGCCACATGCATGAAGCAGGGCCGGATTTTGAGGCGTCTCCTACCCTCCCAGTTGTCGACCAGACTTCTGAGTGGGCATCCATCTTCCAGCCGCATATATCTCTCGTGAGCTAGTATGACGGATCGCTCTCTGCGCAATTTCAACGGTGGAATGTTTGCCATAATCTCACCAGCGGCAATTGGCGTTGTCCTAAAGGTTCCACAGATTAGTCTTATGGCTTGGTTCTGAACAGCATCTAGGCCTGCTAGAGTCGTTTGCGAAGCCCAGACCTGAACAGGAAGACTGTAGTCCAAGTGAGAGCGTACTGCACCCATGTACAGTCCTCTCAGCACATCAGCTCTCGCTCCCAGTTCGTTCCAGCTAGTTTCTTTACGATGTTCAGCTTCTCGGAAGCTGTTTCCTTCACCTGTTGGATTTGATCGCACATAGTCAGTTTCTGATCGAGAATTACTCCAAGGTACTTGGGCTTTTTAACCCATTCCAGAATCTTGCCATCCATTCGTAGCTCGACAGGTTCCTTCAATATATCACGACCCAGCGTAAACCATGAGTAAACCGACTTCGAGTGGTTTACCTCAAGGCTCCACATTCTGGCGTAGCAGGATAGAGTTGTTAATGCCTGCTGGAGAGTGCCAATGAGCTGTTGGCGATCCCTCCCTGGATCCCACAACACGATATCATCTTCAAACAACAGCTTCTGACATTGCAAAAGGGCCGGCAAGTCGTAGATATAGACCAAAAAAAGCGTACAGCTGAGTGCCGATCCCTGCGGCACCCCCAGCTCGAGTGGAAGTTTCTCCGACAAGTGCTTACCAACACGAGTCTGTACCGTTCTTTCCGTGAGGAAACTTTGGATCCACTTAAGCATATATGAACCGACACCTAAGTTCATCAGTTTCAACAACAAACCGGGCCTCCATACTTTGTCGTAGGCCTGCTTGAGATCGATAAATACCGCTAGCGTCGACTGACTAGGTCGATTTGTGTTGCCCCACTGGAAGCCATCCGCCACTTTCTGCATGAATAACGTCACTTGATCGATCGCATTTCGTTGCCTCCTGAACCCGCCCTGTTCAGGAGCAATGAGATCTTTCGTTTCTAGAAAACATGTGAGCCTTTTATTGACCATGCGTTCGGCCGCCTTCCCGACGTTGGACGTCAACGAAACGGGTCGGTAACTTTCTGCACGATCTGGGACCTTCCCCTTTTTGAGTAGGGGAACAATCGTTGCCACTCGCCAAGCCTTAGGAAAATCCCCCTTAGTCCAAGTACGATTGATCAAATCCAACAGTTTCCTTCTGCCAATAGGACCGAGATGTTTCAGCATTTCGTTGCTGATCCCATCTGGCCCCGGTGCCTTGCGCAACTTGCACTTCCAAAGTGCAATATCTAGCTCTCCGTAGGTAAAAGAGTTAATGAATGTGCTCGTCTCGTCCTCACCATAGACGTAACTGCGTTTCGCTTTAGCCTTCATGATGCCGTCTAGAGCTTTCGACACTTCGCTCCTCTCACCCGTCCGAGAGATGGCCGCAAAAGCATGGTTTAGAGCGTCCGACCGTTTAGAGTCAGTGACCACCAAGCCTTGAGCCGTTTGCAGGGGCGCAGCTGCTTTTGGTTCTTTCGCCCTGGTTAGGTTGTTGAGAAGTTTCCATGCCTGTCGTCCGTCCGCAAGATCCAGGTTAGCACATGTCTTGGCCCACTTCTGTCTCGTACCCTCCGCAATGGCTTCCTTTACCTCCGCCGTAAGCTTGTTGTAAGCTCTCCTGGTTTCGTCGGTTTTTCGACGACTGTGCTGCCTACGTGCAGCCGGCCTCAGTTGGATTAGGAGTGCCAAAGCGGGAGACCAAAAGGGCCTAAACTTGCGCCCCCCGTAGGACCTCGGGATAGCTTTTCGAGCAGCACCTAATATGGCTTCGACAAAGAGTCCGTAAGTCCGGTTTATGCAATCTGCTTGGATATCCAATCCGTTCAGAGCTACATCCGATGCACTCCTGAACAGATCCCAGTTAGCACGATTATACACCCATTTTGGTTCTGTGTATGGGGTAGTCACGTTGAGCTTTTCGAGTTCGATTGTAACCAAGACCGGCAGATGATCGCTACCGACGTCGTTGAGCACGTCCACTCTCGATTGTGACTTTAAATCAGTTGACACCAGTGACAAATCTGGTCGCGACAAGCCCCCATGCCCGGTGTGCATAAAGGTCGGGGAGCTGTCTTTGCCCTGCAAAACTACCAGGTTTGTTTCGTCACATATCTCAAGTAGTCGGCGCCCTCGGATGTCTGTATCCTGGCATCCCCACGCTGGGGACTTAGCGTTAAAATCACCTGCAACGATCATCCTTGTACCAAATGGCTCACGCAACCGGTAATGCTCGTACCCGCGTTTTCGATTATTGACTTTTGCATAGATAGAGAGAAATTTGCCCCTTGGGGGGGGGGGGGGGGCGGACTGGTTGCATGTTAGACACATAGGCTGTCCCCATCGTTGAGACAGTAGCTAAATGTCTTGGACTGGTGCCCAAGACCGCTGAACCCATTGTCGGCACTGCGAGCTTGCCCTCGAGAGAGGGGAAATTTTGGAGACCGTCTTTTTCAACGTTCGTTACCAATGCCATCGGCGTGGCGGCTTAGTGCGATGCCGGTGTCTCCGGAAACACTGGCCCCGAGGTCCCCCAACTTTTATGGCGCGCCGTATCTTAGCACGTTGGACTTTGATCTTTTCATCCCCGTACTCAGCCTTGTGAGCCGAATACAGTGACTACTAAGTTAGCCAAGCTCCCCCACTTGGTGGGAGGCGGAGACGTGTGGCTGTTTTAATTTTACATTGAATACCTGGCCTTTAAAAGCTATAATCAAAAACCAGTTCCGCTTAGCCACTCCCACATGGAGTGTTCACGCGACAACCACGATGAGGTGGGATCTGGAATTGAGATCGAC
Organism: Biomphalaria pfeifferi; assembly: GCA_030265305.1. Classification (NCBI taxonomy): domain Eukaryota; kingdom Metazoa; phylum Mollusca; class Gastropoda; family Planorbidae; genus Biomphalaria; species Biomphalaria pfeifferi. The sequence goes on from JASAOG010000153.1 coordinate 1,657,312, forward strand.
ACGAAAAGAAACCCCAACAAAACCCACATTTTGTACAGCTTAAATCTCGTTTAATGTGCGATAGATGAACACACACTAGTCATTGGCTCTACTCGTGTTCCCTTTTAATCTAATTGTATTATTGACCGACAGTTAATATATAAAAAAACGGCTATATATATATATATTATGTAGATAAAGGAAGCACATAGAAAAAAAATTAATTAGTATGCTGGGTGGAGTTGTCTATTCGAGGTTTGGGGTGTCCTTGGTTCGTGCCCTAGTCATGGCAGTATAATGTTTCACTATATTTCATTGAACTTTTTCTCTCTTTTTAAAACGTAGGTACCTAGTGCTGCTTATATATGTTTGTTATACATGTCATTCTTGATTGTAGCAATTGGCTTCACATTTCCATTTCCATTACATATATCATTGGGAACCGTAACAGTTTCACTATAATCCACTTCTTGCTCACTAGTGTCCACTAGGAGGTTGGCAGAATGAATTGTACTTCACATTATTAAGTACCTTGCGGTCTAAAGGACAGATGATGTAAAGTTCATCTGGTACTGTGGCCTACAGTTAACGAGGGTGTCATGTGGCTAGCACATTGACCAACCGTCTTTACTTTTCCCCAAGAAATGTCAGGTACCCATTAGAGCTGGGTGAACCTAGAGGCTCACAAAGATCCCGAATTTAAAAATCCCAGTCTTCACTAGCTTTTGAACCTGGGACCCCAACCTAGAACGTTACCGCTCAGCCACCGCACTTCCTAAAACATGATTTCACTATCACTGGAGATAATCTGGTTCTCTTCTATTAATTGACCCAAAGCAAACTCTCTTTTTATGTAGAAAATATACCTCGTATCTTATTCGCAGTTATCTCCCTTTGATAGTAGTTCGTTTCGATAGATTCAGACTATAAGGAAATAAAACTAGATCTAGTTCTTACATATTACAGAAAGAGAATTTCTTTAAATACTGAATAACATTGAAATGGACCCAGCAAGAGGGCTTTTCTTTTCAAATAGCTTCACTTTCCCTATTTGTTGTGCACAGAATATTTTAAAGTTAAATTTTACTTGTTTTACTTAGTTGGTTTGATGCTGGTCGAAAATGTTCTTCAAAATTTACATTGGTTTGCATTTAATTTTTTTTAGCGGCCCACGAAAGGGTAATAGCCGCTAGACCGCCAACCTTGCAAGAGCGAGATGTCTACTGTCTTTCAACTTACTCAACAAAGATACAAAATAAAAACAGCCCCAGAGAATGAATGTACTAAAAATTTAGTATGAACACACATGCATTTATATAGAGAGAGATATACGTTTAAATAACATTTTATGGCTATTGTTTTATTTTTAGATCTAAATATCTCTATTACGTTTAGCCTATGTAGGAAAATAGGTCTAGATCTATTATTAGAAACTAAAACGACATTAATTAATCTACATAATACTCTAGATCTACATGTAGGTCTAGAAATGTACATCTAGTTAGATACTTTGACAAATTTCCAAATTAATATATTGCAATACAATTTAGTATGTTATGTAGAGATTAATATAATGTTTACAAAGACACTAGAATGAATTTTCTGTGTCATATAGAATAGTAGTAACGGCGTTTAATGTGTCTATGAAACTGGACTAAAGACAAAATTTGAAAAACTGGGTTTGAAAAATTAATTCCTGTGTCTTTAACTGTTCATAACTTTGTAACTATGAAAGATAGCAGCTTAAAGTTTGGAACAATCAAACTTCATTACATGCTTTTTAAATTCATTGCTTTGCGTTTCATGCAAAAAACATTTTTGTAGAATAAAACAATGTAAATAATTAAAAACATTAGGCTTCGTGAAAATACGAAATAGAAATCACCAATTATAAAGCGAGTTGTGTGATCGAATTTGAAAGTGCTTTTAATTTGAATCATGAAGAAATATTTTCTTAAATCCATTTTTATAGATCAAGTTTTATTCTTATGCATGCTCAGTGCTTGGTAAGCCAATGTAGTAAGCGAAATTGTTGGGGAAATGTAGACCTGGGAGGTTTCCGTGATGTTTTAAGTGATCTGTTAATACAGCTCTGCTGTAAGGGAGCTCTATTCCAAATCCTTATTTCAGAAGAGTTAAAAGAGTCTTATTCTTACTATTTAGAGGTTGTTGTTCGAAACTCAACTCGAGCTGAGCTGTGTTTGCTCAGCACCCTGAAGCGATACGGAAAAATCTGTTAAATAAGAGATTGAAATATAACGCACTGAAACTAGAACCTCTAAATAGTAAGTTAATAAGTTTATGTGATTTGTTAAATGTTGGAGCATCTTCTCTTTTCTTTCCTGCTATTGACGATCAGTTCGTTTATATTCCATTGCAAGGGAAAAAAATATTGTTTTAAATTTATTTTTATTAGTAAAAATCAACAACAACAAAAACAATGAAATGTCACCCCCCTTTATACCTAACTTTTGTTTTGACATGCTATGTAGACCTTAAGAGAAAGAATTTCTGAAGCTTAAAACAAAGAACTCTTGGTGACGGGGCTTCATCAGAGCCCGTTTCTTAATATTTGTTTATCTTCACATTATTAAAACCTTTATCTTACATAATTCTGATCCTACAGCTCTCCCTAGGATCCATCTAGCTAAATTGCGATTTTTTTTTTAATTTTAGAGGGGCGCCACCGGTAGAAGTTTGAGAAACACTACTTTAATGGACATTTTAGAATTTTTTTTTCTTTAGATAAAAATAGAATAATTTAGTTTTATTTTTTCGTTCTAACTCTTCCTCATTCTTACATCTCTCTTTTCTACTTCTCTCTGTAACCCTCTCACGTCCTTCATGCAGTTGACAGTATACGCACAGTTTTAACCATTCAAGTCGACGCGTAAGTTAGAGTCTTGAAGCATTAACACATTTCCTTGTTTCTATATTTAACCAAACACTTGATTCGACAAGTGGGACGCTAGATGAAAGCAAAACGATATTATGTGTAACTACCAAATCTGTTGTGTCTATCCGTGAACATAATTTCGTAAAACTACTAGCAAGACACGAATTCGACAAGCGGTTCTCTACCTTTTTAGCTCGGCGACCCCATTTTACAATTCTCCCGTGTGTGGCGACCTTCAACCGTAAAAGTAGTTTCGTTTAAAAGCAAAATTAATCACAACCCTAAAAGTATGCATTGCCAAATCTTTATGTTTAGTCACGAAATAATATGTAATTATATTCTTCTAATGTACATTTCTCATGATAATTAAATAAGAAATAAATGAAACTGTATCTTTCACTTGAATTTAAGTATATTTTCATTTCTTATTCTTCATAATCTTGTTTCATGTTACCTAATTATATCACAACTAAAAAAAAAATAATAACTAAAAAAAAAAAATCACTTGAACATTAATCCTGCAAGCAAATACATGTATAGAAACAAATGTTTAGAAAATATTAGGTTGTTTCTGTTTCTCTAGATCAGGAATTCTCGGGACAGTCTTTGAAAGATAATAAGGAATTTAAATTTCAGCATCAAGTCTTTTTATGTATTTAGACTTCATAGATAACAGGTTTGAAAATAAAATATTGAATGTGTAAGAAAATGCGAAACTCAGACAATCGAGGTCTGACTGCAAACACTTGCTGAAGATTCGTGTTAACGAAAATAAAGAGATATATTTTTTCCCCAATGGCTATTCATAATTTTAATATACTGTTTCTGTCTCCGGAACGTTTTCATCTTTGACAGTGAATGAGCTTCTGGAAAGTTTAACGCTATGTAAGGTAGATTTCGAAAGTTTGATGACATTTATTTCTCAAGCACTTGCAAATGCTATTTCACTGAAATTATAATTTTATGTTGTCTTTTTTTCAGGTTCTAATTTATTTGTTCTGGTAGAGAGCAGATAAGATTGCTAACATGTAACTAATATTTTCGTGTAATTTAGTTTGCCAATTTGGAAGGATCAAAATTTTTTTTCAGACAAACCAAGGAATGTTGCAAGTAATCCTTGCAATGAGTTTTTAATTACTTGTTATAATTATTGTGGTACTGTCATCATTATTACAAAGGACAACTCACTCTGTCTGGTGAAAATTGTTTACAAGTTGTTTCTCACAAGTCTCGGAATGAGCTGAAATTTCGCAGAATTATATTATTTAATTTGACAACACAAAAGAGTCAATACAAAAAAAATCGTCTAGTTCAAGAACTATCGGTATTTTTGTTTTCATACCTCCAACAGTGGAAAGAAATAGTGAATTAGCTCCCTTTATACTTTGTTTGGAAATAACAATAGATAACTATAAAACCTTTGATTTTTATAAGCGCTTCCCACGGCTAGAAGAGGTATTCTAGCTTTTTTTTTCTTTTGTTTTTTAATAAATGTATAAAAAAAGCGATCCACTAAATACCCCCTTCTTTCTCCCTCACCTCTATCCAACCGGCTCAGACAAGTGATACGATCATAGTGTATGAGAAAGCTAAAACCCTGGTATTGGTTCAAACGAAAATTGATACAACTACGCTTAAAATAAGCTTTTTTTTTAAAAAAGAAAGTATCTCTATGTTGATGTTTTTCGTTTTATTAATTTTCGTCCATGAATCATAACGTGACCAAAACACTCTTGAAGCAACATCCTACAGACACCAATAATATTTTCAAAGTGAATTTACATTTTTCTTAAAATGATCCAATATTGTCTTATACACAACAAGTGCTGGTGTAGTCGTTTTAAGGGTTGGAACAAGAGAAACTTTTCTTTAAAATTGTCAGCATTTAAATACAAAACCTTACCTCTTTATACTGGATATACTTGTCAAAAAAAAGCTTGGATCTTTGCTATCGAAATGACGCTACAGTTATTTCGACTTCATATTTCGGTTTATACAGTTTTTTTATAGAGACATACTAGTTGTTTTTTTTACAATTCCTACTTAATCTATTCAAGTAAATCCATAGCATGCAAAATCGACTTCACATTTTCTTTTCTTTATGTTCTTTCTTTTGAAATCCATTTATTTTGATTTGTTCCACACAGAAAATATTACATTCAATAACATAGAGGATTAAACGATGGCGTCTTCTTAATTATAAACGAAATAGCTCTACAATGACGTCAGAACGTCACCAAAGAAATAACCTCTATGATTCCAAAGAAACGTAACGTTACACTTTGCATTACTGTACATTAATTAAACTGCTACAAATATTTATGCTGCGACAATGAAAACCTTTGAAATTACTCGAATTCATTTGTCTATTTTTGAATGAAAATAACAAGATTGTAACTTCAAATTTGTAGCCTACAAATTCAAGCTTTACTCATCAGAATAGACCTCTCCAGTGCCCACACACACACAAAATGTCATTTGAACTCCAAGGGCGTCGCGACCCATAGGTTGAGAAACCCTGAAATAGGCTAAAAACGTTAGGGAAATAAAAAACGAAACATATCCGTTTTTTTTGGGTTTTTTGTTTTTTTTTGTAATTCCTTGTACATTTAGTTTGTTGTTCCCTTTGGTATTTTTAATATTTCCTGGAGCACTATACACACACTCTGTTTACTTCTTCCTCCTTATTCGACAACTATTATATAGTCAAATATTAAATTAAATATTGATATACATTAAATATACATGATAATACGATTCCTTTAATTACAAGTATTTGCCAGTATCCTTTAGTCACGTCGAGTAAATACTTTGCCTTGTTGAGCTTGTGGAATAACTCTTCTTGATCTGGATTCAATTCTGCTGGTATTTGTGTGATAATAATACAACGACTTAATATACCATCACGTTTCTTTATAATCACAACAGGAGAAGTGTGACAGGTTGGGGAAAGTGACGTGTGTTTGGCGCGTTTAATGTCTAGGGGATGATTATTTTTGAAAACTATCACACACCAACCCGTCAGCATATTAATCGGGAGCAGGCACGCAACGAGACAAGCAATGAAAGAGAGATACAAAGTTAAAAATATGAAGAATATTTATTTGCATAACTATGTACATAAAAGAATAAAAAGGGGGAGGGTTTGCATCTATCTCTAGTGAATACTATGTTTAATCATCACTCTTGCACTTAATAAGAGAGTATGTCACTTTGTCTTCTGAACTTAGCTGGTTGTCCTGCTGATGTCGAAGCTGGCTGTGATCCTGGCTTGAGGTTCTGCAGTTGGAGGTGGCGCTCTAGCGGATAGAGAGACGCCGGTGATACAGTTCTTGTGGAGTCTCAATCCAAAGTTCTGATATATGTAGTGGGCACAGTAGGGGGGATGGCCGGGTACCGTGGGCACAAGTGTACTGCGGGCAGAGCTGATCTGCCGTGGGCAGCGTCGTTAGCAGGATAAGTCCAGTGAGTTGCAGAGGGTTTGGCGTAGCTATGACGTCTCGCACAGATCTAGGTCTATAGGAACGTCGCACTTAATAAGTTGACAGGTGGACTGTCGAATAGGCGGGCAAATAGATCCGATAGCGCCAAGTAGTAGAGTTGAGTAGATCCACGTAAGCAGTAGATGATACTCAATAACATATAGGCCAGTGTGCGTGCTGAATAGCAATAAATACAAAGGCAATAGATCGAAACAAATGGGCAGTTGACTAGGCAGACAATGCCAAATATAATGGCAGGTGACCCAAACAAATAGACAAATTAGTTCTCATATCAAGTTTGGTTATACCAGCAATCTTTGAAGACTTATTCAGGTCGAAATATATTTAATTCCAGTTATACATAGTATCAATTTAAAGATATTTAGAAGAGCAAATGTTGAGAATCTATTAGACTATTTGTTTAAAAATTCTGTCTCTCTATTCTTAACAACGCTTTTTACTTAATTGTTTATGAACGAGTCAATCGCAGATTTTAGTTGATTTTTTCTGAAATTTGATGAACCCTACAACATTCTTAGATATAAAAAATAAAAAAAAGTATACATGACATGGCAACAAAAAGAAACAAATCACAACAAACAAACACGTGATTGTACTTGGTCAAAGTTCGACTAGTCACTTAGTGTACAAGTGTGGATGTTGACCTTTGTATTACACACACAATCTCATTTACGCACATGGAAACGTGACGTATATAAATAAATAAACTACGCTACACATGAAACAATTAACACTAGAAGCTATTTTACTCGAGAGTAGTATCTAAAATTGAAAAAAAAAATATAATTACTAATAAACTTTATTTACAAGTCCAGTTATATTTTATTTTAAATTGTAATGTTATTAATAAGAGAGTGTTCACTCCTCCTCTGTGTAGCACTCCAAGAGTATAAATAAAAGGTTCCGCTTTATTAATATATAGTGCAAAGTATAACTATTTATTACAAATGCATAATTCATACAGCAGCATAATATTAGTTCATAAAATATTTAGTCTACAATACATACAGATATATGTAGGACTAGCATTGCCCACCGGCTATATTCGCTGATAATCCTGTTGAATTCAAGTGGAACCACTCTCCATTGTTTTGGGCACTTCCAATAAAACGGCCCGCATTTTAGCGCTCATTCGACATATATGACCACGAATTCTAGTATGTATTAAGTTGATTTAGATCGGTCCGCTTTATAACGCCCATTCACAAACACTTTCTGCCCGTAAATATCTCTTTCCCCCCTTCCCCCACCAAAAAAAAAATTTCTCTACACAATCAATGTTTATCCCTATGCTTCCCAATTCAATATCGAAATATTTGAAGTTTTTGTACGCAACCGGTGCTCGATTTATTTTTTAATTATTTTTTTAGTACCCGCGCTTCATAGCGCTTTCCCACATAGACTTCTGACTGGTGAGATTTCGTTAAAACATTTCTCCTCCAGGTGGCACTGTTTGCAAGGGACATCATAATTCACAATTTAGTCCGCTCTTAACATTTCACTTTTTAAAAAATTCGTTAGCAATACATCTAGATTGTCTCTTAAGTGCTCACTTCACAAGAGCTTGATGTTAATGATAATTATAGAGCTAAACTTGAAATCCAGCTCTTATCTAGTGACTCATCATTTACACACTTTCCATCATGTTTCCTGTTATTTAAATTTAAAAGCACATCGATATAAAATAGCTCCCCCCCCCCCAAACGAATCGTATTATGCTATACATCCGCCCAACAAAAACACAAAACACAACACACGTTTTATAAGAGCTCGCATTGTTTTGTATGTTATACATGTTGTATGTTATACATGTTTCGGATGTACCTTTAGTTATGAAGATAATTACTTCTTAGTCCAAACCTACCGATGGACGATGTGGGTTTACAGGGTGCAGCGTTCAAACCCGTGATCATTGAGACTACCAAACGTCAAAGCGCTATACATACGATTGAGTATACATTTAATGTATACAAATAACTGCATTATAATATTTACATAAAGAAACTTGTTGTATAAATTACAATAAATATAAATAGTGCTTTTGTGTTCTGAGTTTTAAAAAAATGTAAATAAGGAATTCGTAATATATAGTACATGAAATATACATCTTCAAATTACAGCAATAAAAATGCAGGAACAAATTTAGAATACTTATTTTATCGAAACTTGTTTGAACATAAAGTCAAGAGTTAAAATATTGTTATTGTTTTTATTTGAAAAAAATAAAAATTAACATCATTGAACAAATGTTAACGTAATGAGGCATTTTAGGGACATTTGGCAAGTATCATAAACCCATTGCAGCCTAAATGAGGGGTGAATTTCACGTTTGAGTTAGTGAATTACAGCTTATTAATTTCTATTTTAATTTAGATGACTTGTGACTGCTGATCACATTAAGGTAAAAAGATAACAGCAGACTAAACTGAGCACCCTATATAAAAAAATATAAAACTACTAGTAGCCTACTAGTTTTGCTTAGATATCGAAGAAATCGTTGGGTAATTCTTGCTTCAACGACATTCAATTTGTTTCAAATTTCAGAAAAAAAATATGGCCATCACCGGGTAGTTCTGCTAAGTATTTTATTAGAAAAATAAATTGGTATCGCCATTCAAAAAAAAAAAAAAGATTTACATTTTATTTTACGTATATACAAGGATGCTCAAACTAGGGCCCGCAGACATCTTACAGCACGACACAACGTTTTATCTGACCCCAAGAAATTCCCAACTACAGTGCAACGTGCAGCAGCTGTTTCTCCATTAAAAATGTTCTTGATAAATTGGTTCCCAGGTTGAAAAAATGTTTGGCATATATTATGCATACAAAAATAAATTCAATAATTTTAAAATATAAACAATGTCTGTCAGATGTAAAAAGAATTTTGAATAATAATATATATGTTTTTGTCTCTCAACCCTATATCTTTTTCCGTTCCACCATCTTTCCATCCCAAAACCCAAGAAACATCTTCCCAACCACACACTATCGTTACATATGAAAAATATAAGACATTGTGAAAAAAAATGCATTGTCATATATAACAAACCATGCGATCGACAGGGCAGATATTGTAAAGGTCATCTATTTCTGTGGCCCACGATTAACGAGGGTGTTATGTGGTCAGCACAACGACCCATCGCCGTTACCTTTCCCCAACAAATGTCAGGTACATATTAGAGCTGGGTGGACTCAGAGGCACCTTAATATCCTGAATTAAAAAATCTCAGTCTTCACCAGAATTTGAGACCGGGTCGCTCAGCCATGATAATAAAATAAATAGGCAGTGAACCAAGCATCATTAACATTGATAATTGTAGAGTGAAATGTTACAACAGTTTTTGACTAATTAGTGTAAAAAAAAATACTTAAAGCTTTTCATTTTGTGTTAAAAGTCTTCCTTAGTAGAAGAAAACATATGCAAATAAATCACAGTTAGAAGAGTAATTAGAAGAGATTAAAGCAGGACTATTTCATCAATCAGACACCACTTTGATCTGCTAGCTACTGTTTAAAAACACAAACGAAAACTCTATTTGGCATATCACAAGGATCAGGGTTCGCAAAAAAAAACAAACTTCCTTCAGAGAACAGAACCAGGAAAAAAAGAAGAGGCAGACAGAGAAAGAGATGAGAAGACAACATAAAAGAATGGACGGGTTTGTCATTGAAAAAGATTCTACCAAAAGCAAAAGACAGAAAGGAATGGAGAAAGACGGTCAACAGTTTGCAAGTTTGCAAACACACGCGAAATACTAGACTCACCCTTAATCTTCGTAATCATACCTAGTGTCGTACGTTATTTGAAAGAATATGTATTGACGATGTATTGACGATGTATTGACGATGTATTGACGATGTATTGACGACGTATTGACGATGTATTGACGATGTATTGACGACGTATTGACGATGTATTGACGACGTATTGACGATGTATTGACGATTGGGTTACTTCAATAATAACTTTTTATTTATTTTTTTTCGTTTTGTTTTGTCTCTTCTTCTTTTTCTTTACTCTTTCTGTCTCCTGTCTCTCCTGATGTATGGATTGTAATAGGAGCATTCAGAGTATTAGAAGAAATAAATAAACATTCATACTGTAAGCATTTGTATCTTTAAAACTGATAACGTAAGCATTCTAAAACGCAGGGATACACAATAAATATTCGTTAAATAAAAGGGTATCACATTTTAGGCGTGCTCTTTAAAGTGAAGAAAGAAAAAAGAGAACTAGTAACCACCATACAGATGTTCTGTAAGTTCCCTACAAAGTCTGTTTAGTTTTTGGCACCCAAACTTTTACCACTTCGCGACTGTTTATTTTACACCTATAGTTTTGATTATGTCTCTTGTTCAAACTGTCAACTAAACATATCAATTGTTGTAGATGTTCTCCGTCTTCTGAGAGTTTTGTTTTCCAGTGAAATGTAGATGAGAATAATCTTGTAATTGGTTTTCAATTTCATTGACATTGTCACGAGATAAACTGAAGACAAAAAGAAAGCAATTGTTAACTTTTAAAATGTAATTATTTTAAATAAGTGTTGTTGTTTTTTTTGGCCAATCCAATTAAGTTTAATACATTTATGTACAGCGTCTTTTATCTCTCAATGTTAAAAAAATGTGTCACATCCTTTTGCTGGAGGATAAAAAAAGGGCGATTTAAATACCTCGTTTTTATTAGCTTGTAAACTTTCTATGTGCCAAACATGGACAAAACCAGGAACCACACAAATCTCACTGCTCTATTTTGTATTTATTCTAGTTTCTTTATGTTTTCTTGAGTTGAGGAATCCCAAACAGAGGAGGCATATTCTATTATTGGCTTGATTTAAATAGCATTTTAGATTTATGTTCTTGTTTGATTTGTAAAAAAATTCATCAATGTTGTGCTTCCATGATAACTTTTCATTTATTATTACACCTAGAAATAATGAGCTCTTAGTCTTTGTAACTGGTTTACCATGAATTTACTAAATGGTTCATGAATAAACTAAATGGTTTTTATTTGTTTATTATTTTTGTTACTATTAAAAACTATCTCTTTTCTGGGTGGAAAGACATGCTCCAATGTAATTCTCATTTCTGTAATTCTTCAAATTCTTATTATGCTTCCACATGTAGGACTTATTCCACAGACCTATATATAGTAAACCTATACTGGACACGAACATCTCTTAACACTACACAAAAATTTCGTGAAAAACGTCAAGAAAGCTGAAACAAGGCGTTGTTTTGTAAAGTAGTTATAAGAAGAAAAGCTGTTATTTTTTTTACCTTAACCTACGTAACATATAATGTAATGATTAGATCTAGATCTGGTATTCCGAATAATTGAACATCGTAAATAAGAGCACTGTGGTCTCATAATTATTATTTTGCAATTTTTAAATCGAAGCATTATCTCGATGGAAACTAGCAGGAAATGACAAGGTGACTTTCATTACAGCCTGAAAAAGAGTTACGCACATTACGATTGGATAATTATTGGTTTCCGTTTCCCAGTCTAGGTATAATATAATTAGGTCTGTGCCCTATTTATTTATTCAAGATTTCGATAAATGAATGTTTATGAACATTTTGCGTTCTGTCAACTAAGTCTAGATCTGAAGGAATGTCATTTACATGCTGGGAAATTGAGTAGATTTATGCATAAACCAGAATTTGGAAGGGGGATGGGGGTTTAATATGTTTAACTTTTAAAAAATCTAACTTTGATTTCGTACTTAGATTAGTGTAAAGCACATGCCACTGGAAATTATCATTCATCGATAAGCAAAAATGGCAACAGTTATTCAACTCCCTTGACGTTTCAGCTTTACTTGTTTTTTTTTTGCTTTTTTTTTTTGGGGGGGGGGGGTCAAAAGGACGCGGTGGCTGGGTGGTTAAGCGCTTGGCTTCAGAACCTGGGGTTCTGAAGTTCTAGTTTTTAATTTCATTAAAGACTGGGATATTAAACTCAGGATATTTATGGCACCCCTGACTCCACTCAACTCTAATGAGTACTTAACTTCAGTTGGGGAAGGTAAAGGCGGTTATTGTGCTGGCCACATGACACCCTGCTCGTTAAACGTTGGCCAAAGATACAGATGACCTTAACATTATCTGCCCTATATATTCCATTGTCTGAAAGGGGAACTTTACTTTACTTTTTGACAAACATATGCTACTTCTTTCTAAAATTTAAAAAGACCTTCCCTTTTTTTTTCAAAGACTTACACATATTCAATAAAAATGGTGCTTTTATTTTTTTCAGAATTAAATGAATTACTCAAAACAAAGGTTTTCTCCAACACAAAATGTTTTTAGGACATCTATAGAGAGAGCGTGACGTAGAGTACACTCCTTTAAGAGGAAATATTTTCGTTCATTTGTAAGATACTAAACAAAGTCGTCATTTTTACCTTTTCTTTAGGTTGTCATCTAAAATAAACTGACAAGTGTCTGGGTCCTTTTCAAGTTGGAAGTAAATGCGATCCACTTGTTTTTCTGTTTTTGGAGACTTTTGTTGTTCCGCCTCTGAATCGGTTATCATTAAAACTTTTGTTTTTGATAAGTCACATTCATCCACCCTGTTCTTTAAGAGAAAAACTAGACATCATTTAAAATGGAAATTCTCTGTATTATTTAACTTTATAACAAAAGTGGCCAATATATAATACTAGACATAAATTACCCGCGGGTCTTATTTTGCGTATTACTGTTAATATTTTCACTGAGACTGGTTCGGAAACATTTAAACGAAATAATAATGCTATAAGAAAGCTGTCAAAATAGCTAATCGACCTAAATCCATTTTTTTAAATAAAAGCATTAGCTTGTAGGTCTACATATATTTAGATCTAGATATAGAGTCTAGATACTATTATAATAGATGTAGAACTACTATCATAAGAGTGGATTCAATGGCTCAAAAAGCTTATTAATTATTGTATGTTAGTATAAGTAATATCCCCCAAATAGAGCCTCATGTAGCCTGTCTAATCATAGTGTGTTTATATAGCGGTGTGCACCACACATGCGTCACCTTGGTGTAAAAAAAAGCGATAAAATATATTTTATAATTAAAGCGAACGCGTGAATGTAACTTTTAATTTAACATTGTTAGTTTAATTTTATGTAGATCTAGATCTAGACTCTGAAACATGTGGATGCCATAGTAGATCTAAATTAGTATGTATGTTAACTATTGTCAACAGGCTAAAGCCATTCACATTTATAGCGCATGCGTTACCTTGTGGTGCGCGATATGACGAACGAAAAATTTTTGTCAACACGGCAAATGTATATGTGTATACTATGTTGGTAAGAGGTCTAAATGCGCATAAGTAAATATGAAAGAAAAAAGTAAATTGAAAACATAATTAAACCTAATCGGTAGTTGTAGGGTAAAATACTTTAAAAACATAATAAAAAGTAAATTGCATTATGTTAGTAGTTTATTATTTTAATAATACGCCTTAAAAATGCACGATGTTATGACATCAGACGTTAATTTCATTCGTATCACTACGCGGAGCAAGTAATGGTGCGCGCAACTTATGGAAAAGTCTGTCAATGCGGCTATAACTATTCTCGCATTTAAAGCAAACGATTTTATGTAAAAAAAGTTTTGTAACCTCAAATTTGAAGGTTAATTTTCATTAAATAATGAAATAAATAGACACTAATTTTTATGTTCATGTGTAAAAGTACAAAATTATGTTTTCTTGAATAAGAGTTAATGTAGATCTAAAAAATTTTCATCTCTGCGCATGCGTGATCTCTCGGTCTTGTCTCATCATATAGTCACATCATATAAACATGGCCTAGATCTATAAGATAATATTCTTTCATAGTTGGTCAATTTTTTTTTTTTTTGGGTCTTAAGTTTGTTTTAGGGCTACAATACATACACTACTGTCTAAGTTAGGACCCAAGGAACATTTCTGCCAAGTTTTATCAAGATTGGTCACTCGGTTTTTATTTCTATTCCTAACATACATACATACATACACCTTATTTTCTACTTTATAATAAAGATTTATGTTTTCCTCAAGTTGGGTGGTTTCGAACAAAGGATACATATTTAAATATTGGTTTAAACAAATTTTAGTTTTTTTTTAATGTTTAACTTTTAAAAATGCATTTTAGTAAATCTCAATGCATTTTTTTATTTTTTTTTTTAATTTTCATCAATTTTGTACAAATGCTTTTCTCTCATTATCGCTAGTAGAGCATCGAATAAGTTTTCTGAATTAGTCAGCAAAACCCAAAACGTCTGAAAATTTAAGTTACTGATTAACATGAAGGAGGTGCAGTGGCTGAGTGGTAAAATGCTTGGCTTTCGAACCGGGGTAGAATCTAAGTGAGAACTGTAATTTTAAATTTTGGGATCTTTAGGGATCCCAAAATGTTTCCATACAGCTCTGATGAGTACCTGAATTTAGTTTGAGAAAAGTAAAGGCGGTTGGTCGTTGTGGGCCGAAGAAACAGATGACTTTCACATCATCTGCCCTATAGATTTTAAGGTCTGAAAGGGTAACTTTACTTACTGCGATAGTAAGTGTGCTTGAGTGGCTGGTAGTGCAGTGTGTGCCTGTGTATGAAATTGACCTTTATTGTACATAGTTGAGTGAACAGCAAAGAAAGTGTGTAAGTCAGGTGTGTAAGTCAGGTGTGTAAGTCAGGTGTGTAAGTCAGGTGTGTAAGTCAGGTGTGTAAGTCAGGTGTGTAAGTCAGGTGTGTAAGTCAGGTGTGTAAGTCAGGTGTGTAAGTCAGGTGTGTAAGTCAGGTGTGTAAGTCAGGTGTGTAAGTCAGGTGTGTAAGTCAGGTGTGTAAGTCAGGTGTGTAAGTCAGGTGTGTAAGTCAGGTGTGTAAGTCAGGTGTGTAAGTCAGGTGTGTAAGTCAGGTGTGTAAGTCAGGTGTGTAAGTCAGGTGTGTAAGTCAGGTGTGTAAGTCAGGTGTGTAAGTCAGGTGTGTAAGTCAGGTGTGTAAGTCAGGTGTGTAAGTCAGGTGTGTAAGTCAGGTGTGTAAGTCAGGTGTGTAAGTCAGGTGTGTAAGTCAGGTGTGTAAGTCAGGTGTGTAAGTCAGGTGTGTAAGTCAGGTGTGTAAGTCAGGTGTGTAAGTCAGGTGTGTAAGTCAGGTGTGTAAGTCAGGTGTGTAAGTCAGGTGTGTAAGTCAGGTGTGTAAGTCAGGTGTGTAAGTCAGGTGTGTAAGTCAGGTGTGTAAGTCAGGTGTGTAAGTCAGGTGTGTAAGTCAGGTGTGTAAGTCAGGTGTGTAAGTCAGGTGTGTAAGTCAGGTGTGTAAGTCAGGTGTGTAAGTCAGGTGTGTAAGTCAGGTGTGTAAGTCAGGTGTGTAAGTCAGGTGTGTAAGTCAGGTGTGTAAGTCAGGTGTGTAAGTCAGGTGTGTAAGTCAGGTGTGTAAGTCAGGTGTGTAAGTCAGGTGTGTAAGTCAGGTGTGTAAGTCAGGTGTGTAAGTCAGGTGTGTAAGTCAGGTGTGTAAGTCAGGTGTGTAAGTCAGGTGTGTAAGTCAGGTGTGTAAGTCAGGTGTGTAAGTCAGGTGTGTAAGTCAGGTGTGTAAGTCAGGTGTGTAAGTCAGGTGTGTAAGTCAGGTGTGTAAGTCAGGTGCTGGAGTAAAGGAGACGAATGGAAGACTAATAAAATCAAGGTGTTAATTGAGACTCTTGTTGTTTTAGTTGTTAACATGTATGACCAAATTTTCACATGGTCGTAGCCATCTTCTATTTTGAAGTAGCGTCTGTAATTGAGATGATAAAACATCCAGTTTCTTCTTATCATCTCTTTAGTGCGCAGCGTCCATAACGCTTCCCTCCCCCTTTGTTCCCAGCAGCCCTTGATCGCCCTTTAGGCTTCCTGCGCCCCCTTTTCATTTTCTCTGGAGGCGTTTTTGTTCCAGTTGAAAACCACTTTTTAGATGATTTGAAATAAAAAATTCGGATTTATCCCAATTTTCTAGCACACACGCTAAATATTTACCTTAGAAATTGTTTCCGATATTTTTCCTTTTTCCTTCTTTATTTTCATTGCCTCCAATCTTCTTTTGTTACATCTACAAAACATAATAAACAAAATTTTAGTCGTATTGTTAGTGATTCATATCAAATAAAACAATAATTTAATCCAATCCATGTCTTTCTTTAGCTCAATCAAATATATTTTAGCAATATTTAAAATGAAAGTAAGATACCATCGAACAAAATTCATATTATTTTTGAGTGAAAAATTTGGTCAGTTATATTGAAAATGTAATTGCATTACAATTATTATTTTCATAAAAAGTATTTGCTCTAGGATGAATTATAGTCGTTCTACAACTGAAGGAGGCCAATGATGATGATGATGAATTTTAAAAAAATTAGCTACTTACATACGAATTCGAAACACTATTAGGACCACTACAAAAACCCCAAAAAGCGATCCTAAAATTGTGAAGAGCAACGACTCGATTGGAAGTGTTACACTGCTAAATGTCTTATACTGATTTGAACTTTTCTGATCTACAAAAATATAACCATTATAAACAAAATTGGGCGAAAACAACTAATTAAAAAAACAAGAAAAACATAATAAATATTTAACAAAAAATCAAAGCTTATACGAAGTGTATATGTATGAATTAGATTCAGTCATGTAATCATTTTGTAATAAATCTAGACCAACAATAATAATTATGCGCGTGTTTAATAATATTTTTAATGATTGCTTTTTTATTTTTTTTTGCGATATTTTAGCTTCCTTATCACTTATCGAACCAAACTGGGGATGGGGGTGGAAAGCTGGCTGGAGCGAAATAGCGAGCGAAGGCGGGTATGCTGAGAGGACATGGGTGCAGTTCGATCTCATATGGATTACAGTCTACTGTTCAGGTCTGGGTGTCGCAAACGTCTTTAGTGAAACTAGAAGCTGTTCAGAATCAAGCCATCAGACTCATCTGTGATACGTTTCGCACAACGCCAATTGCCTCCGGCTAGATTATGGCCAACGTTCCGCCGTTGAAGTAGCGCGGAGAGCGAGCCGTCTAACTAGGCCACGAGAGATACAGGTGGCTGGAGGAGGGAGGCCCACTCAGAAGTCTGGTCGACAACTGGGAGTGCTAGAGACGTCTCAAAAACCGGCCTTGATTCATGCATGTTGCGTGTGGGCTGGTTAGGGAGATGAATCTACCGGTGGAGCGAGCTGCACTTTTGGTTCGACAGTTGGGATGCTTCCGATAAGGGCCGATAGCTTCATAAGCAGTTGAGTAGACCAGACCGAAAGGACGCATAGTGGGAGCTCAGCCGTGCGGAACAGGGCGTCCTAGCACGGTTCCGAGTCGGACACTGTCCAATAGGCGAGTACGGTGGAGGGAGAACTACGACACACAGTGCCGCCATCGCATCGAGGACGATGAAACAGTAAACCATATACTTTATGAATTTCACGTTTTGAATGAGGGACGATCGGGACAAGGAAATAAGAGTGAGATAACTGGTCCATGTGCGGCATTAAAGTTGTCCTTGAACGAGGAAAAGGGGACCTTAAAACTCACTGCTTGCTTCCTCTTCCGTGCTCTAAGGGAGTCATTCTCAGCATGGTTCGCTATTAATATGATTTCTGATTCGGGGGTGGGAAGAAAGAAAGGATTATCTGGTTGGATTTTACCGTTATTGCTTTAAAAAACATTTACAAAAAAAAATTTAAAGGAGGGATTTACGACCTGAATTTAAACTCGTGGCTAACGCCTCCTCGGGCCGACGTGATTACCACTCTTACTTATGACTAGAGAAGCTTTTATAGTTAGCCCATATAGTGTTTGTTTCACTTTATTAGAGTGGCGACCAATAAAAGGGGACTAATTTCACAAATACCACCCACTTTAACCATGTACAATTTCTTTCCCTTGTTCAAGATTCCAAACAAAAAAAAATACTAATAGTCAATCAACTACTTGATAATTTGTTTTTCGATTGATTCTTGTGTTGTCAGGTAAAAGAAATAATTATGCAAAATTTCAGCTTGGTATGATTGGGTGTCGAAGCAATAACATGTACAAACTTTTTAACAGACAGAGTGAGTTAATATAAGCTTTAGTAAAAATCATTTCCTATTTTATAAAGATGATTGTAATTGTTACGCTTTACAAAACACGACATTAGCTAGTTAGGAGTACGAGAACTGTCCCAATTAGGTCTTATTGAGTGCTGAAGAAGACTTCCGTGTTACTCAAGCCAGTGCTGCTTTAGGTAGAGTTGAAGGACAATTGTGTCAAGGGAGAGGACTCAGCATATCCACAAAACTGAAAGTCTACAGTGCTGTACTTCTCCCGTCACTCTTATATGCATCACAGTCCTGAACCTTATATTCTCGTCACACCAAAAAGTTAAACTCCTTCCACCTACGCTGCCTAAAGTATGTTGCTCCGACCACATAAATCTTAAAGCTATCCAACATGAACAGTATCAATGCGACAGTAAGAAGGTCACAATTTCTATGGTCGGGACATGTAATCCGCATGCCAGACAATCGCCTTCCTAAACGACTTCTATATGGGAAGTTTTGTTCAGGAAAGAGCTCCTAGGAAGGTCAATACAAGCACCCTCAAGAGCTCCTTCAAGGATTGTGATATTAACATTCACGGCTGAGAAGCACTAGCTCTTAATCGCTCCTCATGGCGTGAAGCTGTGAGTCTCGTTGTCTTAAGATTCGATGCAAGAAGAGTAGCCAGGGTGAAAGAGCGCTGAAACAACAGAAAGCTGAGAGAAGAAGCAGGCCCATCTGCAACTAACCTAACCCACCCATACCACGTATGCTGTCGGCTTTTTAAAGCGAGGATTGGACTTTGCTGACATCTTCGAGTTCATAGGATTTGAGAATTGTGCCTATCTTCGACCACGAAGAATGAGCTATATATTGTTACAAATGACCAGTGACAGGAAGAGGTTAACGTGTGACCCCGACGAGATAACACAGCAGCGAGTGTTCTCTGGAATGTACATGTATAAACAGAGACAGGATGTGACGTGTCCTTACGTGTTATTCCAGAAGATACTAGCAGTGTTTGTGCAACCTTGGAGGAGTGATTAGGGACTCTATATAAGCCAGAGAGTTAATGTAAAAAGTCAGTCGTGAGTGAGTAGTCGGTACTGTTGTCTACTGTGCGAGACAGTAGAGGAAAGATGTGTACGACTCGATGCAAGTTAACTAGGGTAGAGTTAACTGGAGTGGACTACTGTCGTTAAAGTCTATACAGCGAACTACAGTGGACTTGAGCCCTTACAGTCGATACAGTCGATGTAAGACGTGTGCTGCTCTGATTCGGTAGACTTGAGTACGACTTGGTTCAGCTTTGGGAGACCTGGAGCGACACTGGAAAGTGTGTCGTTGGTCTGTTCTGTGGAATACGGCTCGATGCAAGTTGAGAAGAGATGAATAGCAACGAAGTGAAGAGATGAATTGCAACGAAGTATAGCTAACTGTAAACTGAGAGATATTGTACAGTCTTCTACGCTACATGTTACAGTAACAAATTGTTAGAGTTAATAGTCAATAAAGTTATATGAATCTGAAAGTTTAGTCGTCAAGTTCTTTGCAGTGTTTTTATTTGTGTGTCTACTAGTACATTTAGCCAGAAGATTCAGAAATACGTAACAATATATTATAAAACGTATATATATATATATAAAGTGCTAGTGTGTGAGAAAAAAATACTTATAAGTAGACTTAACAACCTCAATAACCTTGTAGTGATATTTTTGTAAATAAATGTAATATATACATATTTAAAAGTTGATATAAGGTAAAAATAGAAGAAAAAACTAACAATGTTGCAAATAATCAAAAAACATCACTGAAGTATACCTTTTAATTGACATAAAAGTAGCTATTGTGTCATTGGTCGTTGTTCAGTATTCTGTAAAGTATGGTGGTTATTATTCTTTAGTATTCAATGTGCTCTATTTATTCATTGATAATTATTATGAGTGATTATTATTTATTTATTTCTTTATAGCCGAATTACTTGTCTTATTAAACTGAGTTTGAAAGCATGAAACTTAAGAAATATATTTTCCAGACCGTGTTTCTTTGGTCTGTTTAATAAGAGGCATAGAGTCACCTTTGAACTCGAATTTTGCATTATGACTAATAGCTTAAACCCAACCTATTTGTCTAAAGCAAGTTGTGACAGTGGTCTAAAATTTCTTTTTTGCTATTCTTCAATCGACTTCTTCCTTTACATTCCACCCAATGGACCTCATTCACCAATCGTAAACAAAACAACATTTAGCCACGTGATAATATTGATAAAGCAATGAAAAAATAACTGCCACGTGAAAGCCTGTGTGTATTACGTAATTTTTATAGAAAAGATAGAGAACCACGTGGCTCATGGGCGTAGCTAGGGATTTTTGGGCCCGGGAGGATTGACCTCTATGGAGGCCCCTTGCATTTTGACGTTCGACATATGACATGAGATAATGTACGCATAAAAAAAATTAAATAATTTGGTAATTAACCATTGCCTATTAATTCTTTTGTTTGGTATTTCAAACAATGGAAAGAAATTTTAATTTACTGTAGTGGTGGTATACGGTGAATTAGTCCACTTTATAGAACGCTGCTTTAGAGTAAGTTTTAAACGTAGAATAGATAAATATAAATCAAAAAAAACTTTTTTATAAACACTTTACTAGCAGAGTGGTTAGTTTGTCCGCTTGCAGAGGCTTGAGCCATGAGTTTGAATTCAGGTCGTTCACACTTTTTTTTAAATAAATGTTTTTAAAAAGTGATTTTATTAATATTTATCCTGATATCCCCTTCTTTCTTCCACTTCCAACCCATTTTTCCAATTTTTTATTTGATACCTTGAACAATGGAAAGAAATTGTACTTGACTGATAAAGTGCTATAAACTGAATTAGTCCCCTTTATACTTTAATTGAAATATGTAACTATAAAACCTTCTATTTTCATATGCACTTTCCTGGCACTGTGGATTCAGTATTGACTTGAGGATCTCGAGTAGCTTTTTTTTTCTTTTCATTTTCATAAATGCATCTAAAAAGCGATCACCCAGATACACCCTTCTTTTTCCCCCACCCCAACTGGTCCAGACAAGTGATAGGATTGAGATTGGTAAAGGTAAAAGCATAAAATAGCACTAAACAAAAACAATTGGTAAACATATTTGTAATTGGAAATATTTATTGTTTTAGTCTAGAACTATTACAAATTTAATTACATGACTGATCCAAACAAATCAATAGAATTATACATAATACAAGCTTTGTATGTAAAAAAAAATGTTTTTTCTTTTTTTTCCCCCAGAAATAAAATACTCTTAGATTTGTACCAAATTTCGTTATGGACGTTTTTGAAGTACCATCCAAAGTCTAGGTTCCAGACAGTTTTCAGAGTTTTCAAGATTAGAGGAGGAATTGAGTTGATCTTATTGAGTGAGTAGGAACAAGATTGCTGGCTGAGATTTAAAAATGTGCAACGTAAAAAAAAAAAAGGTACAAGAGTGTGGTGTAAACCCTAATTAACTTAAGTATTTTTTAAAAATATATTACAAGGAGGATATGACTGACCCTCGGCCTGCAGGCCTTAATTGGGGTATCACTGATCTAGAGCATTGGATTTTAGATCTATGTCAAACATGACAAATGTTTCTTGCAATTTTTTTTATTTTGAAAGGAAAAATAAGGTGTTTAATTAAATACGTTTACCCGTGTAGCCAACATATTCATATCTAATAATACTGTGAAAACGGGTTTACCAGATTTGTGAAAATAAAGTTTTGTTCTTTAATAAACATTTATTTATTTTCTTTTTTTAGAGCCCTCCCATTGTGGGAGAGACATTAAACGTAAATTACGGTCTCTGCCTTGATCTAATGAACATTGATACCTTGTTTTTTTTTTACAAACTTTTAACTTATCCTAATTATGGCTTAATGGACTTTATTTTTAAAAAAATATCCTACATATGGTAGTATGCATTTTTATCATATCTTTTTTTATTTATTATTATTTGCTCTTATTTGTGTTCCAGTATAAATTACAATTATAAAAAGGGGTGCACCGGATAGTCCCTCCGGCTCCGGCTTCTGGCGAATATCCGACATTTTTTACTATCCGGTGCTATCCAGCTCCGGTCGGATATCACTACCGGATAGTAAACCGGATAGTAAAAAATACACCTATTTAATATGCATAAAGTGGACCTCGTTCCATTACTGTCTGTTATAGAATGTATTAATGTTTATATGAAAACAAAATAATGTGCTTAAAAATAGAGCCATTATAAATATGCACCAAACATCGTTTATTATAAAGACAAGGCATGTTAATAACTTAATATAAATAGAGATGAAACTTTACATCATAAATGCGCTTTACATACAGAGATGCAATGGCTGGCACTTTTTTCGATTTGTCTTGACCTTTGAGTAAGTTAGTTAACATGTTAAAATGTTACATTCCTTGACTACGTCATGCTGACCAGACGTCTGTCTAGTTGTGCGGGTATATCTCCAGAGGTAGAGATGAACAACCCCCACCCCCTTTTATTTGTTTAGTCCATCACATTGAGTTTTTTATTGGCAGGTAACCACAAGTTAAATACGATGGACGTAGGTTTAATGTCAGCGTATAGACACTCTCTAGTGGTCACACCTTCCGAGGGAACTGAATTTGTTTACTTAGTAGTTAATCTTTATTTGGGGGGGGGGGGGGGGGCTGGACTACAAGAGCCACACCTCTAAGGTAACCAGGTATATTTCTAGATGAACAAGTCCCTCCCCTTTTATTTGTTTAGCCCATCACATTGAGTTCATTGATTGACAGGTGACCCCAAGTCAGATACGATGGACGTAATGCATGGGCATTTAGTAAATTGAAAAGTAATAATAATGACTGATAAAAAGTCATCACTTATATGGCGTTGCTTTAATGTCAAAACAATGGACAACTCTAAAGCAGTTTGCAATGCTTGTAAAATAGTTCTGTCACGTGGTAAACTAGGCAAACCTAAAGACTTCTCAACCAGCAATATGATTAGTCATCTACGCTCGAAACACCCAGACTTATTCAACGAAATGACTGCATTTAAATCAGCATCAAGTAATATTTAAGAGTGTCAAGTAACTCCTCGTTATTACTGGAATTACTTAAGATATTTACTAAGCCACTATCTGTATAAGGTACAAACCAGAAGCGGTTTGTGTCCTTTAAAACACGAGCCTAATGACAAGTTGATGGTGTAAAATACATGAACACAAACATCTACCCACTATACAACTTAGATTGTACTTAAGAGAGATTTACGCTATAAAACCAAGATTGAACTTTACCTTTGAAAGATTTACATTAGTTACATATAAGTTTAAAAATTCTGCATGAGTTATCCCACATTCTACTTTACAATTAGCGGCCTCATACATACGCACACACCATCTCATGTTACAAAGATTAGTTTATGATAAACATATCTGTAAAAAAAAATGCTGTTGATTTTAATTTATCAATCAGTGATAGAGTTTAAAGTAAGAAAGTAAAAACAAAATAATATGACTATAGGTATGTTATATAGAAGATTTGCAAAAACTTCAGTAAAACGAGCTTTGAGTCGTGTAGGTATTCGGCTCCGGCCGAATATCTAATTTTACTATCCGGTTATATCCGGCTCTGGCCGGATATCAAAAAGTACTATCCGGTGCACCCCTAATTATAAGTGACACATACATTTCCTTTTTAATATGTTTTTTTTTACCTTTAACAGTTAAAAACAGTATATACTGTACCTTTGTGCTTATAACAGCTTGAATTCAATACTTTAGATATAAAAAATGAAATAAAATGTTATTACTATTTTGAAGAAATAAAGTTAAATGATGAAATGCAATATATACATAAAAATGATAAAAATACATCTATCTATCTATTTATCAGTTTGTCTTTTCAAAATATATTAGGCACGTAAAAATTAT
Source organism: Biomphalaria pfeifferi (assembly GCA_030265305.1). Taxonomy (NCBI): domain Eukaryota; kingdom Metazoa; phylum Mollusca; class Gastropoda; family Planorbidae; genus Biomphalaria; species Biomphalaria pfeifferi. The sequence continues at coordinate 1,681,662 of JASAOG010000153.1, forward strand.
GGTGTATTTTTTTGTTCATGTTATACCATAACGGCGATGACGAGGTAGTAAAAACGCAAACTATGAAGAAATATTCAATAAAAGTAGTTGATAGATTAGCGTTATAGGAGGCAAGCCGATTTTATATTAGAATGATTTCTTTGACTTCATTTGATAGAGCTACCACAGTGGATGAATTCATTTTCGTTTGCTTTACATGTTCTGAATTATCAAAACTCTTTGTCCCCATTTGGCTGCCTGATGGTGCGGTATGCGTGCTGCCTGTCGTTTGGTAGTTTCGATGGTCCTGGGCTCACTGTCATCCCCAGTCGTTATCTTATCTTATATATTAAAGAAGTTATTTCCAAAATAAACAAGATAATTACATCCTACGCACTTCATGTGCCAATCTAGTCATGCCTGTGAATCTGATAAGTTTTTATTTTTCTGGCTGATTCAGGCAACCCATTCCTCTATCTAATGGCACTAGGGAAGAAAGAACATTGATATCAATTTGTTCTAGTTTATTGAAAAAGAAAGGTGCTTCTAACTTTGTGTCGTTCTGAATATTTCATAAGGATTTGTTTTTCTATTTGTAAATTATGGCTTAGAGCAGTGATGCCCAAAATACTGTCCGCGGGCCAGATCCGGCCCGCGATGTGGTTTCATCCGGCCCGCCGAAACGTCGGCACAAAATATAGAAAATCCCCCCACGCCCAACACCAAAAAAATGTTGAAAACGTATCTTTTCCTACGTTAGGGCCCTTACTTTTGTCCAACGGATTATTACCAACGCATTTAACGTTTGTGCGTTCATGAAATAGGACTACAGAATCTAGAACAGAAAAAGAACTTAGGCCATTTGTTTGAAGTGTAAAGAGAACATTCAACTCTCCCAATACTTCAATGTAAGTACTAGATCCTCGGGTTTGATATAAATTAGTTTCAGGTCAATTTCAATAAGTTTTTATATCTTTTCCATCATGTGGCCCGCGACACTAGTGTTGGACATTAAAATGGCCCGGATATTGAATTAGGTTGGGCAACACTGGTTTAGTGTATATAGCTACTTTTTATTATTCTGTCCTTAATACACTTAGTGATTCTATTAATGGTGTTACTGTAATAATATTTGAATGTTCGTCTGTTATAAATCTTACTGGTTATTTTGCATTTGTTCTAGTTTCTCTATTCTTAAGTTGAAGTATCCGAAACAGAGGATTCATATTTTAATATTGGACTAACTAAAGTTATGCATGTATATGTTGTTGATTTTTAAAAGTTACCTCCCTTTATTTTAGTTGCACGCTATACACAGGAAACAGATAAAATGTTCCTAACAAATGGCAACCCCGAGTTTGCTTACTGGGTCTGCCATCGTTTACGAAGTCACCTGGTTTGAAGATTGGAGCAGAATACGTTGAATTCGATTGTTCAATAATGCATTGTCCTAATAGATCTTTTATGTCTTTCTGAAGACAATTTTAAAAGTGAATAGTCTGAAAATAAGAAGGTGGCTTGGCCAGCTTGTCAATTGTTAAGTTTATCTTAGTATATTTAACTGTTGATATGCCAGAAACATCATTAAATATTTCTTTCTTTGTAATGTTATATTTTCCGTTTAAATGTCTTTCATAGTTTTAGTTTGTTATGATGTTGTTGGAAATGTAGCTCATTTATATATCTTCATCTTCTTAAGTAACAGCTAAGAATGTCATATTTTGTATAACTTCTATAATGTTTTTTTTTTGTAATATGAGTCCGTATTGTATTTCTCTATCGTACGAATATGAAACACTTTGACATGGCTGTTTAATTTTATTTTAAAATGTATATTTAAACTCTCGTTGATAATGTTAATTAGACCTTGCCATTTAAAAAAAAAGCTTGTTTCTCGTGTCAGGTAACAATACTGTGACTTTATCTCCTTGTTAAAAATTTATGAGTTTATTCATGTAATATTCTTTGGCTTTCAATGATAGCTTCTTGAATTTTTGTACGTGCCTTTATGTCTGAAATACTTGTATCAAGGACTTGTTGAAATGTTTTCTTTTCTTATATATCATGTTTTGTTGTTGACAGTGTTTCATTTCAAACAGACATATCTGATTCTGTTTTTAGTTGACTATCTTTGTAAGTACTTATGTTACTGTCTTGGAATGTCATATCACAGTTGTTATATAAATAGCTTATCAATGTCAAACGACCTTTTGTCTTATAGTTAAATGTAGAAGTGCTTGATACATCTACTATTGATTTATGTGTGCCACCTATAATATTTTCAACTTGATCATAATTCTTTTCAAAGTTTGTATGTTGCTCTTGAACTTGTTTGCTTTTGGGATATTTTGTTGGACAAACTTGACATTTACTAACATGTCTCTTGAAATCTTACGTAATGCTCGGAAAATAACATTTTTCAAAAATTCTTTATTTTTTCTCTGTTCTTGTCACACTTGCTAGTTTTTGGTGTGGAGAAAATTGTGGTTCTATTCAATGGTTTCTTGTGTATATTTTAGTGATACAATGATTTGTTCAACAAATTCATAGGTCTCCCAAAGAACACTTTTCTTCACAAGTATTACTTTTTTGAATTATGTCCATTTAGTCCTGGCTGCTTTACATTCGACTGCGCCTTTTTGTACATTCTTGTCAAAGTTTCCTTTCTTTCAACAAGACGCTTTTCAGTATACATACGGCTAGTAACGGAGAACATTAGACGGATCCCTTCTTGAGTTTTAAAGGTGTTTGTTACTTAAACACTAGCGTCGACTAACTATATTGATTGTTTGGCATTTCGCCGGTGTTACTGATTTAGTTTGAAGGTTACCCCCTTGTTAATTTATTGATTTCATTCGACACCGCGAAAGAGACACATCAATATATATATATATGTACCCAATCTTTACTTATTTTATTTTGTTTTAGCACAAAAGAACTCAGAATAAAATAAGTAAGTCTTTAGACAACTATCATACTTCAGTGTGAAGGAACAAGTGAACAATGTTTTAGAGAAAGAGCAGATCTCTTGATTCATAAAATGAAAACATGATAATAATAACACATATTATCAAGCAAGGTTAACTAGTCCAGCATTTTTTTTTTTAGAACCATGTCGTTTGCTAATAATTACATAGAGAACCTTTCAGTGTTTTAACTCATTTGACCATTACATCATTGAACTGTATTGTCGCTTAGAGGAATATTTATCAAGATATCAAATATAGGAATGTGTAAAACAGGTTTTAAAACCACTTCAATGGGTGTGAAGTCATTTTTTTGCCTATAGTGTGCAGTTTTCTGGAGTTTAAAATAGGCCTAAGTAAAAATATCGTAAGACACTCACAAACCTCTTCTCTTTTGTGATGTTTAATCAACCTTTTTCTCTACTATGGCTCTTTTCTGAACTTAAAGTGTTCGAAAGTATTTTCAAATCTTAATCTATTTTATCATGTTGGCATTGTCTCAAATGATGTTCCAGATGTAATGGTTTCATAGCGACATAACTTTAAACTTTGTTTCATAAAAAGAACAAATGCTATTGCTTGTTCGAGAAGGAAAGAATGAATACAAATTTCTTGTAACCAACACTGGACTTAATACATTTATTTGTAGACTCGGCCATTTACAATATTACTTTTATGTAGACACAGTTAAGCTATTTAAAATAATATTTTATAATTTTAAAATAAACAAAATTCATTCATCTAACAGTGTCACTATCCAAAGAATCAATTAAGGTACAAATCATTAATGGTAAATAAAATTATGCTTTATATGCTTTAATGAGATCCACAATTGTAGACTACCATTTACAGGTCGTGACCCCCCATTTATTTTTTCACTTCCGTAGACCCCTTGAAAGTCCTCGTAGACCCCTGGGGGTCTATATAGACCACTTTGGGAATTACTGATTTAAACAGACAAGGAAGTGTTGTTAATGTCTACTAGTCTTATATTACAGTACTAGCACAGCTATAGGAATGACATTGGCAGAGGCTCTAATTTCCTAGAACTCTGGTTTCTGCCCCTTGAAGCCGGCGAATGTTAGTTTTCATGATAGTGATAGGCTCCAGGCCGTGCTCCCGTTTCTTATTTGTAATGAGTCGCCTCTTGCCGATTGTGTTCTTCTACACATCCTTTGTATATGTCCAAATTCATAACAGTTCCAGCAACGGACCCTGGTCACACGATGGACTCCCTGTGGCCGGCTCGGCTTATACTCTTCGAGAACCTCCGTCATCCGTCTGAGTACTTGTGTTAGATCTTCTTCCTGGTTTTCCAGTCTCCGACCATGATTACTGTTGATGGATGCTTTCTTAGGGGCTTCATAGGACAAAGCGTACACAAAGGTTTCGCTGGCCTTACGATTGCCACTAACTCAAATAAATTTCTTTAGCTCTGGGTCTCTAATTGTATAGATGAAGGCATACGTGAAGATTACTTCGAGGAACTCTTTTGCTGATGTGTGGTATGCCAGATGGGCAAGTCGTTCAATGTCCATTTTTAGTTCTTGAAAGGTTTCATCCACCTCTGTTGTCTGGTCTTTAGCTGGACCCTATCAACGTCTTGTAAGTTCTCGTCCACGTAGCGAAGCTTAATAGCCTGGACGAGCACAGCGTTGTCCTGCTGGTATGAAATGGAATGGAGTACTTCGGAAGACTTTTTTTCTAATAGCCAGTACAAAAGCGGTCGCTTTTTTTTTCATGGCTGCCCACCTTGTTGACCTTAGCAGCTGCATTAAACTGTCTTATGTAGACTGACCATCAAACACAGAAGTTTCATCTTTCCAAGCACTTCGGGTAATATTAACCCTGTATTAGTCACTTGCTCAGCCCTTCTCTAACTTGAACCTTCAGTTCTTCTATGTCTTTTTCTACCACATTGACTCTCTGGTTCATCTTGACCTCCTTTGTGGTTATCTTCTGGTTTACCGAAACTAATTTAGTCCTGATCCCTGTGTCTTGCGTGTCTATTTTGTCCCGCATTGTTCTAACCCCTATATCAAGTGTGTCAATCTTTTCTATCCTGACCTGCATTCTACTCAATTTCTCTTGGAAGTCGATCCTCATTACGTCCATGTTTTCCTGCATCTCTTACCTAGGAGTTTAGTTGTATCTGGCCCTACTTTAAATTGATAACTGTCCAAATCTTCTTCTCAATCAGGGCCCGCCGGAGACGACTTGTAAGCGTCTCATGCTACCACAATCTTTAGACCTCGGTACCGAAGCTCTTGTATTAGCACTTTAATCAAGAGCTGGTCTAGTTGTTCCATAATAGGAGAAGCCATCACTAACCTACCTCCCGTTCGTTGAGTCGCCTATGATCCCATTTTGACACCATGTCACAACATGTAAAAGAAGCAACTTAACGGCAAGGGAAAAATGACAATACTAAGTTTACTAGAATAGATCACAAAGCAAGCTCGATATCAACAACCCTCCATCATCGCACTTCCGCTTCCTCTATTGCCCTTTATTTAGTCCATTGTTGTGTGCTGGCCATAGAGCCACTTCAGAACATGTTTATTACTATATATATATATATATACAGGGTGCGTCAAAAATGTATACACACTTTGAACTGTCATAAACAATTTATTTCCCGTTCTACAATGCTAAATTTCTGGACATGAAAAGCTTAATACCAATTGGAAAAATAAATGTGAGTAATGTTCATGGAACAGTTTGTGATTTGCATAAAGGTCGATCAGGGCGACCTCGTACAGCTACAAGTGTTGAGTCCACAACTGCCGTCTATGAACTGTTTTAGCGTTCACCTCAAAATTGTCGAGGCAAGCGGCACGTGAGAGTGATGTAAAATGCTAGTAGTGTGCTACGCATTCTGAGGAAAGGCAAGTTTCGTGTGTACATTCCACGGCTGGTGCAACAGCTAAGTGACGACGATCCAGATCGAAAGTTAGAATTTTGTGAATGGGTTCAGGAGAGGGTGAGACGTGTCTCGGGATTTATGGGTGGCATAATTTGGTCGGATGAAGCCCAATTCAAACTCAATGGAACTGTCAATAGGCACAATTGTGTGTACTGGGCTGAAGATAATCCTCGCATTACAGTTGAAAAGGCTGTGAAATTGCCTGGTGTAAATGTTTGGTGTGGTTTGTCTGCAAGGGGACTTATTGGACCTTTCCGCTTTGAAGGTACTGTTACTGGAGAAACGTACCTAACAATGCTTGCTGACTCCATATTCCCTGCCATTCCTGCATTATTCGGTAATGATGAGTTTTATTTCCAACAACATGGCGCCCCGACGCATACCTGGATCACAATGTGCCAGGCCAGTGAATAGGACGCAGGGGACCAATCGAGTTTCCTGCACGTTCTTCAGATCTACGCCGCTGGATTTCTTCTTATGGGGCACAGTTAAAGATGAGATGTAAACACGTAAGCCACGTCACCTGGACACACTGTGGAATTTGTCTATGACAGTTTAAAGTGTGTATACATTTTTTGACGCACACAAATAATACATTATTAAGTAAATCTTTGACTTTGTTAAAATGTAAACAAACAACATGAAGACTTACTGTTTTGTTCCTGACACATTAGAGTTGTGTTTTGAGCTGAAAGGACATTATAGTCTAATAAATATATTGCTAAAATGATATTTATGTTGTTTTGTTATTCTTATTTACTTTCCTAGGTTTATTACCTATTATTTACATTTTATTTATTCAAAGCATTAATTTCTCCAGATATGTATATTCATTTTAAAAATGCCGGAATTAAGTGAAAGCAGGCGGGTATTCCTCCCAGAGGACTCCACAAGAAAGGAGAGCCACATTAAATTTAAAAAAATCATATTTTGGCGAGTCAACAACTTTTTTTTTAGTTTTATTTCCGCATTTTTGCTGAAAATACTTGAAGAATGTTAATAATAACGTACTCAGATTGTACAAAAGAAAACACCCACATATTTGCAGCAGTGCTTAACCACGAACAAGTACAAAAAAATACTTTTTAATAACAAAGCTTATATTAAGTGTACTTTTATCAATTAGTTTTAATCAGTCATGTAATATATTTCTACACTAACAATAATAAATCTGTGCGGTTAGCAATATTTTCAACAATTGATTTTGATTAGCACAATTTCATACTTGTAGCTTTATCGATACACCATGATCATATCACTTGTCTGGACCAGATGGGGGGGGGGGGGAAGTAGTATCTGGGTGATCGCTTTTTAACTATATTTATTTAAAAAGGTGAGCGACCTCAATACGGACTAGAGGACTAAGGTAACCACTGTGCCAGGGAGCTGCTTATGAAAATAAGTTTTATAGTTATTTACAAACTTTTCTTTCTACCAACAATAAAGGGGACTACTTCAGCTAGTACCACTATAACAAAGAAATACAATTTCTTTTCCTTGTTTGAGATACTAAACAAAATAATTAATAAATAATAATAATAATAATAAACTTGTCACTGCAATAAACAGCTGGGCCGTCCCAGTGCTCATTAAATGGGCTAACACCGACCTACATGACATTGACAGACTCCACCATAAGGTTATACCTGCCTAGGAAGGATGGAGGTCATTGATTGCAGAACATCTTCAACTTGTGTAGGATGCAAGTTTTAAAAATACGATCAAAACTGCTCGCCTCCAGCAATCAACTAGTTTCCTTCCTACGCAAATATGACTCCGAAGCAACCCCTCTGAACCTACAAAATGCAAATGTCAATATCAGTTTGGACGACGTAGGGCATGAGATTTGCCAATGGAAAGAAAAAAACCTCCACGGAAAATTCCCTGCTTTATTAGATGGGGACAACATCGGCAAAGCTGCTTCCTTAACATGGCTCAAAACATGTAATCTCTGAAACAGAAGGCTTTGTTACAGGAGTGCAGGACAGAGTAATTAGGACAAACAATTACAAGAAGCATATCGTAAAACTCAATATTGTTGACAAATGCCGAAAATGTGGAAATGTGTGCGAGTCTATTGAACACATTTTGGTAGGATGTTCAGCTCTTTGAAAAACGGCCTACCTAGGTCGCCATAACCAAGTTGCAAAGCTCATACACCAACACTTGGCTTCGACACACAATTTGGTCGGTAAGGATACTCCTCCTTATTACAAATACTCGTCACAAGAGGTTCTCAAGTGTACTGAACATCTGCTGTACTGTGATAGGCCTATTCTGACCGACAAAACAGTAGATTTCAATCACCCGGATCTTCTGTTCGTTGATAAAAAGAAAAAAAACGCTACCATTATCGACATCGCCGTACCACTGTCTCATAATTTAATAACAATGACAGTAAAAAAAAGGAAATATGGAAACCTAGGCTTGGAGATTAAGCTTCTATGGAAATTATCCAAAATAACAATATACCCCATTGTTATATCAACCGAGAGGATAGTAACAACTGACCTCACAGATACCTTCAAGGCCCTTAACATTCCTAGGAACATCTTAGTTGCCTGTCAGAGGGCAATACTGCTGCAGACCTACCACATCACCAGAAAATTCCTTAGTGGAAACTGTTAAGGGACTACGGTGAATTTTGTTTCTCTTTAACGAAACTCGACCCAGGCAGCGCAAGAAAATGACTACTTGTTCGTTTCCGACATAATAATAAAAATAATAAATTTTAATGATACTACGATGAATTTTGTTTCTCTTTAACGAAACTCGACCTTGGCAGCGCCAGTTCGTTTCTGACATATTAATAATACTCTCTATTATCCGTAAGGAAATTTGATTTCATATTCGCACATTACACCAAACAAAACATTGTAACTATAAAAAACCAAAATGTACATTCACTCCAGACTCACTCATAATTTACATGTGAAAAGTTTATATCAGATTATTTCTATTTAATGATTGGATTGCTAGGTGAACAAAAGAGTGTTTGTGTCTGTTTGTCTTTGCTATCGGTGTCTTGTATCTCCTTTGTGATGGTAAAATTACAAAATCCTGACCCTAAGTGTGATTTTTAGCGACCCCGAAAAGGGAAAAGACGCTATTAGTTTTGTTTGGCCTATCTGTCCGTCTGACCGTCTGTCCGTCCGTCCGGTTTAGATCTCAGAAACTAGAAGAGAAAATAAAAATCGTACATAATGATATTTTAGATCATTCTAAGTTCTGATGCAAAGGCTATTTTTTTTCTTTTCCAAAAGAGAACCATCTAATTTTTAAAATTATGTATTCAAGCAGATTTTTCAAAAAATTACACCACTTTTCAATGAAAAACTTTAGGGGAAGTAAGTTTTATGAAAAGTTCACAAGCTTTATTCATAGATTCGCGCATTGGTACAAAAAAAAATTCTACTAAGGTCACGATTGAAAATGTATCAATGGATCAATATAAAAAATATTTTCTATTTATTAACTAACTCATAAAATAGAATACTGATTTAAATGTTGTTTTTAAAAATAATTTTTATACGAACTTCGTTTCAATTGTAAGTTAAAAAAAAACACACAAAAAAACTACTTTTTACCGAGCAGTTTTCAGACATCCACACCCACCTATCCCTATGCACTTTACAAACAGACTTAAATATAGAATATAGACAGACTTAGAATGACTTAGATCTAACTCTAGATCTAGACTTAGAGACTGAGAACTAGGCCTAGCTCTAGCTTAAGGAAAGATATAAAAATATTGTTGTTTACATATGTTTTTCCATAGTGTAGTGGTTATCACGCTGAAGGTCTTGGGTTCGAAACTCAGGTGAAACTTTTTTTAAAATTATTTTTTATTTAATAAATATTTCTTCATTTTTTTGTGAGTCACATCCTGTAAAATAGTTATGCATTTTTTGATGATTTATTAAAGCATTTTTTTTACAACCTAATATGTTCTATCCTCTACCAATGTTTAGATCTGTCCATTTGTCTTTAGGTGGACCACTCCGGGGACCGATTTGTTTTTGTAACCTTGTTTATTTCTGTAATCTTTTTAGTTTTTTTATGGATGTTTGTCTCAAACAGCTGCCCAAGTGGAGTTTGTTTTTTGCCATTGATCTTACCAGCAGCATTTAAGATTCTATTAAGTTTATTTTTATTTTTAATGCTCATATTGCCATACCAGGCAGTGATGCTAAAACATAAAATATTGCAGATGTGATCGTGATAACACATAGCCAAGGACTTATCGCTAACATTAAACAAGGACAGTTTTCTCAGTAATCGTAATCTTTGCTGCCCTTTTATGCTGATACAATGAGTTTTTGCAGTAAAATTTAGTTTATTGTTTAGGATAGTACCAAGGTATTTTAAAGTTTGCACTATTTTAATAGTCTTTCCAGCTACAGAAACAATATCGTTTTCCTTCTTTTCCCTACGAAAATCGATTATCATTTCTTTGTTGTTGTTTTTTTTAATATTTAATAATAAAAAAATTATCTTTACATTTACATGTAAGCTCTCTGAGAGCAGGGCAAGAAGAGCCGCATCATCAGCGAATTTTGTGAAGGAGCAAAAAGGACTATCGGATTGAAAATCATTGGTGTACAAAATGAACAACAATGGCAATGCTACAGCCCCCTGGGGCGCCCCTGTGTTTACTATGCGAGCATTTGATATTACATTGTTTACCCGAACCCTCTGAGGTCTCTGGATAAAAAATTCATTAGCCCATAATATTATATAAGGGCTAATATTCAACGCTTTCATTTTTCAATAAGTAAATGAAGTTGTATAGTATTAAAAGCTGATGAGAAATCAATAAATGAAAAATCTAACATAAGTGTTAGGCACGTCCAGATGTCTGTAGACACAATTTAAAATATTTAGGATGGCATCGTCTACACCTTCACCCTTTTGTTAAGCAACGTACAGCAAAGATCATTCAGAAAAATATTTTAACCAATTTTTCTAAACATTTACACAATGGGCATCATTTAGCTCGTTGGATAGTATTTTGTCGTCTCTTGTAGAAAGATTTTTTTTACTTTTGCCATTATGTTCATTATACCCCTCGCCTGTCTCATGTCACTAGTCTCAATCGAGTCTTCCAGCTTGGTGCGGTAGTTTCTCCTCCCTTCCTCAAGAGCGACGTTGAGATTTCGTTGTGCTATTTTCCTTTCCTGCCTGTCACCACTCATAGATGCTCTTCTCTTTTTGTTGATTTCCCGTTTTATTTTTGCAGTGACCCATGGTTTATTGTTGGGTTAGATCTTGATACTTTTTGTACTGATACACATGTTTTCACAGAATTTGATGTAATTCCTCACTGCTTCAACCCATTCTTCCACATTTAAAGTGGTCTTTTTAAACAATTTTCAGTGCAGTCTAGACAACCCTGGATTTTTAGAATGTTTTCTTGAGTCCATTCTTGTACGTTTTTTTTAATGAGAATAGTTAATTAACTAATTGGAAAATTGAATTTACTGATTCTGGTGTTCGCAGATAAAAGAAATTTTTGTGCAAATTTCAGCTAGATCCTAGATTGGATGAGGCTGGGATCGGCAGATCTGGTGCCAGATGAGCCTGAAAGCCAAGCAACGTGCAATGCGCCCTTCTGTCGTGCTGAGCTGGATAGAGCGATTGCAAAGTGTAAAAACAGAAAAGCTCCGGGGCCAGACAAGGTTACCCCCGAGATGGTAAAACACCTTGGGGGCATTGCGAGAGGTAAACTCCTGGAGTTTATGAATCGAACCTGGGCAGAGTCCAGACTGCCCGGGGCCTGGAAGAGTGCTATCATTGTGCCAGTCCTTAAGAAGGGAAAAGACGCGACTAACGTGGAGTCCTACAGACCCATTTCACTAACCTCAACGCTTGGCAAAGTTGCTGAGCGAATGGTTAACGAGCGGCTAGTTTGATCCTTTGAGAGTGCCGGTGTCCTGGCGCCAGAGCAGGCCGGCTTTAGGGCAGGCTTGAGCCCGATCGACCATGTCACAACATTCGCACAGGAAGTGGCCGATGGGTTCCAGAGGGCCGAGAGCACATACGCAGTATTTATAGACCTAAAACAGGCCTACGACCGTGTGTGGAAGCCAGGCCTCTATCTAAAGTTAAGAGCCATGGGTGTGCGGGGCAAGATATACAATTGGATACAATCCTTTCTGTCTGGGAGGAGCACACGTACAAAATACCAGCACTCCCTTAGCAAGCCAAAACAACAACATAATGGCCTGCCTCAGGGCTCCGCCCTGTCCTGTACACTTTTCATGGCCTTTCTGAACGATTTGCCCAGCTCACTGCGGTCAAAAAAGCTGCTATATGCTGATGATATTGCCCTCTGGTCAACCGGGAAGAAAGCCAACCAAATTCAGGCGGCACTTCAAGCAGACCTCCAAACCATCTGCGACAAATGGCAGATTCAGATAAACGTTGCCAAAACGACCTGGTCCCTGTTCAGCCTAGGGATCGACATCCTTAGGGCTCCATTCGAGCTTCAACTCGGTGGACTGCGACTCCAGCGTGAAAATACGCCAAAATATCTAGGGGTGACCCTGGATAGAAAACTGTCAATGCTCCAGCACGTCCAGGATGTTGAAAGAAAAGCCTCGGAGAAGTTAGTGTTATTAAGAAAGCTGGCCAGCACAAAGTGGGGTGCCAAAGCTGACATGCTACGCACATTGTACTTAGGGGCAGTCAGATCACAAATTGAATACAGCTATACAGTTCAAGTATATGCTAGCAAAACTGCCCTCGAATCACTCGATCGAGTACAAGCACAGGCTCTAAGGTTCATTAGTGGCACCTTTAGGACAAGCCCAACAAACGCTGCTGAAATATGTACAAACGTGGCTCCCCTATATCTTAGGAGGGAGAGGGCAGTACTCATGGTCTATGAGCGCTATAAAAGGGGTACTCTAGACTACCCACATCTATATTAGTGCGTCAGTGGAGAGAGAGGAACTGCATCAAAATGCGATCGTTCCTCCACATAGCGGTCAATTTGTCAAAAACAGCTAGACTCTCCACTGACAGAATACCTATTAGGAGAATAAGTACATGCCCCCAGTGGAGGAGATTGCCGGCCCCACACATAAATTTGTCCCTTTTAGGGCAAGAGGGAGCCACCAAGAGGCGATTAACACCAGCCATACTACAAAATTTGGCATCTATAACAATTAAGTCCTACCCATCGGATGCCATTTTCTGCTACACTGATGGGTCGGTAATGAGGGACCCCGACAGATCGGGGTATGGGGCCCTTATAGTATACCCCGACCGGACTGAACAAGATAGGCTCTCTGGTCCATGCGGCTACGCTGCATGCTCCATGGATGCCGAATTAACAGGGATAACTAGAGCGTTCGAGGCCATTAGGGCCCGTATGCTCCAACACGAGACTAGCGCCACTAAGGTGGTGCTGGTCACCGACTCTCGCTCCAGTCTCCAAGCTATGGGTGGCGGCGGGGGAGGGTCACCCGTAATAGAAGAGGCAATCGGCGCCGCAGATAACATCCGCCGAGCTATTGGAGCTGTCGTTTTTATGCAGTGGGCGCCTTCACATTGCGGCATGAAGGGCAATGAAACGGCAGACGCCCTCGCAAGGGAGGGTGCAATGGCAGCCACACACCTCTAAGCACCAAGCACGTACTTACAAGCAACGGCACAAATCCGAGCACTCATTTATGAGAAGTGGTTAAAGTCCTGGGAGGAATCCGACAGAGCACGTGGTGTCTGGCAGCACATGCGTCACCCAGATCGCGACGATCCATGGTGGCGACTGAAGAGGTCAGAGCAATCGATTATTGCACAATGCAGAACGGAACACTGTCCTATAGGGGCATACTTTGCCCAGTTCCGCACGAACTTTGACTCCCGATGCCGCCACTGTGGAGAGAGCGCTGAAACAGTGGCGCATGTCTTGTACGAGTGTCCCCAGCTCCGCGAGCTAAGGGGGGACCTGTCTGTGCAGTCACTCAATCTGTATGGTAGCTATGAGGCACTACGCCGGACGGCTAAGTTTCTTGCCAGAGCACTACGGGAGGACTAGTCCTTCCTGCTCTGTTTTTTTCAATAGGAGTTCATCAAAGGTGCCAACAAATCAGCGTTATAAGCGTTAGGATTGCTAGGTTTCCAAGTGAAGGTTGCCTATAAATAAGAGCACCAATCCAAAGTGTAAGAAATAGGGGATGAAAATATGTAGAGCTCAAGCAAGAGATCGATGCGCTCCCAAGCAGATCTTGAGTGTGAATGAAATCTCGGAATGAGAGGTTTGTCCATTTTGAGATGGGTAGGGGTGGGACCAGAGTGGTGGGGCGATAAGCGCAAATGTGATGTAGACTATATGGCGTCTTCAATAAAGAATTTTTTGCTTGACCGAGACGAGAGAATCCTCGGGATAGATATTGCGTAAAGGCGCGATTTGAAAGACCAGGAAGGTGGTCCTCTCGCGTCCCTCTGTCTTTCTGCCCAGGTGGTCAGAGGATGTGAAGGGGAGATTATCAGAGCTCGTCAAGATCAAGGAAGATTATACCTTGACACTGGCTTGTGCTAGACGATCAGCGTTGCCCGAGGCGTTGAGTTGAATGGGCTTTTCGAAGTGGGCCAGCCGCTTCCGAAAAGGGGGGGGAGGTCAACGGATGTCCGCCATGGTAGGTAAATTGAGTGTACTCTTGTCAAGAGTCTAGTGTGGCAAGATAGGGAAGGTAAAAGGTGACTTCAGTGCCTAATGGGGTGGGGTTGGATTGGAGGGGTGGTGGTTGTGTTTTTAGCGCTTGGTGGGCTAAATTAGTAAAATTAATGATTAGCGTATTTATATTAATTAATTAATGCTTGGACCTGAGTGATACCTTGAGTGAGCAAAAACGGGTTGTTACAGTCCCTCAATCCTAATGGGTACCTGACTTAAGTTGGGGAAAATTAATACGATTTATCGTTGCGCTTGTTAACTGTTGGCCAAAGATAAAGATGACCTTAACATCATCTGACCTATAGATCGCAATTTCTTAAAGGGGAACTTTACTTTATATGCATTTAACATTTTTAAATCATTCTACTTTTTTTTAAAAGTTTAAATTTGTTTCAGAATCTATAACATTTTCAGTTTTCCAAATATATCTTTTTATATTATTCTAAAATTAGAAGTACAATAAATGTAAATGCAATAAACTACCTTCTATTTCCATCCACAAGAAGCCGTTATTCATAAAAACTTCTAAAGTGGCATTTGTGATATTTATATACACTTGTATTGAGTTAGTCACGCTGCAAAAAATATATGTAATGTAAAAAACAATTAAAATATCCGTACACATATTATTGTCAATTTAAATGTGGCAACAGGAGGAAAGGAGACAGGTTAATGATATATGATTTGTGATTAGAAGACTCTTAAGATAAGAAACACTATCTGTGATTGTCAGTTAATTAACTCTCTCTGTTTTTCTGTCAGTCTGATAAAAAGTTTGTAAACGTTTTTTCTCCCTCAGCCAATCATGATTCAGTTGACATT
Source organism: Biomphalaria pfeifferi (assembly GCA_030265305.1). Taxonomy (NCBI): domain Eukaryota; kingdom Metazoa; phylum Mollusca; class Gastropoda; family Planorbidae; genus Biomphalaria; species Biomphalaria pfeifferi. The sequence goes on from JASAOG010000153.1 coordinate 1,697,035, forward strand.
TTGAAAATGCATGTCTTGGTGCATGAAAAAACAAGAATCAATTTTAAAAATTCGAATTAGTTGAAAGAACCTCTACTTGGCATAATTTGAATTAGTCCCCTTTATTCTTTTGTGTAGAGAATTAGGTCGTGCCTTAAAGAATTTAAACTATAAACTAATAGGTAGATACTTTGAAAAACTATTTTCATAAGCCTTTTGCTGGCACGGTTAGCAAATTATGTTAAATAGTCTTGAGCCCTTAAGTTTGAATTTATTTTTGTAATTTAAAAAATGCATTTAAAACCAATCACGGTGACCTTCACGCAGGTACGCCATTCTTTCTTTCCACCCCTTTCGAAACTTGTCCAGACAAATGAAAGTACCGTAAAAAGTTTTTAAAAATATTTAAATTATTGTAAGTCTAGATCAATTACAAATTTTATTACAATACAATTGCGCTTAGCGTATGTCTTACTTTTTCTAAGTATTTATATATTGTTTTAACTCTTAGGTAGGTACTCAACGTAAAGGCAGGCAACACAGGAAATAAAGACAGGTGTTTATTCACTAGGACAAACAAATAACATCCTTCAACTTCCTCAGAGTCTTGCTACTAATTTACCAGTCCTTTAGACAGCAACCCGAATGTGGACTAACGACAGCCTTCCCCGCTTCGCTCCAGGTTCCTTTCTACAACCTTCAGGCAGCACAAAAGTTGGCTTCTTAGTTTCCAAGCATTCAGACTCTTCACAATCATTGATGCACTGTGCTTCTCTCTCTCTCCTAGTGTCTTCCTGTTTACGTTCACTAGTGCGCTAGTGCGCACCTCAAGCACTGGAGAAGGCAGGGTTACAACACTACCCCCACCTTAGTCTTTTCGTCTCGAAAAGAAATATGTTCACGGTTGATCAATGCAGGTGGAGGTCGGTCAGTGGGAGTCACAGATGGCATGGAGCGTGCTCCCCATAAAGCGATCCACAATGCTCTTTGAAGGTGCCGTTTTCTCCTTCTCCAGTTGACCTAGTTTCTTTCGACACGATGTCGCAAACGTGGCCTTTCCATCCTGACGGTTGTCGCTGGCGTCAGCCACCTAACACATAGAGTGGTAGAGACAGCTCTTGTTGTTGTTAATGCAGTTGATTCAGAACTGCGCTTCATCAGGCCCTTTCTAAGGATGACTCGTGAAAGAGCTGTAGACCCACATGAAGCCACGCTGTTTAACAAACTGTCAGCCTCAGCCGTCTCAGGGATAATTGTCTGTAAGGCACCTTTACAACGTTTCAGGTGCTAAAGTCCATCAGCTGCAGGGTTCTTCTGACCACCTTCAGCCTCTCTCGTTGGTGAAAACAGAAGTATCGAAGTCCACTGATTTGAGACCCTGTTGATGGGTTTCTTGACATTTGCATTCTCTTCGTAAAGCACCGCATGTACAGATGTTGCTTACCGCCTGAATGCAACAATCAAAATTCAAGTTCCCCTCGTAGACACTGGCAGATCGACAGGGTCCTTAAGGTCCAAAGTGACAGGCTCTATCGCAGGCTTAAAGTTGTCCTGCTCTGTCCGGGTCGTTGTGGCACTCAAAGCTGGTACAGCAAAAGTTTCAGTCCCATAGCAGACTTTTTCTATTGCTTCGAATATCTCTTTCTGTTCATCTGTTTTTTTGTTAAGATTGACGCATTCTTTGTAACTATCAGTACAGCCACAGTCTTGAATGAGTAACGGTTCATTGTTGTTGAATGATGGACTCCTCTCTCTTACTGGATTGATCTGGCCTTGCACGTTAAGTATCAGTTTGTCCATAGAATGATTCATCGAATCCTGGAAAGTACAAAGTTCACATAACCAGTTTTGTATGGTGTTCAGCACCTCACCAATGTCTGGTTCTACCTCAAACAGGTATGTCTTGGGATCCTCACCTTCATCAACCAAGTCCTGTCGAAGACTGGCTCTTATCTTTTCTTTGGCCCCAACAATCTTTAGCTCTCTGGCTCGGAGCTCCTACTTTAACTGTTTGTAGCTCAGTTCATCTAGCTTCCTCAGCATTGTCATTCTTTCCTTTCGTTGCGCTACCTAAAGCCCACTTCGACACCAATTGTTACTAAGTCTTGGGTAGGCACTCAACCTAAAGGCAGGCAACTCAACACAGTTTAACAGGAAATAAAGACAGGTGTTCATTCACTAGGACAAACACATAACATCCTTCAACTTCCTGAGAGCCTTGCTACTAATTTACCAGTCCTTTAGACAGCAACCCGCATGTGGACCAACGACAGCCTTCCCCGTACTCTCAATGTCCCTTCTACAACCTTCAGGCAGCACAAAAGTTGGCTTCTTAGTTTCCAAGCATTCAGACTCTTCACAATCCCTTATGCACTGTGCTTCTCTCTCTCCTAGTGTCTTCCTGTTTACGTTCACTAATGCGCTAGTACGCACCTCAAGCACTGGTGGAAGGCAGGGTTTCAACAATATGTATGAACTAATTTACTCTTGTTTGTTACGCTTACTAGGGTTTTTTTTATATACATTTTTTTTGGTAAAGCATGTCTTTGTTTTGCATGTAAGAGACTCACAATTAAGACATGAAATAGTATTTTTATTGTAATGCTTCTTAGGTTAGTGTAATAGGAAATAATAATGTAAAAATAAGTCTGACTTACTTTTTTGAATCCAAACATCGAAAAGCAGTTATATCTGTATCAGTTATTGAAAATAATTGAGTATTATTTTCTGATTCTGATGTGTTGATATCCAATTGGTAATATATTATTTTAATTTTTCCCTCTTTGCCAGATAATTGACAAATCCTGTTTATTGTTTGGTTTTGTGATATTATAAAAATATTGTTTAACAAAGGTAATCTTTGAATTTGTTGAAGGTCAAAAACTGTCTTATTATCAATAGCTGAAAACAAAACAAAAAATATGAAATCAGACGACATCCATGGATCAACTATGAAATGTAGAAATAATTTCACAAAACTTCATTCATTTTCACAATATTTGATGTCTTCTTAGTGTTATTTATTTATATTTTGCTAGTAAGACTTAAGTTCACAAGAATACCACGTAGAAATTGGCAAAGAAACTAACGCCTCTTTAAGGATATAAAGAACCATAGACGTAGCCAAGGGGGGGGTTGCGGTTCAAACCTTCCCCCTTTGAAATGAAATCCCCCCTGCGGGGGGGGGGGGGGGATTGGAATTTAGTGACTGATTTTTTGCTTAGATTTTGTTTATTTTAGGGGAGATTTTAATACTAAACTATCACCTGCACCAGCACAGCCAAGGGGGTTTTGAGTTAAAAACCCTCTACCAGGGGGGTTAATTTTAAAACCCCCTACCACGGGGTTATGAGTTTTTGCAGTTAAATTTGCCTATTCAATAAAAAAGAACAAAAAAAAATGCAAACGACAATCCCCAAATTCCAAGAGCACAGTTAAGGAAGATTTTGATTTTAAAACCCCTCCGAAATTTACGATAAACCCCCTTCTCAATATTCTTCTTTTTCTTCTTCTAGCCAGCTTTATTGCTGCTGAGCTGTGAGCTCTTTTGCAGACTATGCCAAGGAAAAAAAGTGTGCTGTTTTCTTCAGTTGTTCAGCACTGCCGTACATGGTGTTGGATATGTTGGGCTGTAGTGGAAGTAGGGTCTGTCTATGGTGGATTAGAGAGGGGCATTCAAAGAGTATATGGTTTACGGTTTCAAAGGGGTGGGTGCAGTGTCTACAAAGGGGGAGTTGTGTGGAATTTATTTTGTTCAGGTGGTAATTTAATAGTGGTGTGTGTCCTGTTCTTAGTTGGAAGATTGTAGATTGTTCTTTTCGGGGGAGGAAGTTAATACTGTCCAGTTTGTTAGGCGTAGTCATTTCTTTGTACATGGCTCTGCCTGTGTTTCCTGATGCCCATTGGTTGAGCCACTCCTCTTTGTGATTGTTGACTAACATTGACCTTAGGGTGAGGTATTTAACAGGTCTATCTGGTTGTTCCATAGATGAACCTGCCTTTGATAGCTTATCTGCCTTTTCATTTCCCATGATGCCAATGTGTCCAGGGATTCACTGTAGTGTGATATTGATATTTAATTTTGATATCATCTGATAGATTATCACAATGAGTGTTGTCAACTCTCTTGGGCTGTTTGAGGTGCTGCTGTTAAGTGCTTGCAGAGTAGATTGGGAGTCTGTAAAGACAACAATATCTGATGGTGGTTGCACTCCTTCATATAATTTCTTTTCCACTGTCTGTAGTGCTATGGTAATTGCCTCAATTTCGGCTTGGAAGTTTGAGCAGTAATCGCCCCGGATGCGCTTATCTCAAAGTGTTTATTTTTAGGGAAGACCAGGGAGGCACCAAGACCAGCATTGATGGTGGCTTTGAAAGCCGATCCGTCTGTATAAATATGGATAGCTGTTTTTTGATAGCTTTTAATTGTTTCAAGCGTGCCTACCTTGAGCTCCAGTGGATTTGATTCTTTTTTTAAGGTGTTATTTAGTAAATGTGTTTTAATGGTTGGTTGTTTGTAGTTTAGTCCGGGTGTAATGTTTGAAAACCTGGTATATTTTTCTTTGTTATTGGGTAGGTGGTGTTTTAGGGCTAGTTCGTCAGTAAGTTGGATCAGAGTCCTTTGTTTTTTTTTTGGTTGTTTTTCCTATTTCTCTGTGTTAGTAATTTATTTGGATGATCGTCCTCCAACCTTCTGTATCTCTCAATAGCTTCTAATGCTGCTCTGTTGCGCCTTCACTTAAGAGGTTCAATATTGGAGTCTATTTCACAGGCTGCTGTGGGAATAGTTCTCATACCTCCACTAATTAGCCGCAAGGCTTGGTTTTGGATTGTATCTAATGATGATTGATAGGTTTTGTTGGCAGCTACTTGTATGGAGAGACAGTTATCCATTACAGATCTGACGTATCCAGTGTATAACTGTCTTAAATTTTTCTTTTCAGCTCCCCAGGATGTTCCTGCTAAGTGTTTTATTATGTTTAATCTTTGTAATGCCTTTTCTTTTAAATCTTCCATGAAGTGTTTTAGAGACAGTCTTAGGTCTAGTTTTACACCAAGATATGTTGGATTTTCTTCTTTATTTATTCTCAATATAAAAAAGAGAATTACACACTAAAAATTCTATGAGCGTAGCCAAAGGGGTTTTGAGTTTTATCCCCTTCCCCTCTTCAGTAGGGTTTGAAAGTAAAAATACCTCTTCAATATGAAAACAAAAGCAAATTATGCACTCCAAATGTTATGAGAGTAGATAAATGGGTTTTCACTTAATTTTGAGTTTAAACCCTCCGCCAGTGGGGTTTGAAACTAAAAAATACATCTTCATTTTAAAAAATTACGCAAATTACGCAATCAAAAAGCTTGGAGTGCTGCTAAAAGGGGGTTTTCAGTTAAAACATCCCTTCAGATGGATTTGATACTAAAAAAGTACCTCAATATAAAAAAAGAAAATTACACACTAGAATTAATTGAGCGTAGCTAAGCCATTTGGGGGTTTTAAGTTTAAACTCCTCTACTCCAGATGGTTTTGAGTTTAAAATCCCCTAGAGAGCGTTTTGAGGTGGAAAACCTCTATCTTCAATATTATTTTAAAGCAAACTACAGTTATCAAATTCTATGACAGTAGCTAAATGGGGTTTTGAATAAAAATATAACTCCAGAGATTTAAAACCTCTAACAGATGATTTTGACGATAAAACATCTCTTTTCGATATAAAATCTAAAGCAAATACAGTCACCTAATTCCAAGAGCGGATTCAAGTGAGGTTACACATTTCTACCAGTGGCTGGGCTCTATTGATAAAATGCAGTGAATAGTCATCTGCTGAAATTGAAAAACACTAAATGTGGCTCAATCAAAGATGGCTAAGACAGATTTTAGGAGTCAGTTATAGAGATCGGGTCTAAATCAAGGAAATCCTATGCCGAACTGGCTGTCGACCCGTTAGTAAGATTGTGACAGAGTGTCACATGTGGTTTGGGGGACATGTTCTGTGACAAAATGAATTACGCATAATAAGAGTTGCGATGACATCCTAGTACAACTTGGCGCCACACATTTATGGAAGTCCTCAGAGCAGGTGGGAAGAAGCTTCAGAAATTACCAGTGACATATTTTAGTGGAAACAGCTTGACGGCAAATGCGCCGATAGGGCGCGGGAGGGTCTAAGTCAGTAAGAATAGCACATTAGGTCTTTGAAATAAAACTTTTTAATAGCAGGAAAATGCACTGTAGATACCCCAGAATATGCATTTTATTGGCTTTTAATACCAGAAGTAGTGCTTGGCGGCGGGGCTCCTCCCTGCACTGGGGGAGCTCCTAGCGCTTCCCCAGGCCCCTGCTGGCTATGCCGGGGAGTCAACACTAACTCCAGGAAAAAACTATTATAGGGCACAATAAACGTCTTCAGAAAGAATGAAGGGTCAGAATGTAACAAAGATTATGTGCACACAGAAACACATACATACATAAAAAAAAAATTGTTTTTGCCGGGGAGGGGGGGAGAAAAAAAATTCCCACCCTCAAACCTCCCCACCCCGAAAACAAATCCTGGCGATGCCATTGTAATGAATATTTAATGAAACCATGTTAAAAAATTGAATTTAAATTATAAAATTTTATAATAAAATATTTTTTTTATTATGGAGTTATATTTATATTATAAGAGCTTACATTAACATAAAACTAATCTATATGTCACGCTCACATAGACTTCTGAAATGAATACAAATATGACAGTCTGTATAATTAAATCATTCTTAAAATATTCCATTCAAGTAACTAACAACCTAGATCTAAATCTGGGTATATTTGTTTTAGTTGATTGAACCATAATAGTATTAATAAACTTTATACGCAAACAAAAATTATTGGAGTCAATGTTTTTTGCTGGACAATAAACTTAAATAAACTGTTTCACTAACTGGAGAAATGACAAAGCCGAGTAAGTTGAGCCTAAAATTGTAAGGAGGCAGAGTATATACTGCGCGTCTGTATATTATTTAATATGTTGAAAAAAAAATCTTACTTGTTTGTAAACATTTGCCTTGGATGTTTATTTTGTCTATGGGTGTTTGTAAATCATTACATTTCAAAGCTGGTCTGATGTTCCATGTTTCTTGAAGTTCACATTGGGGTCTACCTATACATTCTTTTTGAATATATTTAACCAGAAGTTTTTCCTTTTCATTTAGGCCAGTGCTGTTTAATATATGTTTGAATCCACTTTCAGAGCACTGAAATGAAACATTTATAAATGTGATAAAAAAATAAGTAAACAAAGTAAGTATTACTTTTATTAATCTAATGGACTGAACGGGCCAGATTTTTTCCCCACCTTAATTCATTCAATCATTTGTTTCTAACAAGGTTAGGAAAAGGGAAGGCTAATGTAGAAATAGCTATTGCATGTAATGTAGTGATGCTTTAGGGTTTGATTTCAATGCAAAGAAAAATTCAATATAGTCGTTTAAAGAAAACGTAACTTAAATTTGAAATAAAAAATCCTTACTTTTTTCCCTATTACAATCTGTAGAGATTCAATAACAATTCCTTGAGATGGACAAGGATCATCATACACATTCTTGCCACCCTCATTTGCAACACGTTGATAATTGTAGTCCGCAGACAGGGTGAAAGTTTGAGATACTACTGAATAAAATATGGAAATTAATCTAATAGCCAAAAACAAGCTGCAATAATATTAGTTGATATTATACAGGGATTTGCCAATGCGCCTACAAAGTTATGTACACAATGTGATAAAAGGCATTACCTTGACCTGCTTGTATCCGTGCCAAAAAGATTACAATTAAGTAAATGAAATATACTGAAGATCTCATTTTCTGAATCTTTTGTCTCTACTGATAAAATGTGTTTCTAAAATTAAAAATAATAATAATAATAAAAGTAATAAAAACAAGAATACAAAAGAGTTGTAGTTCCACAATTTTGGATGCGTTAATATTTTAATTAAATGTTCTCCCAAGGTTCATCTAATTATTCAGCAATGCGGTTTAAATAGTAAAAGTTAAATAATTTCAACAAAAACACAAGAATCTGTAAAGAATACAGTATCAAAAAAACAATCCTATATTTCTAAGTACTTAACATTATTGTTTTTCGGTTTACGATGTTTTGTTAGTTCTATACATTGTATTCTTATGTATTCTATGAACTGATTAATCCGAATGTATAGTTCAGTGTGAGCCTAGGCATGACGAAAATGATTTTTAAAGGTCATTTAATCGATGGCTTGCTAACTACAAAGCTACATATTGGTGACCTCTGAAAGGTGTCCTTTCCGTTTGACAAGTGTATAAAGCAGAAGGGTTTCTCAATCTTTTGACGGTGGTCCGGTGCACCTCTAAGCAAGAAGAATTTTGTTAGCCCCCCCCCCCCCCCCCCCCCCAGCTGGGGAACTTGTGTAGCTCCGTAAATGGAGTCCTGGTAGGCTTCTAGAATGTAATGAACAAGAAAAATGTTAAACGTAACTATAACACAACTAGCATTACCATTTTTTCCCAGGCTGTATATTATTTATTTTGCCTTGGACTTTTTCTTTTTTATTTATAATTAGTACCGCCCCATAAATTTGTGTATCGCTTCCCTCCTACCACTCAACTCTTCGCCTAAAAATAGTCTTATTTACATTATCTAGAGGCGCGGTGGCTGAGTGGTAAAGTGTTTGTCTTCCGAACCAAGGTCCGGAGTTCGAATCTTGGTGAAGACTAAGATTTTAAATTTTGGGATCTTTGGGCGCCTCTGAGTCCACCCAGTTCTAATGGGCACCTGACATTAGTTGGGGAAAGTAAAGGCGGTTAGTCGTTGTGCTGGCCACATGACAGTGATGACACCCTCGTTTATCCGTTGGCCAAAGAAACAAATGACCTTTACATCATCTGCCCTGTACATCGCAAGGTCTGAAAGGTGAACTTTACTTTATTTTACACTATCTGACGATTCTTCTGCCTTCCTGTTCCTATTTCGAAATATCTGATATGATATTTTTGAGCCTTTGCCTTCTTACTTTTTACATTCTTCGAGTCGTAATTCTTACATAGTACTTTCGCCGTACGCCTCCCCCTTTATTTTTTATTCTTTCAATAAAACTGCCCACATTTCAGCACTCCCCTTCATGACCAGTATATTCTAGTGAATGAAGCGTTTAATTGGAATGGCCCACGTTAAAACGCCATTTTAAACACACACACACTTATGACCTGTCACTTTGATATCACTTTTCTCTCCCCCTTCCTCTTTGCTCGAACCTCGCTCCTTAAGATCTTAAATTTAATAATTTGTTACATCTAGATGACACGGTCCGCTTTTTATCGCTACACCCTCCTCGCAACAATATACTTTTAACCCGTAGATTTGATTACAGGTATCCCTTATTGACTTTTCAGCTATTTATTGAGATATTTCTAAGGCTCTCTGATACCTTTCGGAAGGAGCCTTTTAATTATGGTATCCTGCGCATCGTACGCTCACATAATATTTTGGTTAACATCCCCGACCACACGTTGAATCTTGTTTTTATATATGTCGACTAAAATTAGCTGCTGCGGTTTCGATCGTAAAAATAGCTTAGTTGTTCTAGGACAACTTAAAATATTAATAGGCTAAATGGTAGATTTTTTTTTCACCCATCGAAAATTGGAGAATTATTGATGAATGAATTTAAGCTTTTGCGCTTATACATTTTCCGATATTATTTTGCATACTATTTACACTATAAAATCTAAATTCACGTTTTAAACGTTTATTAAAACCAGTTCATTTAGTCATTTATTCTTCTTAAATAAGGTTTCCTAGAGAAATTTTAAAAGGCTTTGTTTACTAGATAGTTTTGGAAAGGTTGCAAGTTCTACTTTCATCCAAAATGGGGGTCTGGAGTAGCGCTGTAAGCTAACTATGTATGGTCAGGAATGATGTTACGTCGCAATACATTTTTCAGTGTTCTGGGCTTCAGAGTACTTTTTATGTCAGAGTAAGAAGAGCTCAAGTAAAGAAAAAGGATAAAATCACAATAAAGGAGCAGCAAGAAAATATTGAAGTGTATTGTTGTTGTTGTTGCATTTTTTTGTTCATGGGGCAGACTTTTCATTGTAAAAAGAAATCAAAAATCAAATTATCTAATGAAGGTGGAAAGAGCACTGGCCAACACTATAATGTTAGATCATTCGAGTTAAATATAGCGTTTGGACATCTGTAATGGGCGTAATGGTTGTAAAATCAACTTTGAGTTAAGAAAGATATTTTTCGACGTACCTTTTTAATATTTATCTAAAATTGTCAGCACAGCGATGTGAAACAGTTATAATACAGCAAAGTCGAGAAGAATGACGTTAGTGGGAACTATTTGACTGTGGCGTCACTAGGGGGTGCGGTCCGCACTTGGTGACACTGTCAGGGGAGGTATGGCGAGAGTGAATATGTTTTTGTGTTGATATTTTGGTATGATAGTTATATTCCTTTGTTTATGTACTCCCAGGCCCAGGTTATGAATGTGAATAGTCTGCACGTGTTATAAACTGAATGGTTTAGTCTTCCTTGAATAGGCGAGAGAGTGTGTTAGTCAGTGAGGTCTCGTTCCCGGTCCAGGAAGGTTGGACAGTTGCTTCCTGGCATGGTGATTTGTATATTGATTTTTATTGAGAGTTGATGCCATTATTTGTGCTATATCGGATATTAAAGTATTATGGTACGTGACCTTTTCGCACCGCCTTTTCGGTGCCGCCTTTTTGGCGCCGCCGTTTTGGCGCAGGGGAAGTTTTGGCGCAGGAAACGTTTTGGCACGAGATATAATTTGACGATAATTTAATAAGCACGTAGCTTATATAACCATGTTTATTTCACTCTAACATAATATTGTATGTATAGTATGAATTCTAACACCGTCCAGCGTATATTATATTTTTAAATATACAGGTTTTTGCTTATTTCATGAAAATAGGCCTTTAATAAGTCAGATTCCTGAATGGTAATGACATGCTATCCCCTCCCCTTTATTTATATGTGTGTTCTGCTAATCGCACTGGATGTCATTTTTCGATTTCTTTCCAAAAGACATTTTTTTTATTTGACATTAATGTAATATACGAACTAGCTATGTGTCATAGTTTAATATAACAAAAACCATGTTAACATCTAAAGCTTTATTACGCTGAATGACGACTATAACTCCACACATAGTAAAGATCAAGACACGGAATGTGGTCAGTACAAACCCTAACGTAAATCCACCAATGTAAATAAACACTAGGGGAGCCAATAAAATATAAATAAATTCACGACACTAAGTTACTTTTGAAAGATATATTTTGAGAAATTGGGTAGGGGTGATTTGGGTAACACATCTCATATTGACGCAGGTATAGTTAAACAAATGAAGACAAGACCAGCACCGAGCACTGGTCGTTGGCGTCATGCGTCTGACGATTATCTCCTTTAAACTGGTCATTACCTGTGACACCTATCCCGCCCCCTCTCTTCTGGGCGCATTTCACTCCTTGTATATACTCTTTCCTCCACCTCTCCCCTCTCTCACGCGTAAGATTATAATATGTTTCCAGCAATCCACATGACATCCCTAGGTACGAATTTATAATCCTTAATCCTTAATTCCAAGGTCTACCCCTCTCTTTCAATCTCTTCGCCCCTACGTCTTAATAAGCTCGCGTAGTTTGGAACATTCACTAATCATTTTTAAAAATGAAGGTAGCGTTCATCTACACACAGATGCTGTAAACAACGACCTTGTTCTAAATCAACTGGGCCAGCACAGTCATGGCAGTGATGCTGGAAAACTTCAGGCTGCCTCTATTTTAACAACAATTAAAAAGAATGCTGCTTCTTCCACAGAGATCCCATCTTGTATCATAAACAGCGCTCTACAGGGAACTTCAGCAGCAGTGCATGCAAAATTGCCTAAGAAAGATGCTTTGCGTAAAGTAATTCATCGTAAAAAAATCGAAATTTGTGGAGCTCCTCCACAGCCTGAACATAGGTCAACTTTGACTATTCCATTAGAATACCAGAACTATATAGTTTCACCTGAGCTTACAGAAAAGTTTCTTTTGTATGACTCTGGAGAAAACGACAATAAAAGAATTTTACTATTCGATAGAGAATTAAATGGCAGTTGGAGCAGTCAAATATAAAAAGCTTTACGTGGACAAAACATTCAGAATCTCTCCCCGTCTATATTCTCACAGATCTACGTTAGTATGTCAGAAAGAGGTGGTTTTTTCCTGCCTGTCCTATATGCTCTACTGCCCAACAAAGAAGGAGAAACATCGCCGCATGTATGAAGCAGTGAAAGAGTTGTGGCCAGATCTTAATGGATGGCAGCCTGGAGTTGTGTAATGTTAGAGATTTAACAATAATTAAAAAACTTAAATACCAAAAATAGCGGACAAAAATACTTCTTCTTCTGTACTTGAAAAATATTCTTAATACAGACACTCATGCAAAACATAGATATGCATAATTCTTTTTAAAGAAATAATACAATGAACGTAATAATGTAATTCGCGCCAAAACGTCCCTTGCACAAAACGGATGCGCCAAAACGACCTTCGCGCTAAAACAGCGGCGCCAAAACGTATTTGTATTTCCATGGATATCTGGAGTTGGAGTTGCAGTGTGTTTAATATTAATTGTTTTTGTTTGTTCTTATTTAAGTAACCCTTAACAAGCCAAGCAACAAAAGAACCCGACAGACACCCATTTGGGGGTGAGACCCAAGTGGGAAACATACAAAACGTTATGTATTTTCAGGAGAATACAAAGGGGTTCTTCTTTTAAATAACGAAATATCTGTTGTATTTGCATTACAGTTATTTGATAGTTTAGTATTAATCAGGTAAAAACGACATTAATTATTCATTTAAGGGTTTATTGTTTAGTCTTCTAACTGGAACCTTCCTACCTTAGTAAAATTTTTGGTTCAAATGAATCTTTTAAAGAAAACATTTTAATATCTCTTCAAAACTGCGTTTCTATAGTCTACATTCTTTGTTTTGTAACAAAATAGTCATACTTAATTTTTAAGACAAAACTGTTTGCTTTTAAAATATAAAAGGTAGCAGTTTGTATAAACTGTGTGTGTGTTTGTGTGTTTCGAAGTTAACGACGAGGAAAGGGAGCATTAGTTTTTGGTGTTCTAGAATGATGATATCACAGGCTAGTCTCTGAAATGATTTATGTTTAGAAATTACATGGGTGATGGTTAAACCAGGGTCTAATTAGAGACCAAAGATCGAGTGTATTAACTGTGACCGTTCGGGTAACCAAATTCCTACAATTTTCCTGGTCAACAGCTACTCTTATCAGCAGAATGATATCAAGAGAGGAGTCTAGTTTATGCACTGCAATTTTTGGCACCAGCAATTTAGGCACCGCACCGATAAATTGAGCATTTTTTGACAAGACGGAAAATTAGGCACCGGAAATTTTGGCACTCTGTATTACCAACTTTAATTTTGAAGATAATTTAAAAATTTTAACGTTATTTTTTCCTCTGGCTATGGGAACGTTATAAATGATACCAAAAATACAATTAATTATTGCGTATATATATATATTATATTACATGCGGCCCACGCAAATTTTGTGTGTGTTCTTTCCGTCCTTCCGTCCGTACGTTCCTTTTAGATACGTAAACTAGATAAGATATTGAAAATAGGACATCACAATATTTTAGATCTTTCAAAGTTCTGATGCAACGGCTACTCTCTTTTTTTCTGAAAGCGAAAAATTTAACTTTAAAAATCAAGCAAGCAGGTTTTTCATAAAAATACACCTTTTTAACAACTATTCACTATGAATATAAAAAAACACTACTTAGCAAAGGAGATGACCCTATATCATATTTGAAAAAAATCTATGCAAACGGCTTTAGATTTTAAAAAAATTTTTTTTACAATATTACATAACTTATGATTTGTTGGTCCGGTTTTTCTAAGTAAATAGCATATAAATGCTAAATTACAATCTTTAAAATGACTTATATTTCATAAACTATACATTTGTTCCGGATATTGTTTTATTTAAAAAATTACTCCAAATGATTGTTTAGCTTTTTACATATTTTTATTTTTTTTTACACTTATATTCTTGACAATACGTCACTATAGTTCAATTATCGATATCAAATTGTTCCTTAATTTTCAACTGAAAACAAATCTATGTCAAATGACTTTGATTTCAAAAATATTGACAATAGGTTGTTCAGGATTTTAATATAACAAAGTAATTTACTAGAAACAATTATTAAAAATCTCTTTTAGACATATTTTACATTTAATTTTCTTGCTAAAACATCACATAAGACATTTTCCGTATTTTGTTTTGGAAAAGAAATTAACCTACACTACTTTAATTTTCTTACGAATCATCGCCCAAATTGTTCCTAATTTTTCACGAAACCTCTACTAATAACTGTTTGTAATCTCTCTTCTAATAAATAAAACTAAAAATTTTCCTGGTAACACGTCTCGTTTCATTTTCAGGGGAGGGAGTGGATACATAGATAGATTTAAACATCCGGAACAATCTACTATAGATACTTAAAACTATTGCGATGTTTCGGAAGGAAAATTAAAGGTTAATATGATTTTCAATAGTTTTTAGTCTTTTTTTTTCGATACTAACATGACGGACAGAAAAAATTAATATACAAAACGTAACCCCTCCCCCCATTGGTCCATAAATGAGATTGGACCGTAGAGCTCTGAGCATGCTTGAAGCATGAAAGTAGCGCTATATAAATGCTATAATTTATTTATTTTATTTATATTCTAATAAAAATCATTGTAGATTCTAGATCTAGAATTTCTAGGTCTTGGTTAGAGTTATATTGGATGGCTGCCTGGTCGTGCGGTTAGCGCGCTGGACTATCGTTTGGACTTATCGATGGTCCCGGGTTCAAACCTTGCCCGCTCCCATTTACCTTTGTCCTGGACTAGGAAGTTAATTATCTTCAACTCTGAAGGAACATCCGAAACACGGAAAACATTTTACAAACAAACATTTCATGTAGACTAGATCAAGACTAGAATTACAATTTTTAGATCTAAATATATACTTCAAGTGTAGGTTTTGATTTTTAAATGTCTAAATCACAATTGCAATGTTATGAAATATTAAAACCAATATACTATTTTTAAATATAATGTTGCTTTCAGTATATTGAAAGATTATCTAGGCTTTTTTGACGTAAATCTTATCTAAATTACATCTAAATTATTCCAAATTAGATTATAGATTTAGATCTAGTAGATATAGTCGCATCTCCCGATGGAGCCGTCTCAGAGTTTTTGTGATAACATAAACTCTCTTTGTAATTTTGTTATAATTCTAGTTTAAAGTATATATTGCATATAATTTTAATTTTGTATCACCATAATTTGTTTCCACATTCTGCGAGAATTGTTTATTTTTCACATTTCTACATTCTACCCTGTAATGATTAAACTTTAATAACATTTAAGTTTTTAATCAAAAAACGTTCCTTTTGGTATAGAATATGCATGTTTTTTTAAAGAGCACAAATTAAAGTTAATAAAACCAAAAAGTAATTTATTTAAATTGGTTCAAATCAATAATCGATAATTAAGAGAGAAAGACTTAATACATTTTATCACATTCAAACTGTAGCCAAACAATTGTACTCAAAAGAACTCGATGCAAGTTAAAAAGAGTTGGAATAAGTTAAATTGTATTAGACTCTTAAATTCAGTTATGGCTTTTATATACTTATAGCATGCTCAGAGCGCTTGGGTCCAATTTCAGTTATGGACCAGTTGGGGGGGGGGGGAGGAAGGGGAAGGGGAATATCTAGGAGAAGGTTTTTCCGTACTGCCTTCAGGCGCTCAGTAATCACAACTCTGCCCTAGTTGGGTTTCGAACCTCGAGCCACCTTCATGGGTATCCATGCCAAGCCAAGTTCAAGCTTAATTAGCCTCTCGACCACGTTTTCCACTGTTTCATTAATTACCAATGTAAAGTTATACATTTATTAGTTTCAATCTCAACATTTTGGCTATATTATCAAAATATTATGAATGCAATTTTAATACATTTTATTCTTTTTCAATAAGCGTAATTTTGTGAGGTCATATTAATGTCAATATTATTATATATATTTCTTGTTTTTCTTCCAATGTTTAGGCCGCATTATTAGAATTGTAAATAAGTTTTCCGCCAGTAACAGCAATGCTATTATTTTTTATAAAAGCTCTTTCCAACGTGTAATCCTTGACCTATTTATAGATAATTAACTACTACACAAGTTTTTTTGCCATATGTTAATGTATGTAGAATGATTATCCCATAGTCGTAGCAGGGGGGGGGGGAGGGTTGGGGAAAATGAAATTTAGTGACTGATTTTTTTTGCATTGATTTTGTTTATTTTAAGTGAGATTTTAATACTAAACTATCACTTGCCCCAGTACAGTCAAGGGGGTTTTAATTTTACATATACATATAAATTTTTTTTTTCGCGGGTGGGGGTAGGGGATCGGAAAAAATCCCCCCAAACCTTCCTCCGAAACAAAATCCTGGCTACGCCCATGGATTATTCATACATATCAACTGGCTAAGTTATTATTTTACATTTCTCAATTTTGTGATTCCCAGCCGCCCAATATAGAACATGTTCTCATGTAGTGGTCTCAAACTCTGGTACGCTGACCCCCTAAGTTGTCTGTTATACGATCGCAAGGGGTCCGCAGAAATATTAATATTGTATACAATTAAAATAACTTCTTCCTTAAAATCCAGTTAATTCAATCGGATAATTTCAAAAGAATCAACTCACCCCTCATTGCTGTTTAATGTGTCTATTACCTATTATTTTATGACGACCTAAATCAAAGATTTGAAGACATACTTTACTAGGATATTTCCGAGAGGGTTTTGAGCTCCTTTGTGCATGGACAAAGATTCAAACACAGATGAATACACACCAACACAAGAGCAGAACATCCACACATGAGGAACATACACACGAATATTTGATCAAGGAAGCACAAAGAGATTACCATTTTACATCCTGAATTAGAAATTGTTGTTGTGAAAATTTTCTATTACTACTACAAACCTTGAGTCGGACATAAACTCAAAAAATCTTATCAACCTCATGCAATCATTATTATTTTTTTAAACTTAAAATTTCAATAAACACTCTCTTAACAAAAAGTTGTTTTTTTTTCAACATTTGTAATTTAAATGCTATGCATTTATGTAACCTTTTATTTTCATTAAGGGGTCCATGGGATAGTTTTCACTATGTAAAAGGGTCCCCGGGTAAAAATAAAGTTTGAGAACTGATGTCTTAATGAACCAACTGTTCTCTTTATAAGTTAAGTTTGTCTTTGCTAGTGTTTCAAATCTAGTTAACTACTAATTTTATCGAAATTATTAATACACATGGATTTGTAAACATTTGTAATGCCGATGTCTTTAATTGTTATTTGTTATAATATTTTTTGCCATTTTTAAGAAAAAACATAATGGATAATGCATGTATTGTACTATGACTAGCCAATTTTTCTCTTTTAAAAGTGGATTAATCTTCTATGTTTTGGTATATTTAAACACGCATAGTTAGAAGTTGTAGCTGCTAGTAAAGTTTTAAAAGCAATTTACTGGGTGAGGTTTTCTAACAGCAATACCTAAATGAAGTTGGAACAAAACCACAAGCATTTCGCAACCGCTTTACCAAACTTCAACAAGTTACCAGGAAGTGTTTGACTTCTGAGTAATAAGGCTACAACTGAAAGTGTTTGGTCAAATGTTTTGTTTTACAAAGTGACAGGCCAGTGGGGCTAATTCCTTAACAGGAAGAATTTTGTTTCTGTGTCCCCCTGTGAGAAGGTCTATAAGCTCTACAAAGACAGTAGGCTTTTAGAATGTAATGAAAAAGAAAAGATTTATTAAATATTTACCAATGTTTAGAATCCAAATTGAAGTATCAAATGTTTATTAAGTTTGTCTATTTAGTCCTTTTTTTTCTTAGATAATTATTAAGTGTTTATAGAGTTTGAGTTTTAAGATTTTGGGACATCGGCACAATTTAGACCATGTTGTACCCGTAACCCCCTCAAAGATTACTCTCCCTTCATATCACAAGAGCTAAATTCCATACAGTTAAATCATTAAAAGCAAGGTCTATTCACAGTTAAAATAGTAAAGTTAGTAAAAGTTTAATAATTTAGTAAGAATCTTTTGTTCTTTATGAAAGTAGCAGGTTCCTCTCCATTCACCAAAAGAAAATGGGGAAGCGTAAGAAATCACTCTAGCGGGATCCTTGGCGGAGCCCCCACCAACCATTTTCCTACGTTACAGGCTTCAGAACTGACTTTTTTTTCAAAGAATAGCGCGAATAAAAAAAATGTTTAAGTAAAAAAGAAAAAATATAAAAATATTTATGTAAAAAAAAGTAGCTTATATTGAATGAATTTCCATCAATTTTTTTGAATTATTCACGTATTAATTTTGTAAAAATATATAGACTATAGCATTTGGGCATTTGGAAATTATTTTTTTTGTTTAGCAAAACTTTTAGGTTTAAAACATCCCATCCATGCTCAGTTCGCATTGTTCAAATTACATTTCTGAACCAGTTGGGTGGGGCGGGTAGAGTTCAACGACAATTCGTTCACGACTTTTCTTTCACCCGACAATTTGTTCACCCGACATATAGTTCACCCGACAATTCGTTCACCCGACATATCGATCACCGACAATTCGCTTACTATTTCTTCTTTAAAAAAAAAAGGTTTAGAGCCGACCCCTCTCAGGAAAACAGTATACATGCTAGTATATATAGTATACATTTTTAGTTACTCTCTCTCTCTCTCTCTCTCTCTCTCTATATATATATATATATATATATATATATATATACACACACATATATATATATATATATAAATTATTTTTTTTCGGGTGGGTGGAGTTGGATGGATGTCTTTGTTCTCCCCCTCCCACCCCTTCCCCGCGATTTTTTAAATATGTTTTTACGTGTGTGTGTGTCTACATAATCTTTATTACATTCTGACCCTTCATTCTTTCGGAAGACGTTTATTGTGCCATAGAATAGGTTCTTCCTGGAGTTAGTGGAAAAATTGTAGATTTCCCGACATTACTAGCAAGGGGATCTGGAAGGAAGCGCTAGGAGCTCCCCCAGCGCGGGGCGAAGCCCAGCCGTCAAGCACTATTTCTGGTATTGAAAGTCAACAAAATGCATATTCTGAGGTATCTACAGTGCATTTTCCTGCTATTAAAAAGTTTTATTTCAAAAACCTAATGTGCTATTCTTACTGACTAAGACCCCCCCGCGCCGTTCGGTGCATTTGCCGTCAAGCTGTTTCCATAAACATCTGTCACTGGTAATGTCTGAAGCTTCTTCCCACCCGCCATGAGGACCTTCATGAATGAGTGGCGTCAAGTTGTACTAGGATGTCATTGCAACTCTTCTTATGCGTAATTTATTTTGACGGAGAACATGTTCTGCAAACTTACTAGGGGGTCGACAACCAGTTCAGCATAGGATTTCCTTGATTTAGACCCGATCTCTATAACTGACTCCTGACTCCAAAAAAAAATTCTTATCTAAGGGGAATAACTGCTAATTACAAGGATTGGTTTTTTATGTTATGTATAACGATTGGGAGGTAGTAGTAAATGAAAAGGTTAATTTTTGGATTTAACAGTGTATTGTAATCTACTATTAATAATTTTGCAAAGTTTTAACTTCATCCGATAATGGGAGAAAAAAGTGTCAAAACGTTATAAGGTCACTAAATTCATTATATATAATATCCACAACCACATCAACCCTAACCGTAACCCACATTCCCTTAGTTTGAAATCAAATCAACTAATCCAACAATTAAATAATTTTTAGCGTCCTCGCAAGGGGACAAGCCGCATTTAGGTTTCAGCACACAAACAAAAGATGTCCTTCTGTTCGTCTGTCCGTCTTTCCATCCGTCAAACTCAGATCTCATAAACTACAAGTGAAATGAAAAATTTTATTTCACCATGCATTGTGGCTTGAAAAGCTTAGGTGCAACGGCTACTTTTTGTTTTATAAAAGGAAACCGTTTAGTTTATAACATGTATTATGCAAGCGATTTTTTTTCATAAAAATTCATCAATTCTAAATCAACATATAAATGTAAAGGAGAAACTGTTTACAATATGTTAACAGAAAAAGATATTTTTTAGTTTTCAGAAACACTTGTTTAAATATATATGTAAATAGTTCAAGAAATGTTCACAACTAATATAAATATTAAATAACTGTTTTGTTGGTTTTGGTACACTAGCTAAAAAAATTAAAAGAAAACATTTATATTGGTTTATAATGGCTAAGAAAGCGCTTTGATTGTAAATGTCATAAACATTTTTTTAAATTGACTGACATTTATGCTTTAGCATGACGGCGACCGTCATATGGTACGAAAATAGTTATCTCAAAAAATTAAATGATTAAATTACGTCAAATGATCGTTTGAAATCGCAAAATTGGCTTATATTACACTAATTTTTTTCGATAATAGTTAACTATTGTTTAATTATCGATATCAATTTTTTTTTATGATTTTCAACTTAAAACAAATCCATGTCAATTGACTTATTTTTCAAAACTATCGACAGTAGCTTGTTCAGGATTTTAAATTGAGAAAGTGCAAACTACAAACTATAGTTCAAAATAAATCTTTCAACGTATTTTACATTTAATTTTCTATTAAATAAAAACATAGCTCCAAAAAGCACGAAAGGTGGCCTACAGACTGAATTACAAAATGCCCCCGATAAAGAAGAAAGGGTAAGGACTGAGAAGGCCAGAAACACACATGCAAACTATGAGGGATAGAAAGTAACAAAACCAGAGAAATATTTGTTTGGGGATTGTCAAAACTTCACTCTGGCAAACATTCTAAAAGCCAACAGTTTTGCCAAGGTCAACATAGGTCTAGCAATATTTAGCAAAAAATATACCAAATGCAAATGTAAAAAAAAAATAATCAAACATATGAACTTGATTTTTGTTAGCAGAATATAGTTATCTTATATGGAGCATGTACTTAAAAGCAGTGGCGTAGCAAGGTACTAGTGGACCTGGGTTCAAGAATATCATGGTGGGCCCCCTCCGCCCATTAAGACGAATTCAGTGAGAGACAAAACAATGGATTCATCTGAATGTATCGTGCATGACCAAATAGACGTTTAAAAGCAAGTAGCGTACCTTGTGATAAGTAATACTGTCACACGTTTGATTTAGTAATATTGTCTTTAAAGTCAATGTTTGAATAAATGACTTAAAGATATTTCAAATAAACAACAATTGTTTTATGTGCTCTATTTCCCATTACACACACTTACATTAAGAAAAACAATTTTTGGTGTAAAACTATTCAACTATTATTGTTTAGTGTCTATTGCCCATCATTCAACTGTAAAAAAAAAAAAAAAAGAATTTAGCATTTATTTACTAAAATTTTTCTAGCCTCCTAAGTATCAAAATCAAAACCAATAGAAAGTCTTAAATAAGTTTTGATCAATCGCAACTTTGAAAATGACATCTGTACAGAACAACTGATAAAAACAAGGTCTGAAATAACATCATTGATTTGACAGTGTTTAGAAAACCTGAAAAATAAAAGAAACAGATTGAGCTTTGAGCATGATGATTAATTAGCAGGTGTGCCGAATATTTTTTAATCCTGACCATTATGATTATATAGACCTAATTATCAGTATCGCCCTATCCTTTTTTCCTCCGTTATTGTTTTAAGAACCAAACTCTCTGTTTCCTACCCCCGATTTATGTAATACTATCCATGGTTTTATGAACATAAAGAAAAAAAAAGGAAATGGCCTGGCTTCGAATTCTGGGGAAGACTGAGTTTTTTTAGGATGTCTCTGAGTCCACCCATCTCTAATGTGTACCTGACATTAGTAGGGGAAAAGTAAAAGAGTTTTGTCCTTCTGTTGGTCACATGACACCCTCGTTAGCCGTGGGCCACAGAAACAGATCACATTTCACCCTCTGTTCCATAGATCTAAAAAGGGACCTTTAAGTTTTCTTCACTTTTCTTTTACCATTGCAATAAATCTGATGAAAGCAGTTCCTTACACTACAGTAATCTAACCAGCTGGTACACAGAAACACGGGTTACATTTTTTTGAAGTTAATTCACATTTTTAAAGTTTCGTGTAACGTTTAGAACATTTGTAGAACATTTTTGGAGCTTTTTAATCAGTTTTTACAAAAAGTACAATTATTTTGTTTCACTTTGATATCATCCCTAAGTTCTTATGTGGGCCCCAACTAGTCTCAGTCCTGGATCCAAGCGCAGTGAAACCCTTCGCCATTGTTGCTACGCCACAGGCTGTTGGCCCCTAATAGTCGTAGGCCCGGGATAATTGAACCCCTTCGCTCCATGGATGCTACGCCACTGATTAAAAGTAACTTTTGATGATAAAGTTCTAAACAGAGTACGAGTAGATTATGTATACAGAGGATTTGTACTAATAGGATAAAAAATGTAAAAAAAAATAAAGTAAAATATACATTTATTAAATGAAAATCGGAATGTTTGAGAATTTAAAGAATATATATAAAAAAATGGAACTTTAATTAGAAAATAGAAAAGCTGAATAGTGGAAGAATACAAGAACGATTTTTTTTAAAAATCATACAAAGACAATGAAAACACCCACCTTTATGGAAGAGAACTCAGGTTTCCTTAGATAAAAAATACATATTTTCTACGGTCATGATTCCTACGAAAATTCTACGAAAGGACCCAACCATTAAGAAGCACGAAAACGGAGCGACGCAAGAATTGCATCCTTGGAACTAAAACAAAACTTTAGGACTAACTAAACAATTAGAGTCGCATAAATAACAAAGAAAATGGAATTTACCTCGGATTGATTGGAAAGCTTTGGCCAAGCAGGTGAACAAAAAAAAAAAAAAAAAAAAATAAGACGCAACGGAACACGGAGCAAAAGAGACAATAAACAAAGCAACCGAAACCAAAAAAAAAAATCAAAAGAATATAGACAAGTGTAGATAATTCTAGTCATGAATCTACTACAGGGAGAGTCTAAATATGTAAAGACAAATTAACTATATTAAAATTTTATGATTAATAAAATAGTAGGAAATAAATATAAATGAGTGTAAGAATAAGATTATTAATAATTTAAGGCTAAAACTGTGTTGTAGGCATATGAGAATTTGCTTTGTTCTTCTGTAAATATAAAATGCAAAGAATGGTTAAAAATGAAATATGAAATAAATATTTAGCATGTGTTTTAAAAGTTTATATAGACACTGCAGATGATATACTCCACATAATCCAAACCTCTCGTAATGAGAAGAAAGAAAGGAGGTTTTGAGAAAATTTAACACCCTTGCCCCTAAAATATATTGCAAACGACTCTATTAGAACCTTGTGCAAAGTGTGATACAGAGGAATTGTCGTGAAAGGTTTTACCTCAATACGACCCTAACAGACTCAAGTCCCACCTTGACGATGCTGGAGTGGTCCTCTTATATCTAAAGGAAGCCATTAAGGCATTGTCATTAGAGAAATAACCTTGGCAATTGTAAAATTCAAGAGGCACTATTTATTAGGCTACTGAGCAGAGATTTAAAAAGATGTATGTTATAAGGTGCTCATGCATAAAGTTGCAATGAATGGACATAGCCCGCACGTGTGCATTTTGCAATGTCCACGTATCTACACTTTAACTCATTGGAAGTCTTGTCAGAAGGTGCACACAGCATCCTGGTGACAAATTTTTTTTTAACTAATTCAATTTTCATAATAATGCTTGTTTTCGAGTCCAAAGATTTATTAAGAACGCAGTATTTCACAAAACTTCGCAGCTCCAGCATCCACTTACATATCAGTAACCATTTTTCGCATCTGGTCGATTTAGATGTTCAATAGCAGGCTATGTCTTTTCTCTGCAGTGCATTTTCTTTTGGTCTTAAATTGTATCCCTCAGCATTTGTAAATGATCTGAAATTATCTCGTTTCAAAGCCGCCAACAGGCAAGTGCTCTTTTCTACGTCAGTTAAAGCTAGTTGGCGCCTACACTTGTCTATAAACCGTTTGTGTGGAGCACCTCTGTTACGTCCATCATCTTTCAGCTCACGAAAAATGATTAGAGTCGGTGTAACCCGGTTCGGTAAGCTCAGAGCCCCCCAAGCCCGCCATCAACTTTATCCAAACTTTAGCCAATAGAAACTATCGTGAATTCTTTTTTGTTGTTGTTGAACCAATGCAGTAAGCTGATTACCTACTTTTTTGTTGTTGTTGAACCAATGCAGTAAGCTGATGACCTACTTTTTTGTTGTTGTTGAACCAATGCAGTAAGCTGATGACCTACTTTTTTGCACAAATGTATAATGAGTGGCAATGCTATTTTAAAATTCCATTGTCTATGATATTTTTTAATATAGCTTCTCATATTTTACAATATACATTTATTAACATCACCTAATTATTTTTACTTTGTTAGACTTATAGACAGGAGACGGTATAACATTATGCTGTGTTATTCAAACTTTGATTACCACCTAAAGGAGAAAATGAACTTTGCCATTACTTAAGTCATCTATTGGTCTCGGGGAGCGTATAAAGATCCTCTAGCGATGTCCTAGCTTCAGAGACTCATTGTCTCCTGTGCAGTCTTACACAATTTCGAGTTCTAAGAAGAGTACAGGTCAAATAAAATTAAATTAAGAATAGGTGGGCCGTATATGAATAGTGAGAGACATTCGAGGCAAATGTGCAGTGTTTCTCACTGTTACCGTTGGCACCCCACACCCACTAAACATAGTCTTTTTCTTTTCAAAAATAGTGTTATGTATATAATTTTAAACTGTTTTGTATAACCGAAAGAGAGGCATCAGCACTGTCAGGTTCCCTATAAATCCAGCAATGTGGGGCTGTTGAAGCGCCGTTAGCTCCTTCAAGCGTTTTCCCCACACTCCCTAGTGACGCAACTGATTAGGGCATTTGTTCGTCCCTCATATGGGAGAATGCCCTGCCAAGCTTAATTGTCGGGCCATGAACTGATAAATGAATCTTTTGAATTCAGACTTGATAAATAGAAGCTAATATATTATGAATCCCAGTGATGAAACCTATTTGTCACATAATTTTTGCGTTACATGTATTGGTATTAATTTTTGAAATGATTTAATGAATTTAAATATTAATACTATCGAATTGAGAATTAAAGTTCATTAGAAAAAGGGACATAACAAGTTTAAAACCGTGTTGAAAGTTTTGATTGAGTTATGTAACCTTTTTTAATTCTACATATGATTTATTATTAAGAACATTGCATTGTACTCACACAAATTAATGTTGTATTACACACATACACAAACATTTTATTGCTAGATAGCGAAATCAAATGTGTTATTATGAAAAGATATCTAACAATTCAATGACGTGCCAAAAAAGTACATGACTAAATGATGGTGTAAAATACACTAGAGAGATATCATAATCATCATTTATAGAACTGAAAACTTAATAGTAAGGATAGTTTGATTTTTTTACACAGGTGGGTAGGTACCTTAATAAAACTAAAATAAGAATTAAAGCTATTTTAATCATCAGTAAAATTACATCCTTGTTATCTGTGTTCTATAAGACAATTGTGAACCAAAGTTGTTAGTAACAATTCGTTTCATCAAGATCTCCGTGAACAGTTTCAAGTAGGCTTCATGCTGTGCTGTAATTCTGTAAATATATACATGACTTTGTATTGTAAGTATTGCACATTAGTTTTATTGGAATTCAAGCTGCTATTTTACTTCGGAATTATTATTATTTTTTGGTTAGGCTCTTTAAAAAATATGTGTATTTTTGATGCTATATTTGTGTAGGTGTTGATGGGAATTGTAACAAACAATCTGTTCAGTTTTGAGAGCCCGTTGAAGAACTTCTTCATAGCATGAAGTTGATACTTTGATGTGTAGACCGTATTTGGTGTACTATTGTGTACTCTTTTTATTTACTTTTATGAAAATTTATTTCTACAGAAAAAAAAACAACTAAGCTTTCTTCACAAAAGAAAAGCGAAGTTTTGTTACTGATGTCTTGACCAATAAAATGCGTATCGAAACATAAAATAATTGTTTTCAACATTTTGTAAGTCAGTTTTTACAATTTCATCATAATTATAAACATTAATGGATGTTGTATACATTAACAAATTTACAAAGATAGTTCGTGTTATCCTAAACTCAGAGGCGGTCCCAAATGTTTCGCTGTTTTATAAGCAATTTCACAATTTCACTGTTTTATAAGCAATATGTGAAAAGCAATTTCTATATTTTAAAATGAATATACGAAGTGATAAACTTCAACAATCACAATCGTGATTCACAGCTGCGAACCAGATACATTGCCATATTCAGCTCAAACATAAACATTGTCCGCCGGTGGTCGATTAAAATTTTCTTTTCGCCGAGCTCAGCAGCGGATTTTTTTTTCATCTCAAATGTGTACCCCTTGGCTTTTGGAAGTGACCTCCAGATGTCTCATTCTGAAACCATAATCAACCAGGTGATTTATTCCATGTCAGTTATAGCGAGTCCTAATATTAATGAGGAATGCAGTGCTACGCAGCGCTATCTGCGACCTACAAATGCTGCCACCTCTAGATCAGGCATAACTATTGGTGGAATTAGATTTTCTTTTCGCCGTCTAAGTCTGTCCTCGGCAGCGGATTTTCTTTTGGTATCAAATGTGCATCATATGGCCTTTGTAAGTGACCTTCAACTGTCTCTTTCTGAGGACGCACGCAACCAGGTGCTCTCTTCGATACTAGATAAAGCAAGTTGGCGCCTAAGTTGAGCTTAAAAGCGTTTGCGTGGAACATCTCTGTAACGTCGACCACCTTTCAGCTCATCAAATAGGACTGCTTTAAGTATATGTTCATTCCCCATACGTGATATACTCAGCGTGATTGTCGGTCCATAAGAGGTTTCTCTTTACTGTCCATTCCGGCGTTCGCAAGGACATTGCTGCTTGTAGTGCGATCTTGCCACCTTATGTTCATGATGATACGCAAGCATCTTTGGTGAAAATGTTCAAGTTGCTTTCTGTGTAGAGACCAAGTCTCAAATGCATATTTTCTTTTTTAGCGGCCCCCAAAAGGGGAATTGACGCTATTAATTTTGTGTGGTTTGTCCGTCCGTCCGTCCCGTTTAGACCTCAGAAACTAAAAGAGAAAATGAAAATCGAATATCATGATATTTTAGATCATTCAAAGTTCTGATGCTAAGGCTATTTTTTTTTCTTTTCCGAAAATGAACAATTTGATTTTAAAATTACATATGCAAGCAGATTTTTTTAAAAATAAAAATACACCACTTTTGAAAGAAAAACTTCAGGCAGTAGATTTTATTTTTAAAAAGGTCACATACTTCTTCATTAATAACTCAAGCTTCACTCATTGATACTCATAAGTACAAAAAATTAGCATCTAAGGTCACAATGGGAAAAGTGTGGACGGATTATTATAAAATATATTTTCCATTTATTAATTAACTCATTGAATGGAATACTAATTGAAATGTTGTTTTTTTATGAATTTTGATACGAACTTCGTTTTAATTAGAAGTTTAAAAAAATAACTACTTTTTCCACCTTCATTAGATAATTTGATTTTTGATTTCTTTGTACAATGAAAAGTCTGCCCCATGAACAAAAAAATGCAACAACAACAACAACAATACACTTGAATATTTTCTTGCTGCTCCTTTATTGTGATCTCATCCTTTTTCTTCACTTGAGCTCTTCTTACTCTGACATAAAAAGTACTCTGAAGCCCAGAACACTGAAAAATATATTGCGACGTAACATTATTCCTGACCATACATAGTTAGCTCACAGCGCTACTCTAGACCCCCCTTTTGGATGAAAGTAGAACTTGCAACCTTTCCAAAACTATCTAGTAAACAAAGTCTTTTAAAATTTCTCTAGGAAACCTTATTTAAGAAGAATAAATGACTAAATAAACTGGTTTTAATAAACATTTAAAACGTGAATTTAGATTTTATAGTGTAAATAGTATGCAAAATACTATCGGAAAATTTATAAGCGCAAAAGCTTAAATTCATTTATCACTAATTATCCAATTTTCGATGGATGAAAAAAAAAATCTACCATTTAGCCTATTAATATTTTCATTTGTCCTAAAACAACTAAGCTATTTTTACGATCGAAACCGCAGCAGCTAATTTTAGTCGACATATATAAAAACAAGATTCAACGTGTGGTCGGGGATGTTAACCAAAATATTATGTGAGCGTACGATGCGCAGGATACCATAATAAAAAGGCTCCTTCCGAAAGGTATCAGAGAGCCTTAGAAATATCTCAATAAATAGCTGAAAAGTCAATAAGGGATACCTGTAATCGAATCTACGGGTTAAAAGTATATTGTTGCAAGGGTGTAGCGATAAAAAGCGGACCGTGTCATCCAGATGTAACAAATTATTAAATTTAAGATTTTAAGGAGCGAGGTTCGAGCGAAGAGGAAGGGGGAGAGAAAAGTGATATCGAAGTGACAGGTCATAAGTGTGTGTGTGTTTAAAATGGCGTTTCAACGTGGGCCGTTCCAATTAAACGCTTCATTCACTAGAATATACAGGTCATGAAGGGGAGAGCTGAAATGTGGGCAGTTTTATTGAACGAGTAAAAAATAAGAGGGGAGGCGTACGGCGAAAGTACTATGTAAGAATTACAACTCGAAGAATGTGAAAAGTAAAAAGGCAAAGGCCCAAAAATATCATATCAAATATTTCGAAATAGGAACAGGAAAGCAGAAGAATAGTCAGATAGTATAAAATAAAGTAAAGTTCACCTTTCAGACCTTGCGATGTACAGGGCAGATGATGTAAAGGTCATCTGTTTCTTTGGCCAACGGATAAACTAGGGTGTCATCACTGTCATGTGGCCAGCACAACGACTAACCGGTTTTACTTTCCCCAACTAATGTCAGGTGTCCATTAGAACTGGGTGGACTCAAAGGCGCCCAAAGATCCCAAAATTTAAAATCTTAGTCTTCACCAAGATTCGAACTCCGGACCTTGGTTTGGAAGACAAACACTTTACCACTCAGCCACCGCGCCTCTAGATAATGTAAATAAGACTATTTTTAGGCGAAGAGTTAAGTGGTAGGAGGGAAGTGATACTCGAATTTATGGGGCGGTACTAATTATAAATAAAAAAAAAAAAAAAAAACCAAGGCAAAATAAATAATATACAGCCTGGGAAAAAATGGTAATGCTAGTTGTGTTATAGTTACGTTTTACATTTTTCTTGCT
The DNA here is from genome assembly GCA_030265305.1 of Biomphalaria pfeifferi. NCBI lineage: Eukaryota > Metazoa > Mollusca > Gastropoda > Planorbidae > Biomphalaria > Biomphalaria pfeifferi. The sequence continues at coordinate 1,726,400 of JASAOG010000153.1, forward strand.
CATTACATTCTAGAAGCCTACCAGGACTCCATTTACAGAGCTACACAAGTTCCCCAGCTGGGGGGGGGGGGCTAACAAAATTCTTCATGCATAGAGGTGCACCACCGTCAAAAGATTGAGAAACCCTCCTGCTTTATACACTTGTCAAACGGAAAGGACACCTTTCAAAGGTCACCAATATGTAGCCAGCCATCGATTAAATGACCTTAAAAATCATTTTCGTCATGCCTATACATTCGGAACAATCAGTTCATAGAACTAACAAAGCATCGTAAACCGAAAAACAATACAATCACTTCGTCGTAACTTTCACTCAACATACATTTAGCCTACGTCTGTTAAGTCTTCAGAGATATAGGATTGTTTTGTTGATACTATATTCTTTACAGATTCTTGTGTTTTTGTTGAACTTATTTAACTTTTACTATTTAAACCGCATTGCTGAATAATTAGATGAACCTTGGGAGAACATTTAATTAAAATATTAACGCATCCAAAATTGTGGAACTACAACTCTTTTGTATTCTTGTTTTTATTACTTTTATTATTATTATTATTTTTAATTTTAGAAACACATTTTATCAGTAGAGACAAAAGATTCAGAAAATGAGATCTTCAGTATATTTCATTTACTTAATTGTAATCTTTTTGGCACGGATACAAGCAGGTCAAGGTAATGCCTTTTATCACATTGTGTACAGGACTTTGTAGGCGCATGAGCAAATCCCTGTATAATATCAACTAATATTATTGCAGCTTGTTTTGGCTATTAGATTAATTTCCATATTTTATTCAGTAATATCTCAAACTTTCACCATGTCTGCGGACTACAATTATCAAAGAGTTACAAATGAAGGTGGCAGGAACGTTTATGATGATCCGTGTCCATCTCAAGGAATTGTTATTGAATCTCTACAGATTGTAATAGCGAAAAAAGTAAGTATTTTTTATTTCAAATTTAAGTTACGTTTTTTTTTAAACGACTATATTGAATTTTTCTTTGCATTGAAATCAAACCCTAAAGTATCACTACATTACATGCAATAGCTATTTCTACATTAGCCTTACCTTTTCCTAACCTTGTTAGAAACAAATGATTGAATGAATTAAGGTGGGGAAAATAATCTGGCCCGTTCAGTCCATTAGATTAATAAAAGTAATACTTACTTTGTTTACTTATTTTTCTATCACATTTATAAATGTTTCATTTCAGTGCTCTGAAAGTGGATTCAAACGTATATTAAACTGCACTGGCCTAAATGAAAAGGAAAAACTTCTGGTTAAATATATTCAAAAAGAATGTACAGGTAGACCCCAATGTGAACTTCAAGAAACATGGAACATCAGACCAACTTTGAAATGTAATGATTTAGAAACACCCATAGACAAAATAACCATCCAAGGCAAATGTTTACAAACAAGTAAGATTTTTGTTTAAAACATATTAAATAATATACATACGCGCAGTATATACACTGCCTCCTTACAATTTTAGGCTCCACTTACTCGGCTTTGTCATTTCTCCAGTTAGTGAAACAGTTCATTTAAGTTTATTGTCCAGCAAAAAACATTGAGTCCAATAATTTTTGTTTGCACTGGTGTAAATGAAAAGGAAAAACTTTTGGTAAAATATATTCAAAAAGAATGTACAGGTAGACCTCAATGTGAGCTTCAAGAAACATGGAACATCAGACCACTTTTGAAATGTCATGGTTCACAAATACCCATAGAAAAATAAACATTAAAGGAAGATGTTTAGAAACAAGTAAGATATTTTTTCTTCTAGCATATTAAATGCTATACACAGTAACTAAGAAAATCTTTTATCGATTTTATTAACAAATTGAATTGCTAGTCGATGATTTATCTCTCTTTTTAAAGTAATAGATGAGCACATTCTCTTTTTTTTTCTCCAGGAAAAACTTAACTCTTTTTTTTTTGATCAGACGCAATAGCGTTATTGATGACCCAAAAATGCGTTGGTCAGTAAAACGTAATTAAATCATGTTATTCATTTACGTTTAGCGACAATCAAAAACACATTGACATCAATCATTTTTCTGCCTGCATGATGTTCAACTAATATTATTATAGTTCAATCAGATGAAACACACTGTCACAATCATCAATTGTGGATGTCAGATATCAAGATATATGAAGATAATATGATACAATTTACGTTGAAGATTATCTTGATCTATATCACAATATCAATTATCGTTATTGCCGAGGATCTTGAAATCTTCTTTCAATAAGATGATCGTATAGAAGTAGCTAGATCTAGTTGATAATACGATCATTCAGAATATTGCCAGTCGATAAGAGGATCATCTAGAAGTTGCCAATCGCTAAGTCGATCTAAGTATTTTATTATATTCAATAAAGAAACTTCTCTTCGTCTAAAACAATTACATTAATTCAGAACTTGAAAAAGCTATTCACAAATAATTACAATGGTTAAATGTACTTGAATAGAATAACTGATCTACACAATAATATAATTGAGTTCTAATACAAAACTATAGTACATGTTCTCTCTAACACGTTCCATACAAGACTGGCGCAATCTAGAACCTTCCCCGGGCTCTAGAGCGTAATCACGTGACCAACAACTCTACACTGCAAGGCCAACCAATAAATGAAGGTCAATGTACAACAATTAATATTTCAAAACCAATCACATTTATTCTGAACATGATCCTGTTGCATGATAGAAAAAAATGCCCCGAGGTAGCTCAAGTTCTTCTGACGAGCTAAATATAGATACTGTATACGTTATACACACATACACCGAATTAGATAAATGTTGTTAGTTATTTCTACTAAACATTGTTGAAACGGTAAATTTATGTAAGTATAGTCGTATAAGTATTATCTCATGGAGCTCAAACTCCCCTCTCCAAAATGAAATCCCTTCCGTAACGGAGGGAAGGGGCAATTTGATGACTGTAATTTGGCTTTTTTTAGAAAAAATAAAATAAAACTTCTTGATTAAATTGCATGAGTGTAGCATGTGGAGTGGGGGAGGGGGGGGGGTTCAGGTTAAAAAACCCTCCTCTTTAAAAGAAAGCAAAATTTCAGACAACATTGCCAAGAGGGATTTTTAGATTCAAACCCTCTCCACTTGAAAATAAAATGGTACTGAAAAACTACAGTAATTGAATTCCATAAGTGTGGGTAGAGGGATTTAGAGGTTAAAATCCTTCAATACAAAAAACAGAACTATTGTTAATAAATTATTTGAACATAGCAATTCGAACGTTTAAGATTAATTCCCCCCCCCCCTTTTTGAAAGACAAAAATCTAACGTAAATCTACAGTCATCAAGTCCTGTTAACATAACTAGGGGGGATAAAAAGCCCCCTCTTGTTAAAAAAACAAAAAACGATCAAAACTACAATTGCCCAATTCCAAAGATAGTAAAACCTTCAAAGGGTTTCTGATAATCTTAACAAGCGGCCCCCCCTCCCCCCACCCGAAAAACATTTGTCATTTTCTCAATTGCATAGATAATGAATATTTAAGAGTATTTAAGTCGTAGCTTTAAAACAAAAATTAAATAAACTACAGTTATTTCAGGATTAACCCTATCCTTAATAATTTAGATTTGGATCTTTTTATCTGCAAGTCGCTTGTCTCTATGAATTAAGCTCAGTAAATAAAAGATTTGATATATGACCAATACAGAAAATAGCGCTTATCAGCGCTCACCCAAACCCATATATATCAAGGGAATGATGTTTGATTTCATTTCACAAGCTCCACCTATTCTAAATGAATAGTAAATTATCCTTAATAGTTTTTAAATACCCATAATCGCACGCCGCTAATCGCGATGAGCCCGTTCTATTAAATCTTTACATTTTAATATCCAAAAAGACAGCAGTTTATATATGAACCTAAAGAGATTTGTATTCTAAAAAAATCAACTAAAACTCCTTGAACGTTTTCACCAAAGATGCTATCGCTCCATCATGGACATACGATGACAAGACCGCACAATAAGCATCAATTTCCTTGCGAACCCTATAATAACAGTATAGAGGGACCACTTATAGTTACGTATCCCGTATCAGGGCAAAAGCAATATTTTTTTGGTTAATTGAAAGGTGATCAACTTAACAGAGGTGCCCCACGGAAACACTTTAAATCAGCTTAGGCGCCAACTTGCTTTAACTGACATAGAAGGGACCACCAGGGACCACCAGGTTGCATCTGCTTAACAACTAGACAACTGCAAGTTACTTACAAAGGCCGCGGGATACACATTTTTAGACCAAAAGAAAATCCGCTGAAAAGGACAGACGTAGACGGCGAAAAGAAAATCTTAATCGACCACCGGCAGACAATTGTTACGCCTACTCTAGAAGTAGCAAAATATGTAGGTCGCAGCTAGGGCTGCGTTGCCACGGGAAAAACTGAATTCCTCGTAATCTTAGGACTCGAAGACAACTCTTATTATTCTATTATTAAACAGAAAGCATTCATAGAAATATCTAACAATTTTTGTTATTTTTTCTTTAAACTATTTGAATTGAGAAATAAAGTCATATGAGTGCTTGTCTGTGTTGGGACGCATATTGGATCGGGTGTTTCCAATTCAAATCAAAAGTCTAAGTCGTATAAATAACTACGAGCAAGTTAAAAGAAAAGAAAATGGGGGTTCAAGAGAGCGAAAAGAGAGAAAGTGTCAGAGAGAGAGAGACAGAAAAAGAAGTAGAGAAAAAAAAGAAGATGAGGTTGTTTTGACCATAATCAACCTAAAAGCCTGGTAATAAATTAACGGGAGTAGCCTAAATCTTAAATTTAACTTAAATCATTTTCATTTCTACACACCATTGTTATCTACTCACTTTCTACTATTTCGTTTATAAAATCTTTTTGACTATTTTAACTTAAGAAATTCTGTATCCTATAATTGTACTGTGTGGATTTAAATATTCATTTGATCTATGTTTGCTACTATAACCCACATTTAGAAAGTTTATCTATAAATAGCTAATAAATTCCTTAATTTAAAAATAAATCACATCAGCGGTTCAATTACTCACAGCTATACGGGACATATTTCCTGAAATCGATTTGGCCCATTGAAAGTCTAATTTTAAATGACTCCAGTACTAAACTATGCCGGCCAAATGTAAGAATACTTCTCAAATAGTTACTCTAAGCCGTGGCAAACAATATTACTCTGTAAGAGATAGCGTGAAAGAGCCAAATACTGAAGCACACAGATCAGTCATTGCACAAAAGAGATTCAAGAACAATAAAAACATGTCTACTGCGGTACGCAATAATAGAAATACCTAGCGGATGTGTTCCATTATGTACTATTCGAAACCCAGCCCTTGCTGACAGCATGCACATTTTCAGAACAATATTCAAAACGGAATGTTTATTGTTATTTATTAAAATCAAGTCTACTTATATTCTGTGACATTAGAGATCTGATCCAAAACTCAACCAAAGTTATTGACCTCTGTAAGTCTGAAATGAAAGATTGAACACTTACTAGAATACGATTCCCTCTTTCGCACGGCAGCCACTTCAGTTAACGGCAATGTCTTCGATTCCGAAGATTGAGGATGAGCGTTTCACATGACTACGTAAACCCAGTCACATCTGCATATTTGTTTCCCAATTATTTGAATAATAATTAAATCACTACCATTTTGCGTTTTTAAAATAAGATCTAAGAATATATTATTATTGTGAAAACAAGAAGACATCAGATTGTTAAAGTCATTACTTCATTAAATTTATCTTTGCGTTTCCTCTGATTTTGTGTATGTGTTTTTCATTTCAGATATTGATAATAAAACTGTGTTTGACCTTCAACAGATTCAAAAATTACATTTGCTACACAATGTTTTTATAATATCACAAAGCCAGAAAATAAATAGAATTTGTCATTTGAGTGGCCATGGGGGAATAATTAAAATTACATTACTTCTAGTGGACTTCGACACAACCGAATCAGAAAATACTACACAATTATTTTCAATAAATGATTCAGATACAGATGCTTTTCTATGTTTGAACCCGAAAAAGTAGGTCTTAGACTTATTTTGCCTTATTTTACTTTCAATTTATTTAAGGCTGATATGTAAAACTCTAGGAGTAATACTTACTTTGCCGTCTTTTCACGTCTTCGATGATGAGATTTTTGTTATATAGAATCAATTGAATGTTATAATTATTAAATTTACAAAAATAAAACACTAGTAAGTGTAAGGCGCGGTGGCAAAGCCCAGGTTTAAATCTTGTGAGGACTGGGATTTTTTTATTTCGGGATCTTTGGGCGCCCTGTGTCCATCCAGCTCTAATGGGGCAAAAGTAAAGGCGATTGGTCGTTTTTCTGGCCACATTACACTCAATTAAACAACAGAAACTGATGACCTTTCATCGTCTACAGATCATCTAAAATGGGAACTTTACATTTTTAACAAGTTTAACTAAAAGAAGGAAACAAAGATCACATCTAATGTAGCAAGGCAACACTTCATTAGCATATGCAAATGCAAAGCAGAAGTGACGTCTCAAAGATTCAAATAGCATAACGAAATTTCAATATTGAAACTTTGCCCCTGCAGCGGCGTTTATAGTCGCATCAAGACTTCAAGTGTGATGTTGGTGCACTAGCGGATCCAGAACTTTGGTGTGTGTGGGGGGGGGGGGGGGAGCAAATTTTTTCTAAACCCTAACCATAACGCCCCAGTAAACTATAACCCTAAACATAGACGTACAGCACACACACACATAAATAAATAAATAAATAAATAAATATAAATATATATATATATATATATATATATATATATATATATATATATATTGGAATTTTAAAAAAAGCAGATTGCTTCTACTGCCCTCCCCAATCCTCCCCAATCTAGCCCTCTGAGTGGGGGCGGTCTTATTTTTATGGAAAAATTATAGTTTGTAAACAAAATTAGTTGAATATCTTTATCTTATAAGCTACATATTGATGTTTTAACCCATTTGTACATTATGTCGCACACACACTCTGATCTCCAATTTTTTCATCAGTAAATCTAAAATGAAAAAGGGTTGTACCAGGTTGGAGGGGCGATAAAAGCAATTGCTTTCCGCCCATCGGACAAAACATTACTAGGTTTTTCTTTTTGTATTTTAGTTTAGAAATGACAAAATTTAAACAAAATTGTCATTAATATAATTTATATATGCTATACATTAAATTCTTATATCGACACGCCCTACCCCCTATTCTTTAATGCCAAATACAATCATTAGCAGAAATTATCAAAAGGAGCGAGGATTAACGTTTTCAATCTACCGCCGCTCCCCTTTCCAGACGAAAATATGACGTTCTACAACAGAATAGTCGAATATGGCGACAGAGTTTATGCAATTGCACACGAATTTATCTTAGTTATTTTAAGAAAGATTTTGTTTTGGAAAATTTAGAGTTCATAGGGCATTTTTCATTATAAGAGTAACAATTGAGATGAGTTCTGAACCTAAATATTCTTTTCCTAGTCACACTTTTCCAACCTTTACTCAATCTGATATTTTTTTATTGTATAAAAAATTAGAGTAGAATCTAATTGGTCCACTTCATTTTTCCTCCTACTTCCAATTTTTTGTTTTTTTTGTTTAGAGCTTTGAAGTATAGTTCTGTAACAAAACAAAATGTATCACTTACAAGTAATCTTTTTTTTAAAATATTATCTCTCGAATATATTTTTTTTTTCGGCGGCGATCCTCAAAGCCTTAATCTAAATATGTGGGGTATCTTATCTTTTCAAGGAACACATCGGTTGTATATGTACTATAGAAAGGGCCTGTTCAATTTATATTAGAATATTTTTCAAGTAAAACATTATTCAGAATGTTCTTGATAATTCGACACCGTTCTAATGCTGTCTTATGCTGGCCAAAACAAGTCTCTACTACAAGAGGTATCGCTTAACATGAAGATAATATTACGATAAATACACCGAATAAAGATATATTTACGCTACTTGTGCCTCGATTGTCAGTCACACTTCAGGATCGGCCCTCGCCCCATGTTACTTTAGTTTACTTAATTTAACTTGCTTTTTTAATAGGATGAATAATGAGCTGTAGATGTCAGGAGAATACGTTTATGACTTTACTTATTTTTAAAAACTTTTTAGAATGTCTAACTTAATACAACATGCTTATACAAGTGTGAAAAATGCCACTATAGAAGTTTGGATGAATAGCGGCTTCTTGTGGATGGAAATAGAAGGTAGAGTTGTTCATTTATTGCTATTTGATATAAAATTATATTTCAACGACTGACATTTTAAAACAAAAAATGTTTTTAGATTGTAAAGTAGTTGTATTTTTATTTTGGGCTTGTTTTTTTTTTTGGGGGGGGGGGGGGGGGTGGATACATAGAAAAAGATTTGAACTTCAAAATTGATAGGAGGCTATCCTATCTTACGTTTCAATAGCTAATGTTTTAAAAATATTTTTTGTTATTCTTCAGATTGGTAAAATTGCTATTGAGTACAATGGGGAGATGATGACAAATGGGATTTGGAAAATGGACAGCTGATGGTAGCAATAAAAATGATGATAATCTCAATGAAACAACATAAGTTGGAAGAGAAAAGGCGGGGGGGGGGGGGGGGGCGGGGGGGGGGGTGGAGGGGGGGGGGGGGGGGGGGGGGAGAAAATGGACGGTGGTGAGCGACCATGACGATTTGTTATACATATGGTCGTCAGCCATAAACAATGGAGCGAATTTGAATGGAGAAAGAGCGTCCGTTCAAGGTGTGCAACTCTCGTTAAAGTAAAATGATTAAAAGGGAGATTGTTTGTAAATCTTTTGTACGCTAGTGTGCTAGTAAATTTATTAAGGCGGACTTTGCACAAACTGATAGTCTTGTAAGCGATAAGTCAAAAATCTTTCAGTGTATAATTTCTAAGAATATATATTGTTTCAGCTCAAAACACAACATCATTAGTATGTCGGGATATTACCGTAAGTCATTTTAATTGTTTGTTTCATTGTAAAAGAGTTACAGTTTAAACTGGTAACATCTCTCTCTCTTTCTCTCTCTTTCTATATATATATCACTGGCGCATTAAGAACTTTGGAGTGGGGGGAGATTTTTTTTCCAAACCCTAACCCTAACGCCCAGTAAACCCTAACCCTATTGTTACGTATCTAGGCATTGTTACCTATTTACTATTGTTTTTTTTTTCCTGACCTGTTGCGGTCGAGAGACGGTAGAAAATTCTCGAGGTTGCCTGCCCCTTTTGTGTAATAAGTTTTTTTTTATTTTTTATTTTATTAGCGGCGGTGAGTCAAGCAACACAGACAGTGTGACCGGTCCTTGACCTATGTGGTTACCTCTGGTTAAAAAGGGAAGGTGCTAGCTCTGTGTTGTTGATGGCTTCTGTTCTC
>JASAOG010000154.1:1480000-1724603 GCA_030265305.1 Biomphalaria pfeifferi
TGATTTAAAGGGTGAAGGATGAACTTGAATCAAATTCTGTAGAAATGTCTTGGTCTGAGTTACACGCAACTAAATTTGTAGGTATAAGAAAAGAAATGTTGTTTGAATGTCATCTGAATGTCATCTTAATCAGGTCAGGGCCGTTTAATATAATGCTCTCTTTCAAATTCTTCGGACTCAAAAGCCATTACCTTATCCTTACCATTAACAAGTTTCAACTTGATCCGAGACTGAGAAGAAATAACGTGTACACAATTTCTACAAGACAGACAGACAGACAGACTGAGTGAGTTGATATAAGCTTTGTTAAAACGTTTTACTGAAATCTCACTGAAACAAAAATTGGTGCCAAAAACAAAAACTATCCAACTTGAACAATGTCTTCATGACACGTGACCTGATCCAGGAAAGTCAATTGGCTGGGAAGAGTAATCGTGGTTCAACCTCTATCTCCCCCCGCCCTTGCAATTTTACTCTAAACCCCCCATCGTCTTGCTCACAGTATATCGGTAATACCCTTGAAGGATGAAGATGTTGGCTTCTTATGTTCTATACATATGTATAGAGAGAATGTCATCCTGTGCTCTCCCTCTAGCCATCTCTCTCTCTCCAGCTTTCTTCCTCCTTTCTTCTTCTCTCTTTCTCTCTCTCTCTCTCTCTCTCTCTTTCACACTACGCCTTTGTTGTGAGCTGTGCTCATCTTATACTACCATACGTTGCAAATAAACAGCTCACTTTTATTTCGATATAGGCCTATGTTGTCGAGGTACTTGGGCGGTGCACTACATCATTAGCTAGGTCTGTAGCTAGGCATAGTCTGTAGTTAGTCCTAGCACCAGGTTGATAGCGAAGTCTGTAGCTAGTCCTAGCACCAGGTTGATGGCAAAGTCTGTAGTTAGCCTAGCCCTAGAAACAGATTGATGTCGAAGTCTGTAGTTAGCCTAGTCCTAGCAACAGACTGATGACGAAGTCTGTAGTTAGCCTAGTACTAGTAACAGATTGATGACAAAGTCTGTAGTTAAGGCTAGCACCAGGTTGATGGCGAAGTCTGTAGTTAGCCTAGTCCTAGCAACAGATTCATAGCGAAGTCTGTAGTTAGGTCTAGCACCAGGTTGATAGCGAAGTCTTCACTGTAGACAAATTGTTTTATATTGGTTTCTCTCTTTCTGGCAGTCATAAATAATATATATATATATAAACAACTCTTTTTTTTTAACATGTAGAACTTTGATTGAAGCGAATGTATAGTCTCACATTTCATTCATCAGAACCATTTTAACCATGATCAGACCCGGCTTTAGGTCATTGAAGGATTTAGACGAAGTGAATAGGGAGGTTGGAATATAAAAGCAAAAAACCCGATGAATTATAAAACTGTCCTAAATCTATATCTAAATCAATAAATAAGTTAAGAGCTAGGCTAGTAGACATAGAGCCACATAGTTCTACTATGTTTGAGCTTTATAATGCATGTTTCCACCAAACGGAGGACCTAGGCAGCTGTCTAGTTTGCCTATGCCTATGGCCGGCCCTGCCACGATGTAGAGCAATGTGGAAAGCGGCATCAAAAAGATTTTATTTTCAGGCAATCTCTTTCCTTCATCATTCCTTCATCTACTTTCTGTCTCTGGGCCCCCGCCCCCTGAACTACAAACTATGACATCAAAAGTCTGCAACCTTTTGATGGGCCTAAAAAAAAACGGGCCGCACAAAATGTTCGTGCAACATTTAAAACAATGACACCATTATCTAAAGTCGCTCTCTAGTGGGTGTTGTCAGTATTCAGGTGGAGCAGTACTTGTATTACACTGAGCCTAGTTTTTTGTTTGATAAGTTTATTATTCCAAATGTGCTGGCAAGGGAAAAAATTATTGGCGGTGCAAAACTTATTAAAAAATATGAAACATGTCGCTTTGAAGTTCGAAGTCCTCTGTTTATTATTCTTGAATCTCTTACCAAAAAACATCAAAAAACACTAGCTTTCTAGAACTGCAAACGTCTTTTCCGGATTTTAGAAAAGTGTAAACAAGAAGTTATCTACAATCTAGTACAGCGGTTCTCAACCTTTTATGCTCGGCGACCCCTTTTTATATCCCCCACTTAGCCGCGACCCCCCCCCCCACACACACACACATACAGCAATAGAAGAATAGACAAAACAATCCATATTTTCGATGGACTTAGGCGACCCCTGGCAAATCGTCAAACGACGAAGGGGGTCGCGATCCACAGGTTGAGAACCCCTGATCTAGTAGCTCAAGTTTCTTTTTGAAGTTGTGAAAGGGAAATAATTCGTTCTCGGCAGGAGAAATATTCTTGAGCTTTCAGCTTGAAAAAACAACACCTAAATAGATCTATAGTGGGCCCCAAAAAAATCGTCTTTTAGAGAATCAAATTTAAGCTTCATGATCAGTTTACTATTGTGAATCTCTTATTGAATTAGAATGGCCAAGTCTGTAGTTAGTCTGTGTTATTGCTGACAGTGTTATGCAATTATTTTACGATTTCTTCTTGAACGCTTCAAGTTCATTTCATAAAGAGGAATTCTGTTTATCTCTTCTAAATGAAAATCTCCGCATACAATTGGATAATGAGTCATCAAAAGAAGTTGCTGAAAGTACACATATGAAATTATCCGCTTTTATTATTATTATTATTATTATTATTATTATAGCTTTTATACAGCGCTACTTTCATGCTTATAGCATGCTCAGAGCGCTTTTGGTCCAATCTCATTTGTGGACCAGTGGGGGGAGGGGGTATCTAGGAGTTGGTTTTCCCTGCTGCCTTTAGGCCTTTAGCCCCCTTCTAGGTAGCCAAGCCAAGCCAAGTTCAAGCGCACTTGGCCTCTCGACCACGCTTCCCACTTCATTCCAGTGTTACAGCTAGCTCTGCTCGCGATGCTTTTAGTTGCAGTAAGACTATAAGCAGAGGACGCAGTGGCTAATGGGTACCTAACATTGTGTTGGGGAAAAGTAAAGGCGGTTGGTCATTGTGCTGGCCACATGATAGTTGTGGGCCACAGAACCAGATGCCCTATAGACCTCAAGGTCTGAAAGGGGAACTGTACTTACTTTAAGATTATAAACACTACGTAATTATTTTGTTCTTCTTGTATTCTGTTCATCGGACTATCTCATTAGTAAGCTAATTACAATTCTATTGAAGCACATTAATATTGTGTTATTATTTTCTAAAAAAAAATGAAAGTAAGGCGATATTTTTACAAAGCTTATATCAACTCACTCTGTCTGTCTGTCTGTTTGTCTGTCTGGTAAAAATTTTGAACATATTTTTTTATTTCCATCTCCCGTTCTCAGATCAAGGAAAATCTTGACACAATTATTCAATGATTCTGACAAGACATGAATCAATTTAAAAAATTTAACCAAATTGTTAATTAATTGTTGGTAATTAATTATTTTGATTGTTATCGAAATAAAGAGTACTTTATGTATATATGGATTTAATCCCGTTTTTACGTTTTGTCACGTTTTTTCTCCCACTTCTCAATCTCGGATCAAGTTGAAAATTTGCATAATTATTTATAGTCGATGACAATACACGAATTAATTAAAAAATTATCAAATCAGTTAAATAATTAGAACTAATTAATTATGTTTTATTTATAAATATCCACAGTAGATCCGATGCTATTTAATCTGGCACGCCTTAAAGCCGAAACAAAGAGACGGCGTATCTTGATTAGGGAACTGCTGTTCGCCAATGATGCGGCACTCATATCTCACTCACAAGAAGGATTGCAGAGGCTTGTCAATGCACTGGCAGCTGCTTGTCAAGAGCTTAGCCTTACAGTAAGCCTCTCCAAGACTGAAATCCTGGCACAAAATGACGCAGAAATACCAGCGATACATATTGGAAATCTCACACTTACAGTGGTGCAGGAATTCACATACTTGGGAACAACAATAGCCAGCAACCTAGATTTAGACACTGAGCTGACAAAAAGAATAGGAAAGGCATCTGCAGCAATGGCAAAACTCCCCAAACGCGTGTGAGAAAATACCAAATTGACTACGGCAACCAAAATCCTAGTCTACAATGCCTGCGTTCTGAGCACACTTCTTTATGGCAGTGATAGCTGGACAACTTACATGCGTCAAGAACACAGATTAAATAGCTTCCACTTACGCTGCCTGCTGCCTGTGGATCTCCTGGAGGGATCATGTCTCTAACCTCGACGTTCTGAAACGGGCCAATATGCTCGGCATCTATGCTCTTCTTAGACAGAGAAGACTACGCTGGCTCGGTCATGTCACTCGTGTGCCAGATGGAAGAATCCTATACGCTGAGCTTTGCAGAGGGAGTCCGACCCGAGGGCCGCCCAAGACAAACCTATAGAGATGTCTGTAAGCGAGACATGAGAACCAGGGGCATCGAACAAAGCATGTGGGAGGAGATAGCCCAAGGCCGAACAGCATGGAGACAGACTGGACGTGCTGGAACGAACTTTTCCGAGTGCAAAAGAAACGAGGCTGCATTAGTCAAGAGAAAGAAGAAGAAAGCTGCACTGTCAGCTAGCCCTAGGTAGGAGCTAAACCCTCAGATAAATTGCAGTAATTAGCGGTTCTTTCCCTTAGATAAGCTTTGTTTTTTTAAAATCTATTCTTTTTTTTTTTCTATTGCTTGTTTCTTTTGCTTGTTTCTATTGCTTGTCTTTTTAAATTTTTGTCAAAGATTGTCGGGCCACATAAAACCCTTTTTAATGGCGAGTGTGGCCGAGCCCTTCTTGAATACTGACTTAACTGTGTACGCATTCCTTAACAAATGTATAACCAAAAGTTTAAAGTCATAGAAGTTGAACTGACTCTTCTGTAGAGATTAGATATTTTTGGGTTAATGGAAGCGATTGCTTGTAACATTGCAAGAACATCAACTCAACCTGCCAAGGGAGAACATCAATATTCCGATATAGCGTTATTGAAGGATTAGTTTCCTGTTGTTCTCTATTCACAGAAATAAACAATCACGCAGGTATTGCTCCGCCCCCCCCCCCCCCCCCCCCCACCGCCTTCTGTTTCTGTTTAACATAACCTCCTAACCTCTTTCTGCGCATATAGTTCTGAGTACCTAAGCACTTTCAGTGGATATTTTTTTGTTGATGTTTTCTTGATTTGTTTTGCTGATATAAAACACAAGAAAGGTCATTTGAAACTTCTCACGTATTTATTAAATGTATATTCTTAAATGACGTCTGATACGTGGAATGACTTTGTTTTCAAAATAAAATAATTTGTTTGTTTTTGTCCACTCAAGGATGAGAGTTTAAACTAATGGACGGCTGTCCGTTTGTTGGTCAGCTACATTCTAACTTGGGTTTTCTAAATCATATATCTCAGAGATAACATTATACCACCAGGTTGAAGTGGGGTTGTTTTAATTTCCTGGTGTTTCACCAGCTGAGAATAACTGCTATAGAAGTTCTTTTCTTTGCGTCCTTTCATCCATCCTTTTTCTTACCACCCTCCCCCTATCTACCTAGTTAAGTACCTACCTAGTTAAGTACCTATCTATCTTTCTCTCACTGTCTTTCTCTCCATAGTCTATCTATCTATCTATCTATCTATCTATCTATCTATCTATCTATCTATCTATCTATCTATCTATCTATCTATCTATCTATCTATCTATCTATCTAATGATTAAACGGTCTGACCGCTACTATGTTATACACTGAATGGTAATACAACAGACGTATCCCTTTCTCTTTTCAACTCGGCTATATAAAAGTTTCAGAGTTTGTTTATTACAAGACAAAAGACTATCATGTAACTTAAGCTTAAGTCTTGTTTAACAAACAATGTAAAAAGTCAAGTGAAATCAAATCTTCTAAAGAATGTATTATATGAAGTAGGAAAGGAGAGAGAGAGAGAGAGATAGAGAGAGAGAGTATAGAAATAAGGTAATGAAATAAGCCTTGGATCAGCCAGAGTTATATTTTAAAAAGAGTAAAAAAAAATATTTTCAATTAACTTCCATGGGTAAAACAATCTGGCCAGCGAGATTGAATGCCAGGTAGGACTGTGTTGACATATTGATCGACTCCTACACTGGAAAAAGAGGTCTGGCTTATCTCTCGCAGAATATATGTATCAGAGCGTGAGCGTGTACTTGCGTTTCTGTTTTTTACTCACGAGTGTGAGTTTTAACGTATTTACTATTTAATGAGATGTAAGGATGAACAACCCAAACAAAATGGGGGCTGGGGAGGACCGGGCTGTGTGAAAGGCCGGGAAAAGATAATACAAAACGACGATAAATTCTAAAGGTAAACAGCAGATCACGTGGACGCTAAAAATAGTTCTCAAGCTTAAGCCATGGAGTTCGAATTCAGATTGTTCACCTTTTTTTTTTCTTTATAAATGCATTTAAAAAGTGTTCACCTAGATGCCCCCTTCGTTCTTACCCCAGACCTTTCCAACTGGTCCAGACAAGTGATAGATTCGTAGCTTATTGAGCATACGTCCAATGCGATCCTAGAAATTGATCGATTGCAGCGCTTTGGAGGAAGGATGAACTCCTCAGACCTACTGTTTTGTATCGATGAGGGAAGTACTGCGCAAGGAAATGTTCGATCTATTTAAATTATCTGGCACCTGGCATGACTGACTTCCAATTAGCCGATTTCTTTTTAATAAAGTATAAAGTCAAAGAAGGGAGAACACCTAACAATGAAGCGAAGTTTAATTCTACACGGTTCCAAACGATTCAATTGGTATTTACATTCAAGGAAAATGTAACTTCACAAAATTCTCGGACGTTTACAATTCGGTTTTCCGTTTTAAAATCTGCAAACACGATTTAATTTAGAATTTTTTGTTGTTGTCTAGTGTGATCGGACTACGAGTGGAATCACATTTGATGTCTGCTGCCTATAAGTCTAAAAGCATGATCGGCCGCCATTCGATCTCTATTTGTACCTGCATCCTTTTGGTTATTCCATTCTCACAACATTTTGCTGATTGTCATCTTACCGTCGATACTGTTTCAAAGTATCATCAGGAGATACATTTCTCTTTGTTTTACTTTTAGTTTAAACTCAATCCATTTTAATAGCTCACACAAGACAATAATGTCCGCGTGGAGAGATCAACTTTGAAGATTATCGAGGATTGGTATACTATGTAGCTTCCATCAGGTATCAAATTTTACAAAATTATCAAAACAAAAGTCCAATTACTAAATTTGTTGAAATATTGTACATGAAAACTATAAATTATGTAAAACAAGGTTACAAAGACAGTCTGTGTGAAAAAAACAACTCAAAATCGGCCCCCGAAGTGGTCCACCCAGGCAGGTAAAAAGGCGGGTTTCAATATTTTCAGAAAGAATATCAGAATGAAATTCTATCAAAGGCAAATGACAGAGTAGAATGGAGAAAGAAGGTTGACAGATCTTGTGTGGTGCCCCCAACGGTCCAGCAGACCAAAGGATAGGTAAAAGTGAATGTGAATTTCGATCTGAACCTGGCCTAACTGATTTTATATAATGATTATCTTATTGATTTAATTGTTTTCTATAGGGTCAATCTCTTATTCAAAATCACATTGTAATAAACACATTTCGTAAAAAAAATCTTTTTAGTGTGTTCGGATTGTGTTTGTATTGCTATATCGCACTGCAGTTCAAGCGATAATATGAAAAACTAATTAATTGTTGTTTTACATTATGTTCCACTTATATATATAGTATGTCTTTTTTTTGTGTGTAAATAAGGTATTTAGTATGGCAGAACTTACATAACTTAGCAATACATTTGTTAAAATATTTTTTTTTTGACAAAAAGTCTAAAACCGTTTGCATAAATGTGTTTCAAATATTCTAAATGGTAATCTTCCTTACTAAATAGCCTACTGTGTTTGTTACTATTAATAGTGAATAGTTGGAAAAAATGGTGTATTTTTATGAAAAAAACAACTGCTTACATAGTTGATTTTAAAAATTTAATTTTTCACTTTCAAAAAAGAAAAAGTAGCCGTTGCATCAGAACTTTGAAAGGTCTAAAATATCATGATGTCGGGTTTTCAATATCTTTTCTAGTTTACGAGATCTAAACGGGACGGACAGACGGACATTCCACACTTAACTAATAGCGACTTTCCCCCTTTCGGGGGCCGCTAAAAAAAAAACCCAATAAACAACAAAAGACAACTTTATCTTCTAAACTTTGAAATTAAATATTTTAATTTTACATTTCCTAATAAAACTTATTAATTTACCTTTATAAAAATGTTTCCTTAGAATTGTACAAATACTATTCCTTCTCTTACTAAAATTGTCTCCACTTTCTTCAGACTTATTGGAACTATAATTCTTACAAGACAGAAATATGTTATGACTAACAGCTAACACTAAGGATAATGTATAGGGGCAGGGTTTTTAAAACTATGGTAGGCTTACCATTGCTAGTATTACAAGACATACCACTAGTGGTAGGCTACTCATGTAATCCCTTTTTACAATACCTCTGTTCAAGTCACTCCTTCATGGAGGGTGATCTTTAATACCGCTCTAACGATTTTCCTAGACAGTTGATGTATATCTATGAGAAAAGGATTACTAGCTCATTGACTACTTGTTTGACCGTTATCATGTTTCAAACTAAAAAAAAAAAAAAAAAGAAAATTCGGCTAGAAACTTGCAAATCTATCTAGGTCTAGAGCCATCATGACGTAGTCGGCCGTATTACCGTAATTATGCGATAACTGAGAAAATTTAAAGTTGCTTCAATGTTGTTTTTTAAGTTTATAAGCTTTACTTATATTTTTACGTACATCTAATATAGATTACATTTACATTCTACATGTACGAATTGATTTAGAGCAGATCTTAAGAGTTTTACGTCAGAACTTTAGGTCTAGTGTTAGATCTAGATGTCCATATAATTAACATACCAATAAATAATTACATAAGCCTCCCCGCTGGCCGATTCAGATAATGCGGACGTTCAACGTCAAGGCAATCAAGTAACTGATATTGTCATGGGTGCGATACCCGAATTGAATCAAATATTTTTAATAGTATTTCTTAAAATTATTATTAAAGTTAAATGATGGAGTTATTGTCTTTTCAAACAAATATAGTTTTAAATGTTTTTCTTGTACTTTCACATATCGATGTTTCTAAATGATAAGTTTACAAACTACATGTACTTGGAAGACACCACGACAGCTTCTCTTAGCTCGAGTAACCGATTCTCTGAAATAAAATCAAAATCTTCAAATTATTGAATCTCCTCCAGAGCCATCATATGACCGCGCGGTTGTTCTGTCAGTTTAACCAAGATTTAGGTTTTGTTATATCTTGGTTAAACTGACAGAATAACCGCTTATATTATATATATATATATATATATATATATATTGTTACAAATGAACAGTGATAGGTAGAGGTCAACGTATGACACCGGCGAGATGACACAGCAGCGGGTGTTCTCTGGAATGTAATGTATAAACAAAGACAGGATGTGACGTGTCCTTACGTGTTATTCCAGAAGGTACTAGCAATGTCCAATTACAGATAGAGGTCACAACTTGTGACCCCGGCAAGATGACACTGCAGCCGATGTTTTCTGGAATCTACATGTATAAACAAAGACAGGATGTGACGTTTCCTCACTTGTTATTCCAGAACATACTAGCAGTGTTTGTGCAAATTTGGAGGAGCGATTAGGGACTCTATATAAGCCAGAGAGTTAATGTGAAAGTCAGTCGTGAGTGAGTCGTGAGTGAGCCGTTACAGTCGATACAGACAATGTAAGATGTGTGCGGCTCTAGTGGAAGAGAAATATGTACGACTCGATGCAAGTTAACTAGGGTAGAGTTAACTGGAGTGGACTACTGTCTTTAAAGTCTATACAGCGAACTACAGTGGACTTGAGCCGTTACAGTCGATACAGTCGATGTAAGACGTGTGCGGCTCTGATTCGGTAGACTTGAGTACGACTTGGTGCAGCTTTGGGAGACCTGGAGCGACACTGGGAAGTGTGTCGTTGGTCTGTTCTGTGGAATACGGCTCGATGCAAGTTGAGAAGAGATGAATTGCAACGAAGTGAAGAGATGAATGCAATGAAGTATAGCTAACTGTAAACTGACAGATACTGTACAGTCTTCTACGCTACATGTTACAGTGACGAATTGTTAGAGTTAATAACCATTAAAGTTATATGAAACTGAAAGTTGAGTCGTCAAGTTCTTTGCAGTGTTTTTATTTGTGTGTCAACTAGTACATTTAGCCAGAAGATTCAGAAATACGAAACAATATTTATATATATATATATATATATATATATATATATATATATATATATATATATATATATATATATATATATATATATATATATTATAGATAGATAGATAGACAGATAGATAGATAGATAGAGATAGATAGATAGATAGATAGATAGATAGATAGATAGATAGATAGATAGATAGAAATAGATAGACAAGATTGGTCAAACGCTCTTGATTTGTATGCGAGACATACATACATAGATACATAAATACATACTCCTTAAATTATATTTTATATATCACATATAATATTCCTACAATATATATAAAGAAGTTTGGCATTCTTTCAGGAGTCGTTTTATTTCTGATCCAAAATTTAGACAAAGGGTAGGTAACCAGATGGACATTAATTACGTCTGCCTGTACGAATGGACATTTATGTTGCATGTTTATGTATCGTAAAGTCTAACATTCTCCTAACTAGATCATAGAATTATGTTTATGTGAAACGCGCTCTAACCCTAACCCATAAACATTCTTTTAAAAATATTAACTAAAAAAAATTTAAACATAACAAGAGTTGAAAGTTCAATACGTTCCTTGTAAATAGGATCGGGAGAAAGTAATATGAACCATCGCTACTAGACTAATGAAACAGTAAATGACTATATATTGTAGGAATATGAAGAACTACCTCGTGGAACCGGGCATACGATCTCGCCAAGGCAAGGAAAAGGCGGGAAACAGTTGAAGGAGCCGTGACCCTGAAAAACAGATGTGATTAGACAATCCTCTCGTTAATGAAGGACTTTCGAAAATGCAATGACCATAGCTACTCTGAGTTTATAGTGGAGCCTGGGTGGAAACGGTCGTTAGATTAAAAATAAATTCCCATTACCCATTCCCATTTCACTGGGCGGAAGGGAGCAGAGAGGGAAGCACTAGAGCTAGCTGCTACCATGCTAGCAAGTCATCCAAGTACCCCACACAGTCAGATTGTGTGTCTAACCGATGCGAAAACAAACCTCCAAAGCTTGGAAAACTGATTCCTCCTATATAAAACGACTCAGGACAGCACTTATAAAGCTCAACAGCAACAGCCAAAAAAAACAAAAAAACAACTGTTATCCAATGGATACCAGCAGATATAGAACTAGAAGGAAATTGGAACCACTGAAATCTGCCATTGTGGAGTGTCGCCAGAGAATGCTGACCATGTCATCCAAAACTGCTCTCTTTACCAAGAGGCTCGCACAATACACTGCCCCAAAACACCCCAATAGAAAGAAAACTGTATGGAAAGCTTCCTAATTTGGAAACCACTGCGCAGTTCATATCATATATTGGTCAAATCATCTGAACGCTCCAACATATAAATGAGAACGAAGATGAAGAAGATCATTGGGCATAATTTTAAAAAGAGCTTCCACGACATTATCAACAATTCAAACGCCGTTCCTAAAAAAGTCGTTTAAAAAATGGCTAGCCCCGCACTGTTAGTGTGGTAGGAAAGTAGAAATAGCGGGGGTCCCCGGTGTGATCGGCCTTCGGCAACGTTTCTAGTCCGTAGCGTCGGAATCACAGGAAATAGTAGCCTGAAACATAGACACTAACTTGGATCTCATCTAGACGAAACTGTCTGCTCAACCTGGCCGATAAAAAGGAGCACCATGTTCTTACTTTGCTGACCTAGAGTTTTAAGAGCCTTCAATTCTGCCTGACAGTTTCAAATGAACCTATTGTCATTGCTATCCTCTGGAAGAAACCATCCTCTTTTATTATTAGTCCAACGACCGATCATTAAATCTCATACCACTAGGGTTTGAATCCTGTTTGTCGCAAACTCCATCAATCCTCTGTAAAGACTAGGATTTTTAATTTTGTGATTTTTTGGACGCCCCTGGCCCAGAGTCCACCCTATTCTAATGGGTACCTGGCTTTAGTTGGGGAAAGTTGGTCGATATGCTGGCCACACGACACCTTCATTAACAAACGACCATAGAAACAGATGACCTTTACATCATCTGCCCTCTGGTATGAAAGGGGAAACTTGTATTCAAATAAAGAAAATAAAGACGACATCAAAGCAGAGTTTCTTATTCACATGTACGACTAGATTGACACATGGATACGTGTTAGGCCTTTAATTGTCTTCTGAGGAGAAGGAACGTCTGTATTTATAACATGATGAGTTCTTAGAATCTAGACCTAGAGACCCATATGGTCATAGATTATAGAGGGGAGGGCCGGCCTTAGATAACTGGGGTATGCGAGCTGGACTGTCATTCGATTGTCTCGAGGTTCCTGGGTTCATAACCTTCTTGTTGCCATCCCACGTCGTCCAGCGGGAGATTTGAACTAGGAAGTAGATTATCTTCAACTTTGAAGATACATCCTAAACATGTAAATATAAAAAAAAATATTTTTTTTTTTTTTACAAAACCAAAATGAACCTTTGAAATATTACTTTGGACAATTAAAAATAAATCGTGTCTTGAATATTCATTGCAAATACGTGGATCCGATGGGGGCCGCCTCTGAGTTTGTGTGATAACACAAACTCTCTTTGTAATATTGTAGTAATTTTTTCTTCCAAGACTTTTATAACTGAGCATTGCATGAGTTACCCTGACAATCCTGTAATGTAGCTCTGCGATCTACTTGACATCTGTATAAATGTTTAAAAAATATTAAAAACAAACATATAGATGTATGTGTGAAGATGACACAACAATACTTCCCCCTCCCGATCCTTGTCTTAAGTGTCGTTCTCTTCAAATACTTTCTGGCTTCATGACACTTCATGGGCTAAAGAGTCTTTAGAAGCAACAGTCACGTGACAACATTCTACTGCCCTATATATTTATGCATTTTTTGTTCATGCTATGTTCACGTCAGGGCGCTTTGTCCAACCTCCTTTTTGTGGACATGTAAAGACTGCATCGCTAACGAAGAGATTAGAGACAAGGGTAACTGCAGCCATGGGATCCCACGATGACCTGCTAACTAGTGTAAAAACACGGAAACTAAAGCTGTAACAAGGTCTTCAGGGCTGTCAAAAACCTTTCTACAGGGAACAGTACCAGGAAACAGAAGAAGAGGGAGACAGAGAAAGAGATGGCAACATAGAAGAATGGACAGCCCTGCCATCGAAAGAAGTTCTATCCAAGGCTACAGACAGAGAGGAATGGAGAGAGACGGTTGAAAAATCTGTTGTGGTGCCCCAACGGTCCAACCGACAAAGGGATACGTGAAGGTGAAGGCAGAGGGGATATCCTAGCAGCTCGAGCCGGGATTCGATCTTGAGCCCCGAGCAATAGGGATCCCCTCAGCAGCCCATGCAACCAGTTCACCATACAGTTCATTTGAAAATAAAAAAAAAAATGGTTTTCTTTGAATTTTTTTCTCAGGCATCCCCGGAAACTGAGCAAAAAATTAAATAAATACACTCGTTTCATAAATAATGAGATGTTAAACAGTTCTAGAACTGCTATTTTGTATTCGAATGACCCCGTTACCTCAATTTTTAAACTCATATTTACTTTCCAGGGTTTCAATCTCGATTTATTATATATTTTTTGTTTTGCTTACGAAAAAAAAAACACAACTGAAAATTTTAATGTGACGCCGGAAACAGCCCGCAGAAAACACGACCACCTCATGACACTCAATGTCTGACGTTATCAACTGCTCCCTGACAGGCTCCGACAAAATCGTCTTCTCAATCCGAAATGTTTCTAAAGAAGCTTTTTAAAATCATTCACATAAAAAACATTTATTTGTATGTTAAGTTTTGTTGTTTATAAAAAATATATATATATAAAAAATACAACAGATCTAATGTACTTTAAAGCAGTGGTTCTTGAAATGTAGATCCTTCAGAATGTAAAGATGTTAAGATATATATGTTTTTATTAGCGAGTTTGAACTACAATGACATACAGTATTAGAAAATGGGATGGCTGTGTGGTATGAGCTTTGAATTGTCGTCACATTGGTCCCAAGTTCAAATCCAGCTCGCTGATAGCCCATGGCGTCTTGTAGGAGGCTAGGGCTTCACCTTCACTTTCACCTATCTGTTGAACCTAAGTGTCACTACACATGATTTGTTAACAATATCTCTCCATTCTAGTCTTTTGCCTTGGATAGATTCTGTTTCAATGACTGGCCCGTACACTCTTTTATGTTATGTTCTTATCACTTTCTCTGTCTGCCTCATCTTTTTCCTGGTACTGTTCCCTGAAGGAAGGGCTTTGCGAGTCCTGTGGACTTTTTCATATGGCAATAAAGTTTTAGTTTGCTTTTCTTGACAGTAGTTAGCAGGTTGCCGCTGTGATCCTGTTTCTAATCTCTTCGTTTGTGGTGCGGTCTTTATATTTGATACCTACTAAATAGTAGTATCTTTCTGTAGCATCTCACTTCTGGTTCTGCAGTCAATCCAAGATTCGCAAGCATAAAGAATGTGGCCACGACCAACGAGCGCATCAGATTTTGTTTTTAGGTTAGGTGGCAGTAATCTTCATTTCTGAACGAACCTCCGAAACTTATAAAGCAAAGCCAAACTTACATTCATATAAAGGACAGGACTGATCTCTTAGGAATAAGGGCTGATTGGACCTCATCCTGCAGTCGTCAAAAAACAACATTAAGTTACGTGCTTCACTATCTCTTCTATACAAATTACGATCTAATTTTGATCTATAATGGTTATCACGTGACCTTTTGGTTCGCTGTTTTATCAATATTGTCACGTAACCGTTCGTTTTGGTGAATGAGGGCCATTTTATTCTCCATCATTTCGTTATGTGTCCTTAGTTCCAAAAGTCCAGTGTCGCATCTCAACATCTATACAACTTATGACGTCACAAACACAAAAAAACTATTACGTCATTGTCTGTAAAAAAAAAAAAAAAAAGAGAGTTGGGATATAGAGTATCATTAGGCATTAAATCGAGTTCTAGAAACATTTGTTGACCCGTGGGCCTGAGTACATTATACGTAAAGGCCAGGTTTTTGTGTGTGTGTACAGGTTAGGTTTTTTTCTGTGTGTAGAGGCTAGGTTTTATTTTTAGAGTATATAAACATATATCTTTTTTTTTTTCCAGCACATTTCATTAATTATATTTCTAAGGTTTTGGTAGAACTACATAGTTTTAGAATCGCCTTTCAATATAGAGATTTGAACTATGCTAAGTCATTCGTTTTCCTGTCTGATTCAGGCAACCCGTTCCATGATTTAATGGCACTTGAGAAGATATTCATGTGCCTGATTATTTTATTAGGTTCTGTTTTTTTTCTGTAATATTTGTAAGTTATTTTCAGTGTTTATGTGTTATTAGTGCATTACTGTTGAGTATTTTGTGCTGAAGTGTCTCTAAGCTTATTGATTGTAAAATTGGTGATACTCTAATAAAATAAAATAAAAATTGTTTCGTATCTCACAGATATATTTTGTGGCTGTTCCCGTTTCTTTAGTTTTCTTGAGTTCATCTTTTCATTGGCATATGCTTTTCTTTTAAGGTTTCATATTTAGCCTCCATATTTCTCCTGATCTCTTGTTTTTCTGTTAAGGTTCCATATTTAGCCTCCATATTTCTCCTCATCTCTTTGCTTAAAGAATTGTAAAGTGGATCTTATCCCCCTCCCTCCAGAATGTAAACAAAGAGGAGAGTACTGCTATTAATTTAAGTAGACCATTGTCTCATACTATGATCATGTTTCTGTGTTTACGTGAGTGAATATATATTGTGTGTGAGAGATTGAATGTGTGTGTGTGATTGTGTGTGCGTGCGTTCTAAAAGTTTGTGAAAAAAAAAATGTCTAGCTCTTTCCCGGTGACCTATTAGTCCAGTTATTGACCACCTTGTCTTTATTAAAATTTGTAGTTGTTTTTTTTTCTTTTATTTACTTCTATCCCTGGTGTTGAGATCTGGGTCAGCGTGTTTGTATTTGCTGGAAGCGTTGAAGCTCTGTATTCTAT
Organism: Biomphalaria pfeifferi; assembly: GCA_030265305.1. Lineage (NCBI taxonomy): Eukaryota > Metazoa > Mollusca > Gastropoda > Planorbidae > Biomphalaria > Biomphalaria pfeifferi. The sequence goes on from JASAOG010000154.1 coordinate 1,496,237, forward strand.
TGATAACCAGATAGCCTCGCACTTCTTTAAAAGCGGCACTGCTAGGGTCTAATTTACATTTAAAGTTATTACAATCCTAGCTAGAATATTAGTTACAAATAACAAACGAACCCGAGTTGTTAATAATTGTGAACCGGAGGAGGGACAACTACTGTCGTTTGAGAATCGTTGCAAGTGAAATCCAAAGAGAGCCATGATGATATTACATTAGCCGTAAAAAAAAATGTCTTATAAGTAAGTTCTCTGGGTTAGAGTTAGATCTATTGCGACATTTCGCGAGCTCGGGCAATGAACTCTGTGTGGAATGTTGGCCAGGTAAGAAAGGGCGCGTGTGTGCTTGCCAGGTATGACGTTTAAACTCAAAAACTGTGTTTACGAGTGGCCAAATGTATAATAGAAAGTTCTAGAAATTGATGAACGAGAAACGACACTTTACTCGTGGCACCTGGCCATTATAATAGTTTGATCAAGCATGGTGTTTAATAGCTTGGCGTGCGACTCACTTACCCTGTATACAGCGTTTTTCCCCACCTTTCAGACCATTTCAGATGTCAGTTTACTCAAAACAGATTTGACTGGTTACTGGAAGGAATATCTGGAAGACAGGTCGGGGTCTCTGCCTGTTCGTGTGAGATGCCCTTTGGACCGTCGATTTGAGAGTCCCGAATTTGAATAGAGCCCACTTCCATCCCTTGACAAAATAACCAAGCAGCCATGTATTCAGTACAACGCCTCACGAATAGTTCTAAGAAAAACAAGACGACATTCTGCTACTGCTCTCTTGCGCACACCCCTTGGCGTCTTGTGAAAGCGAGAATTGACTACAAGGTGGCCACACTTTGTCATCAGTGTATCTATAACAAAGAAATGTCCTTGTACCTTTGTGAACTGATCACTCCATATGTCCTTCAGAGATCCCTACGCTCCATGGACTCAACGCTTCTAGTGATGTCACGTTCCTCCCTATCAAGCTACGCTCTGCGGGCTTTTTCAGTGCACGGACCAAAGGTTTGGAACTCACTCCTCATAGATCTCAGACATACAACATGCTACACTATATTCAAGAGGAACATTAAGATCTATCTGTTTAAAACTTTTTTTTAGATGAGTTTGTCATTTTAGCTCTCGTGTTTGTGTTTGTAATGTTGTCACAGCATTTGGTTTGTTAACAGCGCTCTAGAAATGTAATTAATATTATTATTATTGTTCCCTGCTGTCCTGCAGGAGGAAGACACTTTAACATAGGCCTAAAAATCATTTGTGAGAATAAGTACGAAACTTATAAAGCTAAACAAGGCGGTATTAACATTGATGATCAAATACTAATAATATACGAAAGATGTACCTGAATCGACCCCCCCCCCCCCCCCCCCCCCCCGTTTTCCTTTTTCGCAGCAATGGTTTCAAATACGATTGTGACCACTGGAACTAGATCGAAACCTTCTTTGTATTGTGAGCCTACAATGTTTTGCACTCCTTCCACTTGAAGTCAAGAGCCTTGAATTAATTAAACATTGACAGAACAAACACAACAACTAAACAAAGCACAACAAAATATTTGTGTTTCTTTCCAAAAGGATCCACAATCACTGGATGTGTGACTCACTAGCGGATCCAGAACTTTGGAGTGGGGGGGGGGGCGATTTTTTTCCAAACCCTAATCCTAACGCCCAGTAAAATCTAACCCTAAGCATAAACGCGCGTACAGCATATATATATATATATATATAATAAGGCTAGTCTTCGAGGCCGAAGATTAGTGAGGAATGCAGTATTTCCCGTGGCTGCGCAGTCCAAGCTGTCACCTGCATATCCAGAGCAAGCACAACCATTGTCCGCAGGTGGTCGATTAAGATTTTCTTTTCGCCGTCTGCATTTGTATTCGGCAGCAATTGGTAAAACTATTTCTTATTGCACAGATTTATTATTGCTCGGTTAGATGTATTGCTAATTTAATTACATAACTGATCCAAACTAATTGATACAATTGCACTTAAAATAAGCTTTTTTTTAAAAAGTATTTTTATGTTGTTTTTTTCCCCTATTGAAACTCAAGCGAACACAAAATAAAATATCCCTAAAAGCGCTTCTTGAATTAGCTTCCATTCGAAACTCAGTTTCGATAAACCGACCTGGTTTCCGATCCCGACAACAGCGGTTTTCGGTGAAAAGACTGAATTTCAAATCAAACTACTCACAAATCTAAATCTTTTGAGTACGCTTGACCTCAACAGACGCTGCTAGCACTTAAACTAATTTCTAAGCTCTCTCTTTGTCTGCACTTCTGAGGTCTGTTTGTACATTATCTCTCCATCTAGCTCGTCTCTCTGTGCATAAGTTAAACGATTTTAAAATAAATAATGTTTAAATATCTACACAGCTGTTTGAACCTTTTTTTTCTCTTTAAGATTAATTTATAACCGGAAATGTCAATGATATGCATATTTATTTATAAACGGCACATGTAAACTTTCCCGGTATGGACTGTTCGGACTGTTCGGACCTTGCCCGCAGCATCCCCTGACGCCCTGGTGGAGGTTGGGACTCGAGCTGAGATTTGCGGAGATCCCAAAGGGCAGCACCGGAAACCTTTTCTTAGATACCCCCTCCACTCCAAGTCCATGGCACTCTATGCATGCTTTAATATGAAAGTTGCGTTTTAGAAAAGCTTTTTCATAGCAACCATAGCGCTCGGAGCATGGTCTAGCATGAAAGATGCGCATTAAAAAGTTATTTAAAATAATAGCAATACAAATAATTCCGGTCTTCCTTAGATTACCAAGGTCAACGTTTTGTATGCAATCCTTGAAATTTTAAGGTTAAGTATAGCTTGTCAGGAGGAGGCTGAGTGGCAAAGCGCTTGGCTTCCAAACTGGCGGACCCGGGTTCGAATCCTGGTATAAATTTCGGGATCTTAGGGTGCCTCTGAGTCCATCGAGCTCTAATGGGTAATGACGTATTTAAAGGTGGTTGGTCGTTGTGCTGGCTACATGACACCCTCTTTAACCTTGGGACACAGAATCAGATGACCAATAGATCGCAAGGTCTGAAAGAGAAACTGTATAACTTGTCCACCTTTTACAAGAAATGCGTATACATTATAAAGATTGTCGAAAACAACTTAGGCCAAGCGTCAGATGCCCAGATGTAGCAATAAAGTTTATTATAAACATTATGAAAATAGTGAAAAAAATATATATAATTAACATAATGAAAACACTTGAATATGTTGTCTGGTTGGTACTTATGGAGGGAGCAGCTAGAACAGATCCAAGACGTAATTTCAAACATAATGACCACGGAATCGAGTTGGTTGAAAACGCTTCGCATTATAACAAAGGATATTAGATGCTGCTTTGTTTACGACATGGCTAGGTTCCCCCAGAGATACAGCAAGACATTTTGTCGATGTTAATTTTCATTTGTACTAAAAATAGCAAAGGGAGTTAAAAACAAATTAGCAGCATTTTGGAAATAGAAAATTATCGTTCTTTCCTGTACAATGGAGAAGTTAAAATAGAAGGGAAGATATTAAACGTCCTACAGTGGATATGTTTAGCGAATTAAATATTGAAATAAACGTATACATTTCTAGTGAGTGTTTATAAAGTGTATTCTATCGTTTTGTCATTTCTTCTTGGAGTATTCAAGTCTTTTATTTCGTTACAATGATTTCTGTTCTATCATGGCCTAAACCAGTGATTCCCAAAGTGGTCTATGTAGACCCCAGGGGTCTACGAAGAGTTCCAGAGAATCCGCAAGACTCAAAATGGAGTTAATTTGTATGTACATATCATATGTAGCATAGTCAATCCTTTATATTCCCATCCTGCTATTTCAATGAATTGTTTTTGAATGTTATGTTCTTTTAATCTAATATTAATCATGGTGGAACCCAAAAAGAATTGTAGACAGTACAATATAGATTTATTATTTCAAATTTGATTCCATTCTCTACTTCATTAACTATGTGCCCTTTGTGAAACAAAGTTGTAAATAATAATGCTATGAAATTCTCCAAGCTGGAGGATCATTTGAACTGATGCAAGCCTGATCAAATAGACGAAGATTTGAAATACTTTCGAACGCTGTTACGTGCGCATCTTAGTGTAAATGTGAAATAGTGCGAATGCGTGTTGAAAGTGGGAAGAAAAACCAAAATGGAGTAATATGAACAAGAAAGTGTTTTTGAGTGTTAATAAAGATTAAAGTATTTATAAACTGTGATTTGTCGTTTTCATGTCTAAAGAGTGTCATCCAATATGAAGACGTAACAAGTGGCGCCCAACGTAAAGGTAAAACCCACGTATCCCTCTATACACAGTGGATCTCCTGTCAGCAGACTGTAGAGATAGTAAAGTCTAGATCTAGAGACAGGAGAACATTCGAGTCGATATTATTAGAAATAGACTATGGCGGACAAGGCTGAGGTAGCAGCGTTGAAGGAAGAGGGAAGGTTGTTGGAGCTGGAAGGGGCAGAACTAAGAAAATACGTACAAGAAAGGTTAATGGAGAGTGAGAGATTAGCGATGGAAAGAGACAAAGAAATGGAGAGATTAGCGATGGAAAGAGACAAAGAAAAGGAGAGATTAGATAAGGAGGACAAAAGAGAAAGAGAAAAGGATAAGGAGATAGTAGCAATTGAAAGGGAAAAGAAAAATGAATTAGTTGCCATTGAAAGAGAAAGATTAACGTTTGAAAAAGAGACAGCAGAGAAAAAGTTAAAAACAAACCAAGAAAAAGAGAGTGATAAAACAAAGAGTGACACTACAGGGAATAAACTGGCCAAATATAAAGGTTTGATATTCAACGAAGACAAAATGGACATTGACATTTTTTTGAATAAGTTCGAAATAGAAATGAGAGAACTGGAGTACCCTGAAGACAAATGGACATTCTTATTGTCTAGATCATTTACAGCGGAGGTGCCGTCTAAAATATGTATGTACCAGAGTAACTACAGCATTGTGAAAGAACAACTACTTCGAACTTTCGGGAAAACAGAAGCTTTCTATCGCCAACAGTTTGTTAATTGTGAGATAGAACCAGAGGATGACCCGCATACCTTCTTGGACAAAATGAGCAGCCTTTTCGATAACTGGATAGAAACCGCTGAGGTAGAAAAAACCTTTGACAGTCTTAAGACATTTCTCATGCTGGACAAAGTGATGTACGAGTGTCAGGAGGAATTAAAAATATTTCTGTTGGAGAGGAAACCAAAATCCATAAAAGACATAGTAAGACTGATAAGGGCCTATAAGGTGGCACATCCCGATAAGAAACTATCCAGAGGAAGCGACATAGAAGAAATAGTTGCCTTTAACAGAACATGTGAGACACAGAATAACTCTCACAAAACAAGGGAGACACAGGATAGACATTATAGACGTGGTACAGATGAAAGACAATATGATAGCCGCAATGGAAGATATCAAGGGAACAGACAGGAAAGAAAGGACTGGGAGAAAGGTGGAATAGAGCAAGGCTTATCATTGTCATCTGATACTGGAACATTGGAGGTTTTTCAGACATTCGTAGGGAACAAGGCAGCCAAGACCATCAGGGATACAGGGAGCACTATTATTGGAGTGAATAAGAAATTAGTGGAAGACCATGAATATACAGGCGAATCTAGGAAGTGTGTTATGTTTAATGGGAATATTGTACAATTACCGATTGCTAAAGTTATTATAGACACACCGTATTTTAAGGGGACAGTAGAAGCTTGTGTTGTAGATCAGGGTGAGATAGATTTAATTATTGGGAACATTCATGGGGTGAAAATATGTTCAGTAGGGGAGATTGAGAATTGGAAGAAATATTATGGGATAAAGTCTACTCGATGTAGAAATGGGGAGGTGGAAGAAGACATAAGATCCCATACATCAGACGACATGGGTAGCAGAGAGCACGAGAAGAAAGAATTACCAGATAAGGTAAAAAGCAATGCAATTGGAATGGGTCCAAATCAAAGTAAAGTAAGGCTATCAGTGGTACAGGGAACGCGATTTAAACCCACATACACACGTACAAGTCCATACATCTTATGCTTTAATTGTGGGAGAAGGGGGCATACTAGAAGACAGTGTCAACAGTTAATCAGAGTTAAGGAATTAAGGTACAATAGTGGAGAGGCGTATACGAGAAAAAATATGGATATTAACAGGCTAGTAAACAGTACAGCTAGATCATTCTGTAGTGGGATCACAATGGGACATCATTGCAAAAGAGGGAAGCGGAAAGGATGGCATGTCAATAATGTTAAAATTATATAGATAGGATTAGATTCTACAATGAATAAATATATGTGTAATGAATTGGATATTGTTGTTACGTATGCATGTAGGTTAAGGATACTACATTATAGAAGTTTAGTAAAGGCTATATAGAGAATGTAAAAGAATATAAGTAGTGGAAAGTAGATACGTAGATTTTGCAAATGTATTTAATTTTGCGTGGTTCTGTTTGATTATAATTATTCTATTAAAATTACATTTGTAAGAAAATTATCGAAATGGTGTGGTAGAAATACATAAAAAGAAACGTCAAGACTGGAATTATTATATATGCCGGATGTTACTAAGAAGTAAATAGCACTGGGTTAAATCTATGATATTAGGAGTGTTATCAGTTAGTTATATGCTGGGTCATGTTGTTGGGGGTACAATATGCATGGAGCAAGATGGATTTGGTTTGTTTACTATTTGATTGCGGCTGGAATGAAGGTGTTTTGTACAGGCATAAAATTATGAGTGGGGAGTTGTATTAATGAAATGTGATACAATTTTATTTAGCAAATCATTAATAGAAATATGATTACTTATAGATATATGTTAACAGAAGTTGTTGCAATTGCTCATAATAACAGTTATTATTGTGATTAATATAATTGTCATTTTGTGTTTGAATTGTAGTGGTATTAACAAGACATTGTGTATGATTTTTTTTTGGTTATTACATTATGGTTTTATATGTTACAGATTTTTTTTAAAACTTGGAATAGTCTGATAATATATTCAGTGATTTGTATTTTGGACGTTCGATGTACATCGAACTTGTTAAACGGGGGGGGGGGGGGGGGGTGTTACGTGCGCATCTTAGTGTAAATGTGAAATGGTGTGAATGCGTGTTGAAAGTGGGAAGAAAAACCAAAATGGAGGAATATGAACAAGAAAGTGTTTTTGAGTGTTAATAAAGATTAAAGTATTTATAAACTGTGATTTGTCGTTTTCATGTCTAAAGAGTGTCATCTAATATGAAGACGTAACAAACGCTCAAAGACAATGTTCAGAATAGAGCCACAGTGGATGAAAAGTTCGCTTTTACATCACAAAAATATGTGTTTGCTTTAACATCACAAAAAGATGAGTTTGCTTTAACATCACAAAAAGATGTGTTCACTTTAACATCACAAAAAGATGTGTTCACTTAAACATCACAAAAAGATGTGTTCACTTTAACATCACAAAAAAAGATGTGTTCACTTTAACATCACAAAAAAGATGTGTTCACTTTAACATCACAAAAAGATGTGTTCACTTTAACATCACAAAAAGATGTGTTCACTTTAACATCACAAAAAGATGTGTTTGCTCGCATCTTAAGTCTCTTCTTCTTAAAGCAAAATCCCTAAAACCGCACACTTAAGTCGAAAAATGTTGCCAGTCATTGGTGAGGTTTTAAAAAACTGTTTTACACAAATGTGCCCCTGATACCATGAAAAGATTCCCTGGGAGCAGCAACACAGTTCAAAGGTGTACTGGGAAAATGAGTTACGACATTCAAAGCTGTAAAAGACAATGTTGTCTATTTATCTGGACACGTTAACCTTTTCGGGTATTGAAGCCTGTTCGTTTTATTTTGAATCACGAAGAACTGCTCTGTGTCAGGAATTTTTATCTGTTTCTCTTTCACACTGGAGTAGGCTGGTTGATAAAAGGCTAAAATTCAGCAATATTTTTTTTAATTTTTAACACTGTTTCGTAATTCTTGGATGCTTAAGATTCACTTTTAAAACAAAATGGTAATCAAGCAAAAATTATAGTTTATTCAACAAACTTGTTTCATAAACTGAATGGGATTAGCTTGCACATACTAATTGTTAACCTAGATTTAATACAAAAGAAAGTCTATAATCTGAGCATTTCTTTGAGAATTTAATTAATGAAGCAAAACATTGGACAAAGCGAATTTCCCCAATTTTCAAATTTAGAACAGGCAATCTGTCCGAAGGTGATCTACTGATATGTGTTGAACAGGGAAATGTCTTTTATTCCAATTTTCATTTGTTGATTTCAACAAAGGTTTGAGGATTTTCTGAATATATTGCCTCCATGGATAATCAAAAACATAAGTTGATAATGTAGAAGAGACGGAATGTGTTTTAATAGAGAGAGAGACGTACAGGGATTTTTTGTGGCCGTACGGCAGTACCGGCACCTTTTTCAATGCGGGGAGAAAAAAATGATGACTTTTCTTGTATTTTAACGTTTATTATTAATTTATTCGTAGTTAAAAGTTAGGCAGTGCATCACTGAGTATTTGCACCTAATCACTGAGAACCGGCACCTAATCACTGAGTACCTGCACGTAATCACTGAGTACCGGCACCTAATCACTGAGTACCGGCACCTAACTGTAAAAAGAATGCTAAAGCTCTTCTGGTTCAATACAGATTATAACTGATACTAGAAATACTTATAACAGTTTTTATGGAATATCACCAGAAAGTTTTAAATTGTTTTTCCATCTTTATGTCTATTGGGAAAAGGTTTCAGTAATGTTGTCAATCTTCGCATAAAAAACAAACAAACTGAACTTCACTAACCAAGAAAGTTTTAATTTTAAACCTAATTTAATTGAAGTCAAATTATTAAATTGTATTATCGAAGCAGCCTACAAATAGGCTGTTTATTTTTAGTTTGTTTAAATCATGCAATATATATTAAGGGTTACATTTTGCTTCACTTAAATTTGTATGTCATAAATAAATGCATACATGAATAATTAGCAAAGCAGGAGATCTACCGAAAACTTGAAAACATGGCAATGGGTTTACGAGACAAAACATTTTGGGAACCACTGACTTAAACATACTTTGGACATTGGGTTATCAGTTTCTAAACATAACAAATTTAAAGACGTATTATCCACGTAATTCCAATGTCACAATATGAAATATAATCCTTTTTCACACAAGGAGACTTATAAATCAATCATTGTCTACGTATTCTATAAAATATTTTTTTCTTGTAACTTACAAATATACAAGTCTTACGAACTCTGTTTTATATAGCTTTAATTTTTTTTTAAATGTAATGCTTTATTCGTGCAAAATGCGTTTTCTTCTATTGCCTGGCCAAGTGTAATTCGACGAGAGAAGCAGAAGTGGCCAGAAAGTCTTTAAAAAAAATATCAACAACAAAGACATGAATGCCCGTTTTGTTTGTTTTGAAATGTCCTAACTGCCCTCACTTGACAGTTGTGCAGAGAGAGTGCTATTAGCAAGATCAACAATCAACACTGGAGGACAGGAAACAACAAAAGATCTTGCAAGAGTCTTCTCGCCTGTCTCCTGAAACGTGTCTCATTTCTCTAATTCTCTTTTTATTTTCTCTTCCGTTTTCTTTTTTTTTTCTCTTGTTGGCACAATTTCAATGCATCTGATTGTATTTAAATTTCTTTATATCTCTCTCATTCTTTATCTCTATCTCTCTACTCTTTTTTGTCTCTCTCACTTCTAAATCGCCATCTCTCTTTCTCTCTCTCTTTCTTTTTGTTCGCCCTTTTTTTTTTCCACCATAATCTGATCATCAATTTCCTGTTACTCCGATGGCCAATAATTGTTATGCGATATCCGAACATCTCAAAAGATCGATACCTGCCATTAAAACAGTCACGATACCTGACACAAACTGACACGATACTCCACTAATGACGGCCACGATACCCTCCGGTGATTTAAGAAATAATGCATGGCATTTATCGCCTTTCCCTGGATTTTTCTTTGACTCCTTTTTTTTTTCTTATCCCGACCATTTCCCACCATCTTGTCCTTTGAAGAACTACCCCATATCAATCCCTCCACTTCTTTATCACATTGCTAGATTCGATCCCATACTCGCTTCGACACCCTCTAGACCCTCGTCCTGAAATGGCCGATCATTAGGTACCAAGTGGACCACAGAAGTAGGTAAATTGGTCTTACAAATTGGTCTTACAAATTGGTCTTACAAATTGGACATTCCACGCCCACCTCTCTTTTAAAGAAGTCTGCCAAAAAAAAAATCGTCTAAAAATAGACGACCTTCACCTTTCTTTTTTTTACTATTTCATTGAAGTGTTTTTTCAGTTGTTGAAAATAAAAGAAGGGCGCTTTCAAGGCCAGTAATGAACAGTTTTGAAATACAATACAATGTTTGAATAATAGAAGCAAAAGTTGTAAAAAAGGAAAATGAAAATTAAGGAACATTTACATAAATGGGAAGAACAGAAAATATTTTTTAACCCTAAAACGCGTGTGGTAGTATAGCCTGTAAACATCAGAATTGCAATTGTAAAACAGCTCAGCACTTTAAGAGTTAACAAAACTTTACTGCCTTCTTGAATGTTTGGCTTTTGTTTTGTTTACATTCTCTTTTCTGAGTCTTCCTTTCGACCTCTGCTCGTTGTGGGATGTTTAAAGACTCTGAAGGAAGTTGAGTAACCAGATTCTTATATTGAAGACTTACATTAATTCATCTATGGTCCGTTCATATTTGTGGTAAACAGGAGTTCTCAACCTGTGGGTCGGTTAGGGGTCGATTGACGATTTGCCAGGGGTCGCCTAAGACCATCGGAAATGTGGATATTGTTATTGTCTACTCTTCTATTGCTGTATGTGTGTGTGGGGGGAGGGGGTCGCGGCAGAGTGGGGGATTGTAAAAGGGGTCGGCGAGCATAAAAGGTTGAGAACCGCTGTACTAAAGGGTTTTGATGCGGAGGCGAGTGATGTCATGTCTTATGCTTTTATTAGTGAATAAATGAACGATATAACTTATACTTCCATACCGCCAAAAAAAAAAGTTTTTCTAGACGTTTCAGGGCGAAGACGTGTTGATGGAAGCAGTCATTTAAGTTTTCGGCGGGCGTTTTCGTGATAGTTGGATGCGACTGAAATTCAAGAAGACATCAGTATGCCTTTGCCAACGCGATTCTACCCGTCTTTCTCAAGTCAGTCGTATCATCTCTCTGTTGACCTACCTATTATCACATTCTACTTCCAGTTTCAGGACAAAAATATATTTAAAAATATGAAGGGAACATTCGCCATGTTAGACATAGATCTAAATTTAATCCACTAGATCAGAAATACCCAAACTATTTTTTTAAACCCTAACCCAAAACAAAGCTTCACGTCAAGTTTCTAACGTTATTCTTCACCCTACCATCATTTAGACACAACAGTGTGCACATTTCAACCGACTCAATGTTTAAAAAAAAAAAAAAAAAAAAAAAAATTATCTTTGAATCTCTTAACTTTTTTGTTGGCTTCAGATAAACACAGACAGATGTTGATACAAATTAGGGATTTGCAAGACATAAAAAAAGGAATAACATACGAGATATGGAGATAGCATGAAACTAGATATCGCTTGTCTAAACAAATGAATCTCTTTAAGTGTTTAGATAAATATCTGTCAGATGAGAGAGATGATTCAATTAGTTTTTTTTCTTCCAATCAAGAGTTTTGCAATATGAGTTTCGTTTGTGCATTTTGAGTTTCGATTGTATATAAGCTTGTACTTTATATTTGTTCGGATATTTGTCTGGTGTTATTGACGGTCTTTGCCTTGAAGCATCCAACTGCTGGTAGACAACTAAGTCGATGTTTTATATCTTAACTAATAAAACTTGAATAACTTCTTTGTGAGCAATACTAAATATACTAAATATATCTTTTATTATAATATAGACACAATCAAGTAGATATGAGATATAATAAATGCGCTATTCTTTAGTGATAATATTTTTTTTTACATAATCTAACTCACTACAATAACACAACCTTTCAGTCTCACGTTCTGGAGACGTCTGTCCTAACTAAGACCAATGACGACAATACCACTTATCTTTAATCTTTGACAACCAATTGCTAACCTTTAACCACCGTCACCATAGAAACACACACTCACACTCCATAACATCTGGGTTTGAGAGTGTGAAGCTATCTCGATGTAGATTACGTCATTGCAGTAATTAGAATCTAACGATGTGCATACGTGTTGTGCAGAAGATGCAAAATGACTCAAAAACCAAGCAAAAGAAGAAAAAAAATACAGAAATCACTACGAGAGGTTCTATTGTGGAAACAAAAACAACATACGCGTACTATTTATAGAAAATGACGTAGAGTGTATCCCGCTTTGCTAGATGTGGTTGTCATTTTAAACAGGATATGACGTAACTGTTCCAAAGACATTCTAGATCTTGTCACTTGGTCTTGTCCTCTACTGTGGTGTTGTATGTGTCGAGAGACAATCTTTTCCCTTTGAAACTTGTGTGGCTAAAGAGGCCAATCCTTGATCAGAGACATTACTGTCAGAGATGGAGTGACCTCTCCATTGCTGGGGGAAAGCTTGGGCGGTAAATTTGCGAGTGCTGGGCTACCCACATGACTAGAATATTCCTTGCAATCCCATCGTAAAATTTAGTCCAGATCTTATTGCACTGGCCAGAGGACGAGCTAACCTTACATGCGGAAGCAGACCAAAGCAGACAGACATCTAAGAGTGTGAGTCAATATTTGCATAGATAATAATCATCTTAATGTACTCATCAATGTGCTTCCTGGCGACATTTTTATAGGAATAGTTTGTATGTGTGTGTGTGTGTGTCTGTACGAGAATTCAATAATTCATAATCGATACCATTGTTTGTTTGTTTGTTTTGTTTGTTTTTTCATTGCTTCTTCTTCCTTAGAGCATGGAAAGGGTTGCCTGAGTCAGCCAGGGAAAACCAATGACTTGGCAGAATTTAAGTCGTTGATTAATATGCATGACTGGATTGACCTTGGGACACGCGTAGGACGTGATTATCTTCTTTTTTTGAAGTAACGTCTATATTTTATAAGATAAGATACGAAGATAAGTTTGTGCTTTGTTTGACATGTTTCGGGAGCTGCTTCAGAGTTGTAGATTATTATATCTCTATGGCTCTATGTCTACTAGAGTGGCTCTCAAACATAGCAGAACTCTATGGCTCTGTCTACTAGGGTGGCTCTCAAACATAGCAGAACTCTATGGCTCTGTCTACTAGGGTGGCTCTCAAACATAGCAGAACTCTATGGCTCTGTCTACTAGAGTGGCTCTCAGACATAGCAGAACTCTATGGCTCTATGTCTACTAGAGTGGCTCTAAGCCTCTTCTAAAACTCGAGCCTTATTCACGAATTTACTTGTTAGACTACATTTGTTCGAATCAGTAAGAACATTTTTTTTCCTTTTGGTTAAATGTCGAAACATTACTTCTAGTCTGGTGATCATGACTAGTCCACGAAACACATTCTTGCTATCAGCGCTATATAAATATAACTTAATTGTTGATTTAGCTACAGCTAAAGGAAGGTTTTTTAATTTCTTGCGTAATTTCAATTTCGGTCTTAATTTTTTAAAATTATTTTTCTATTTCATTTGGGACCACCCTACTTCGCCTAGGGCCTCCAATGACCTAAGGCCAGCTTTGTGAATATGTTCTAACATTGGATGGACAAAGCTGCTTTGATTTCCTGCACGTGACTAGTTATGGTTAAAAGAATGCACTGATGAGTAAGGAAACAGACTGAAAAAACGAACGACTGTTTGCTGCTGCTGTTGTGTCATGTTGACCCCCTATCCATCAGTCTCCATTTACTCTAGCAATATCATCTCATCTGGACACTAGAGGGCGCTGTTGATCTATTTCCGTCCCACGTGTTTCTCGGTGTCAAAGCAGACGACGGACGTTGGACGTGACGAAGGGCCCACTCCAAAGGTGCTGATGACGTCATGATTGTCCACCTCGTTTCGGTGTACCGGTAGGCCTACTCTCATTCCCAGAACCTCTCTCTACGTCACGCTCAATGTCCCTCTCACCGTGTTATTTTAACCATGACCTCTTTGAGTAAGTGCAGGGAACCTCATGTTCTGAACAAAAAAGTCTCTGAATTACTCATTTTAGATTTTAACTGTTCTGGGAGTTTGAAGAGGCAGATTTACTTGAATGAAAGTATACAAAGGAATATACAATCAAGCTTATATTTTCTAGATTCTTTCAATAGTTGTTTTGTTTTTCGTTTTAAAACACTTCGGGCTGTTCTAGAGGATCATTATGTGTAAACAAGGTGGCCGAGTGGTAAAACGCTTGGCTACAGAAACGAGGCGGTCACGATTCGGGACTACCTTTCCCTAGCCCACCTTTCACAAGCCCACCTTTTCATAGCCCACCTTTCACTAGCCCACCTTTCACTAGCTCACCTTTCACAAGCCCACCTTTCCATAGCCCACCTTTCACTAGCCCACCTTTCCATAGCCCACCTTTCTCTAGTCCACATTCATTCATTAACCCACCTTTCACTAGCCCACATTCACTAGCCCACCTTTCACTAGCTCACCTTTCACAAGCCCACCTTTCACTAGTCCACCCAACCTATTACGGGAACGTGACATTAGTTTAAGAAAATAAGGGCCATTTGTCAAAGTGATGGCTACGTGACACCCTTGTTACTCGTGGGCATTAGAAATTTTATAGAATCTGCTCAACGAACCCAAAGTCTGAACGTGGAACTTTAAACATCAAGTCACGTGCAAGGACAGTGTTAATCTAATTGCTCTCCAATAACGGGGGATTTTCAAAAATTGAGGCCAAGCTACAAACAACTAACTCACTACTGTCTACGAAGTACTGTACTGTAGACCTAAATTAAAAAGCAATTTAAAAGAACATGGTGTAGTCAGCAGTAGCGTAGAGTACCGATAAATAAGTTGATTATCATATTTAATGTTGCTTAATCTTGTACGTAAATTCGATATAGATTGCAACTACATCTAGAGTAGATCTTACAAGTAACAAAGGTGTCAATAAATTATTTGCTTTATTTTACTATTCCTGCTGGCCGAATAGGAAACATCATTCGTTCTAGCAGCTAACGGTGATAAATTATTTTGTTATATTTTATCATATTTTAAAGTTCTATAATTTGAGGAAAGGTCTTTTAAAAACATGTATTTTTAAAAATGTTTTTCTTGTTTTTATTTAAAATATAAAAAGTGTTGACCCAATGCCAAAACTAAACTCCTGAGTTCTCGCTGCCTTCCTCCCCCCCCCCCCCCCTCACTCAGCACTTCGTCAGCTCTTCAAGTTTATGTTCTAAAACTGAACAACTTGATCTACAATATCTAGGTTAGTGGAGTGGTTCTCAACCTTTTTCAAACTAGGGGCCACATAAATTCATAACACGCGTGTCACGTGCCGCATCACGAAAGCAAAAAAAAAAAAATAATATTTCTTCGGGTCTCTGCGGCTTCCATTTACGTTGTGGGTAGAAGGATTGTATGTGTGTGTATTGGGGGGGGGGGATTGTATTGCGTTACGGGCCGGTTCTTGCCCTCGGGTAAGAGATTGGGCATCACTGTATTAGATGTTCACTAAGACCACTCCCTTATTCCGCTCTCTCCAACCCCCACCCCCTTTCTACAGCGAGGGAAAATCCAGGTAGAAGGGAGGTAGGGAGAGATACGCGAGACACTGGTGAAGATTTTTTAAAAAACTAACAATGATGGGACTGGTATTATTGCTACAATTCCAGAACCAGATGATTTTAGACCTAGAGCTAGTGGTAATAATGATGGGTGGCAATGGGAGAGGGTTGCTGACAATTGTCCTGTCAGTACTGCCAATAGAATGTCCCAGCCTTCTTAAAGTGGAGTCAATTCTGAGTTAGATTTGACATGAGATTCTACACCATTTGTTGTTTTTACCAGGCTAGTATCATGACCTTTTTAGTTGATAGAATAAATGATTATGCTAAAATTGTGATTCAAAAACACAATCCTCCTACTGTCAGGTCCACTTTTAATAATTGGACAGACACAAATGTTGCAGAAATGAACAAGTTTCTCGCAGTTTTTATTTCGATAGGTCTACAAAACAAAAAGTCTGTCAGGGACTTTTGGTCTAATAAAGACATATATTATCAACCATGGTTTAATACCATGTTTACAAGAGCTAGAGCTCTTGTTCTTTAGCATGATGCATGTAGGTGAAGCGTACTCGGTCGGTAAGGATAAAGTTGAACCCTTCGTAAAGATGATGTGTTCAAATTTTCAAAAGGCATTTTATCCTTATGAGGAGGTTGCTATTGATGAGATGGTGATAGGATTTAAAGGCAGGTTTGGACCATTACAGTACAACCCTAATCAGCCTGAATAGCACCATTACAGTACAACCCTAGTCAGCCTGAATAGCACCATTACAGTACAACCCTAGTCAGCCTGAATAGCACCATTACAGTACAACCCTAGTCAGCCTGAATAGCACCATTACAGTACAACCCTAGTCAGCCTGAATAGCACCATTACAGTACAACCCTAGTCAGCCTGAATAGCACCATTACAGTACAACCCTAGTCAGCCTGAAAAGCACCACATAAAAAATTATGGCCTGTGTGATAGCAGTACAGGTTATGTAATAAATCTTATTACTTATTATGGAAGTGACACTTCTTACTCAGACTCATCAAACAGTATTACCAGCCATGCAGTCAAAATATTTGATACCCTTCTACAACCACTTCAAAGTGGGCATCATATTTTTGCTGATAGATATTATACATCAACAGATCTCTTGGAATATCTAACTCAGAAAAGATTTTATTATACTGGGACAGTCAACTTGGCTAGGAAAAATTTCCCTGCCGAGCTCAAGAAGCAAAAGCTGAAACTCAATTTTACAAGTCTGTGGGCAGTATAGATGCTCTTTGTGTGGCATGGCAGGATAAAAAAGCTAAGAAGCCTTGCATTATGGTGTCCACAAAATCAACCAATCGCATCATTAATGTGCAACAGAAGCGCAGTGTTGTCGAGAAGCCAGAAATGGTTCACGACTACAATATGATGATGAATGGTTGCGACAGGGCAGACCAAATGCTCTCTTATTATTCTGTGCATTCTAGAAAAAGCATGAAATGGTGAAAGAAAGTCTTCTTCTGGATATTAGAAATTGCACAGATTAATGCCCCCATGATTTATAATGCCACACAGGTTACATGTGACCAGCCTTCAAAAAAGCTTTCTTTAAAAAAATTTAAAGAAACTTTAATTGATGGTTTAGTTGATGCTGCCACTGCACTGGGTGATGTTCCCAGACAGGTGAAAGTGAAGACTGTTAAAGCTGACAGCAAAATAGCACCTGGGCCTCATCTTGTTAATCATGAAGAGAATGATCACCCTTGTGTCTATTGCAAGAGTCAATCACAACGGAAGCGCACTAGATTCTTTTGCTCGGGTTGCCCGTCGCAGCCTCGGCTCTGTGTGAAACATTGTTTTCGTCTAGACCATGAGGATCTGGCAAAACAATAGCTTTCGAGTAGTGGCACTAGCATCAATGTAATGTAAATGAATGTATATATATGTGTGTGTGTGTGTGTGTAAAATGTAAATATTATTCCTATTTCACTGGATATTGTTTTTGCCTAAAATGATTTCAAATTGATTTTACAACTCTACGCGTCTAAGGTAATATCTGTTTTATAATCTTCACTGCATGTTTAAGTGTTGTATATCAAATTATTCAGAAATGAATCTTCTTTCTAATTAATAAAAAGTAATTAGTCAAAATGGTCAATACAAAAAAAATAAAGAGTATATATTGATGTTATTGCAAAGAAAAAATCTGTGAAAAAAAATTGACTATGATTTAAGACATGAAATTACAAATTATTTACATGTAAGAGAATAAAGAAAGGGTTAAAAGGAATTCTTATGCATATCTATGTAGCTTGAGATAGAATTTATGGTGACTGTAATAATAAAGAAATAAAAAAAAGTTATTTTATAATAGATATGGAAAAAAAAGTAGTTTAATTAAAATTACTGCGATTTAGAAAAAAAAATTAAATTAAAATAAATAACCAAGAAATTAGGAAAAAAAACTTGATTTATGTTTATCAAAATGAATTTACTTTAAAATGAGTACAAAATATACTCTTTTCAAGCAATATTCTACATATATTATGTATAACAAACATAGACACAAAAAGTTGTTTTTTTACTCTTTTATTTTTTTCTATCCTATTCAACCTGTAAAAACATCTATACAAATTAAATAAACTACAAAAAGATTAAAAGAGTTGTGTTGGTGAAGATCTTTGCTTTAATTTGATATGTAACTTTATTTATCTGTGATTTACCGTTTATGAGATAAAAAATATTTTTATAACCCTATTGTAAACAAAAACTGGTAGCCATTTCTGACCACATCCATTGCTATTTTAGCAACAGGCTGAAGGAGTTAAGTGAAGATAATCAACTTTGAGAAGAGAGAGGATAAGGGAGTTAATCCTAGCCACACAGGCACAAATTAACACTCATGATCATGGTAGTGGCAGAACTTTTTTTTTCATTGTCGTGGACTTCAAACAATTTGTGTTTCAGTTTTAAAACAGAGAAGGACTCTGTGTCCATAATTGCCTGTAATTATCTTTCCCTAGCTTGTGCCAACCGACAGACACTAGGGGGTTCTGTTTGAAACTGTAATTTACATTTTGGAGGGAAATGTGGCATTGATTGCTGTGGCGTGATGTGGTGTTTTACGGTGTGGTGTGGCATGGTGTGGTGTGATAAGATGTGATGTGGTGCGGTGTGGTGTGGTGCGGTGTGGCATGGTGTGCTGTGACGCAGCAGCTCGTCTTTGGCCCAAATATACGTGGGAGCTCCACTCCATCACTCCAGGTACAGCTTCGGATTTTACTGTGAGCATAATGCCTCACACTAAATCATGACTCAACTAGTTCTCTTGTATGTCCAGTGTGTGTTGAACAGCGGATAAAGCTCTTTTCACGTTGGCATTGCGCCTCAGAATCGCAAGAGAAACGTTGCATTTCCTAGTAACAGATTGTTTCTTCTTTTCGAGCAGCCTTGACAAACAATTATCAACAAATGAGTCCAAAAATGTGTCATCTTTCCGAGTGAGTTTATTTGTTGAAATACGATTGAAAGGATTGACTTTGAGTGTTGGAGAACATTCAATAACTATAAACAACGGAGTACAAGCCGGTTATTTTCACATTTTAGGACAATGCCTGTAGGACGGAGGACATGACTCCAAAAAGGAGGACATTTCCTTAAGTCGGACGTCTGGTAACCCTAGGCTAAAAACATTCTGCACAGAATTGTGAAACTCTCCTTGAGTTCGCAAACGATGGTACTCTCAAACATCAGAAAACTAACTCTTATAAAGGCAACTAGCAAAATACCCGCGCTTTGCAGCGGGAGGATTATTGCATTAACATTTCAAATTTGCTTTAATTAATAGGCCTACATGTAACAACAAAACATTCTCAATTGTGCCAGGAGTGTTACCGCAGGGAATGTAGCGCATGTATTTTTGGAATAACCGGAACAACGCAGTTTTTGTGTGGCTTTTTGCAATGTTAGTCCGATAAGTAAAAATAATGTGTCATATGTACTGCCTTAAATATTTCATTACTAAGAAGAAAAGTAAACCTTTTGAAATAGAGAAGAAACATACATGTACCAATACACAGTTATTTGTTGAGGATCTCTTTGTACACCACGTTGTCAGTTCGGCCCTCCGGCTGCAGTATGACCAATCCCTGCGCCGAGCTTACTCTTGAGCATGCGACGTACAGTTGCCCATGTGAGAAGCAGTCCTGTCTCAAGTCAATGCCAACCTTTTGTAGTGTCTGTCCCTGAGACTTGTTGATTGTCATGGCGAAGCAGAGCCTTACTGGGAATTGGAGGCGTTTGAATTGAAATGGGAGGTCAGAGGGGATGACGGGGATGCGAGGAATCAAAACTGTCTCTCCTGAGCCACTGCCAGTGAAAATAGTTGCCTCAATGAGGTTCTTCTGCAGAGACGTGACTTGAAGTATGGTGCCGTTGCACAGTTTAGGTGGCTGCAAGTTCCTCAGCAACATTATCGGTGCCCCAACCTTCAAAATGAGACGATGCTCAGGAGTGCTTGGAGGATTCAGAGAGTTGAGAAACTCTACCGGATAGTGCACCGCGTCTTCCATTTCCACAACTGAATCCACAGACTGGTATGTTTTAGATTGTGAGGGGAGTTCTTGGAGTAAAACGTGGTTTATGGCCGTGGTCATGTCGTTTCGTGGTGTTAGGATAGCTCTCTCCCTCAACCATGACACGTCTATATGCTGGAGAGTTCTTAGATTGGGATAAACATTGTAAGAAGGTTTTGCAAGGTCTTCACCAGGAGACAGAGATTTGAGGGAATTGCTATTTTATAATTTTCTTGACTGAAGCTGCCATCACCAATACTCATCAGAAGATCAGAGAACTCTCCGGCTCTTGTGTCGCCATTCAGATGAACCCTCATGTTTATTCTTAAAGTGACGACAGTGATTTGACGCCACAGGTACGAAGACTTCAGACAGGCTTTCACTTCGTCGGCGCGTGTTCCTCTGGGCACGACTGGTAGGGTTTGCCGAAAGTCTCCAGCCAGCAACACTGTCAAGCCTCCCATACGTGTGGTGGTGTTTCGGATGTCTTGGAGGGTCCTGTCCAAAGCCTCGACACCACTCTGTGTGCCATGGTGGACTCATCCCAGACAATCAGCTTGCACTGTCTTAGCACTTCAGCCATGTTGCTCTGCTTTGATATGTTGCACGTGGAGGGCGAATCAGTGGTGTGGCTGAGGTTGAGAGGTAGCTTGAAAGCTGAATGAGCAGTTCTCCCACCCTGAAGAAGAGTTTCTGCAATGCCAGAAGAAGCCACAGCTACAGCAATGTCACCTTCCGCTCGGACTTTCGCAAGCAGAAGGTTTATGAGGAATGTCTTGCCAGTTCCTCCTGGAGCATCAAGAAAAAACACCGTGCCAGTGCCCGAGACAACACTCCTCATGACTTGCTAGTAAACTCTCTTTTGGTCACCATTCAGCAAAGGCTCGTTGTTTGAGACTACATTGGCCAACTCCGAGGTGTCGTAAGAGGTTTCCCTCAAGTACTCGGGATTCGACGTAACCTCTGCCAGTTCTCTCGAAGGTGAAGGCAGCCCGTAATGATCGACAGAGAGACCTCCGATAGCAATGACGTAGTTCTCAAGCAACTGAAGACACTTGTTGTAGATCATAGGCAACCACTGTTGGACTTCTGTTCCTCCATGATCTCTTTCAGTCTGTCTCCTAACATCTTCTGCCATGCTGTCTCTATGTTTTTCCCAGAGATTTAAGGGGTTCTCCATTTGGCAGAAGACCAGCATTACAGCGAACAGTTCACGGATCTTTTGAGGTGAGCGAGACAGAGCAGCTTCCTGGAGAGTCTCGTCCCAGTTGACATCGTCCTGTAACAAACCAAGTGCCCTGCAGGCCGACTTGTAGGTTGGATGGACAACACCGTCAACTGTTCTGAGAGATTCGAAAGAGGTGGGACCTATGATTTTGTAGAGCAGCAATCGAAGGTGGTAACATTCAGAGTTGTTCGGGTGCACAGTGTAGACCCTTCCAAGCACATTATCTTTCTTCACCCCCGAATATCCTGGCACAGCCTTCCCCTGCTTCCTCCGACGAAACATGTTTCTTGTCCACACATAATAAGATGGAACTTCGTGATAATAAAGCTCAAAACACTAAAATAAGCAGGGAAGCCGCGTACCAAGTTTCGTGAAGATGGCTCCATAAATACGAAAGTTCAACATGGCGGACGTTGTCGACCGTTACGACCGTTAAATAAGTACGTACATCGGTTTCGGTTAGCGCAGGGAAGCCGCGTACCAAGTTTCGTGAAGATGGCTCCATAAATACGAACGTTCAACATGGCGGACGTTGTCGACCGTTACGACCGTTACGCGTACGATTGGGAAACGAAACCTGCTGCACTTTTGTAAGTAAGCTGTAGGGAATGCGCCTGCCAAATTTCACCCTTGTACCTACACGGGAAGTTGCAGAATTAGTGATGAGTCAGTGAGTCAGGGCTTTGCCTTTTATTAGTATAGATGGAAGACATCCTGCACACCAATTAGGAATTAATAAAATAATATGAGTGTATCTGGGGATGTACCGCAGTAGCGAACTGGGTTTCAAAATCGGCCCGGTCAATTCTATACAATCATACAATGGGCCTCCAATTCTAGGCCTATCTGTCTTCAACATCATTAAGTTTGATAAGGTATCGATATTGTATGCATACATACAATAAACTATTATAAGAAATATAGGTCTTATGTTGCTTTTTAATCGCTAAGTATGTAGGCCCTAAAAGGATGTGCTTACTATTAGCACTGTCTACGGATGTAGGCTATTACATTATTTCAGAAAATGTGTTAAGTTTAAATTAGTACTACATTGTCGAGCCTTGTACAAGATTTGTTGTTTAACACGGCGCTTAGAGGGCCCCATTTATAAGAGAATATTATAAAATCTTAAACAATTTAATACGTGCCTTAGTAGCATCCATGCGGCCCTTTCGGTGGCCCTGCCGGCCCATTACGGTACCGGCACACCGGGCATTTGCCCGAATGCCAATATAGCCAGTCCGCCCTTAGGGGTGGGGGTTGGACATTTACCAAGTTTGTGAAGTGATAAGTCTTAACTATTAGTGGAGAACAATCACAGCGACAAAAAAAAAAAAAAAAAAAAACAATTTAAAATCTATATAACAATTATATAACATCAATCGTATTGCTCCCACATTATTAGCACTATACACTCATGCTACTATTGCTTTGCCTCAGTAATCCTTTTTTTTTTTTACCCTCATTGATCGGATTCAAGTAAAAAAAAAAAACAACAGTTGTAAGTAGCGGGTTGGAAAGGGGAGGGGGGGTGATGGGACCTGGTAGTGCAGCTAATAGAATTATGTCTGCTCAAGAATGTTTTATTCTCACCATTTTGATGCTAAACAATGAGCCAGCATTAGTGCAAGCATGTCTCTTAGTGCCAGTAAGTCAATTAAATAGTCAAAGTGCATGAATGTCAAGGTCATAAGTATAACAAGACTCTGAGTGCAAGTATCTTATGTCTAGGTGCAAGTATGTCTATGTGCAAATGTAGGAAAATGTCTAAGTGCAAGTATATTAAAGTGCAACCAGGTCTGGTTTTTATGTGTAATTATGTCAAGTGTCAATGTGCAAGTTTGTCAAACGCCAGTATGTCAAGTCTCTGAGTGCCAGTATGTCAAGTCTCTGAGTGCCAGTATGTCAAGTCTCTGAGTGCCAGTATTTCAAGTGTCAACCAGAAGTTTATTTAGTTTATTACCCCTCTACTTCCAATCTAGTGGTTTAGAACGTGTGCGCCCAAGGGGCGCTCTGGGGCACCCACTTGAAGGTGCCCTTCCTGACACCTTGAAATAAGAGAACTAAATTTTATTATGAACTATCCAACAATGAGGAAGTCTATATTTAAACAAAAAAAAAAAAAAAGCAGTCAAAATAGAACCTACAGATGAGTGCGTCGAATCTACTAAGGTTTTAGAACCGCTGGTGTCATCTATTAAGCTGTACTTGTAAAACAGTAGCAGTAAAGGATTTATATATTTAACAAAAAAAGGCTGTCATACATCTAAATCATGTCAGGAAGAGACATTTTAGATGGGATGTTGACAAGTGGTTCCCATTCTTCCAACTAGTGGCTCGCTTTTCGCGGGAATACGAAGCCAAGTTTTTAGTTATTTTGCCAGTAGAACTTGTAATGTATAACACTGAATACTGCACCTGTGACATTGGGGCCGCACTGCCGTTTGTTCAGTGTCTAAAACCAAGACATTGGGGCCACACATGGCCGTTTGCAAAGTGTCTCAAACCAAGACATTGGGGCCGCACATGGCCGTTTGCAAAGTGTCTCAAACCAAGACCAATCGTTGATTCGTTATAGAAGGCCTGAACACTGAACTGCGACGTCGCAGCCTGTGGGCAGTTTAGACCAATAGCTCATTGCCACGTCACAGGTCCAAAGTCAAGGCCATTGTGAAAACATGCCAATGACCAAGCGTGTTAACAGATTGAACGACCTGTCAACGACTCTTGCAAATATATAAATGTACCAATAGTCGGACTTGTATTCTGTTTACTTTTAATTTCTATTAGAAAATGAGTTTTTGTCTCTATTAGCTACAATCATTTTAGTATGAAAAAAAAAAAAGATTTTCCCTTTTGGTTACAGAACGCTTAGTTTGGCAACACTTGCTAGGCCCGCGAGCCAACTAAGAAAGCGTGAGTGAGAGGGCCGCGCGATGGTTTTAAATTTAGCTATTGCGCGACAGGTGACTCGAGTGTACGCAAGCAGTAATTCTCTCCCTTGCGTCTAAATATAGTTCGCAGTTGTTTACTCTGAGAGATGAACTACTTCTTGCCGACGAGAGATAGAAAGAGAGAGAGAGAGAGAGAGAGAGAGACTGAGAGGGTGACGGGAACTTTTTTTTTTTTTTTTTTATCTCTCTCGAGTTTTTTTTTTTTTTTTAATTTTATTGGAACGGCAGTTGTGTGAGGGAGTCAGTTGTGTTTCCACAACGTAATGCCTTGTTCCAATTTGTTGCTCATATTGAAAGATGTAAACATTCCCAGTGTTGGGTTTATCTGTGGAATACACGACTGGCATTACTTGTTTTGTCTGTCCGCTCTCATTGTAGACCAGATAAATAGTCAAGCGTCAAATTTCAGGAATCACTTGTCGTAACTGCGAACCACGATCCGTACTTTTTTTGGATTCATTAACACCTCGAAACTGTGGATATATCAAATCTGGTCCGAATTTAGTTTTATTTCCAGATTGTACATCCTAACATTTCCTGAACTTTTGTGGATTATAGACAGATTAATCATTTCTTGGGATAAGTTCGCACTCAAGGTAAATTTTTAACTTGTTAAGAACTGATCGATGCAGGTCTAGTTAATGTTTTTTTTTTAAATTGAGCGGAATGGATTATGAGAAAAATGCGATTAGTTGACAAGTAGATATTCTCTAGAAAGTGATCGTCTGGGGTCTGAACAGTAGTGAGGCTGATGAATGTTTATCTGGACATATTTCACATTAACTTCACATAGGTTTAGGTTGAACTATTAAACATTAACAGAGAAAGAATGGGAGAGAGAGAGAGAGAAGATTTGTTTAGATCTAGACATAGCACAAAAGGCCGCCTCTGTCTTTTTGCTCTTTACTAGGAAGGGTTGTACCAGCATTGTGTCTACGCTGTCCGATCTTGGGCTATCTCCTCCCGCATACTTTCATTGATAGCTGTAGTCGTGAGATCCCGCTTTGCAGACATCTATGTGGGTTAGTCTTGTGGGTTCCTTGGGTCCGGTTCCCTCGGCATGCCCAAATCTTAATGTTCATTATGGGGGGAGGGGGGGGGGTTGGGGAGAGGGAGCTGTAGCTCTTTATATAGTGAGCCTGCAGAAGAGTATTGTCCCCTGGAAAACGGGTGGGCGGCCACCATAGTTATACGACCAACACATGCAGCGTGAAAGATGTCATTTTCTAGATGGACAGAAGGAAGTATAGAAATTTGATTGTTTTATTTGTATTTGTCCTGTCTGTCTCTCTGGTACAATTTTTAAACACCTTATTTCTCGTACACACATTCTCAGATCAAGTTAAAACTGTACACAATTATTTGTTGTGTAACTAAAAAAAAGCACGAACCAATCAAAAAAATTAATTAATTTATTATTGGTAATTCGTTATTTTTTAACTTTGGTGCAGTATCGAAAAAGGAAAAATCAATGCTACTTATTTAGTTATTGGTCTATCTGTAGTTATTTCCCTTATTACGTTTTGTACACGTTTTTTCTACCACTTCGTATTCTCTGGTCAAGTTGAAATTTTTCATAATTATTCATAGTTGTTGACAATACATAAATCAATCAGAAAATTAACGAATTGATTAATTAGTGGAAATTAATTAATTTGGTTTTATATAGAAAAAGGGAGCTTATTCCCGCAGCATTGATATATACGCGGTGATTTTGTGGTTCTTTCTCTTTGATAAGCTTTGTTTTCTTTAAGTTTTTGGAAAATATTTTGGTTTTCTTCGGTGTTCTACATTGTGTGGTACTATAGAATCTTTTTTAATTCTGGACCATCAAAACTTGTCAACGACTGGTTTTACACAAAGGTCTTGTACCTGTGAGTGTGTTGGTATTTATCAGTGTGTGTGTGTGTGTGTGTGTGTGTGTGTGTGTGTGTGTGTGTGTGTGTGTGTGTGTGTGTGTGTGTGTGTGTGTGTGTGTGTGTGTGTGTGTGTGTGTGTGTGTGTGTGTGTGTGTGTGAGAATATGTATGTGATCAATTCGTCATACCCACAGGTCGTGACCATTTCTTAAGGTGAAATTTACATTCACGTTGGACATGAGAATAGTCATTGTCTTCCATAGAGTAGATCCTAATCCGAAGTAGAGGCCATTTTAAGATGCGAGGGAAAAACTTTGGAGATCATGTGACTTATGGAAAATGACCTCATCGTTTCTGTTAGATGTGATGTTCACGCTATTGGACACACATCTATTATGAGAACCCTTCTCATCCTCTCTGAAAATGAAAGCGGGCAAGGTTTATCGCTGCCTCTTTTGCATTATGTCAAGTGCAACGACCTCAATTCCACGTAGCAGAAAACTCTTTAGTTTTTATGTCCTGTTGATCTATGTCCACAGCATTGGCCTTTTCGCGAGTCTTCAAGAACAATAGACATTTCCTCGCGCTGCCTTAAGTTTCTACAAGAGTGTAGTGTACCCAACACAGTGACAGGTTTCTATGCATACCCAAAAACCATGGTTTAACTTTGTTTTTCAAGTTATAGCTTTCAGTATTTTTTTTTATTTGATGGAAACAAAAAAAAGGGGTGGGGGCGAAAATATAAATTTCAAATAGATATATAGGAATAAAGTTGTAAAAATGAAAGCTAAAAACTTTAATGTCAGGGGTTTTTATTTGGGTTGTAAGTCTACAATAGCCACATGTACAACAACACTCATACATGGCAAAGCTTTAAATCCTTTAAATTAAAAGGGAGGTAGCAATGATTATCTAATACTGTATGCATTTACTAAAAACTGCTTTTTAGTAATGCAGTCATAAGTCAGATGTAGTTATGTAGAGATGGATGTAGTCATTTAGAGATGGATGTAGTCATTTAGAGATGGATGTAGTCATTTAGAGATGGATGCAGTCATTTAGAGATGGATGCAGTCATTTAGAGATGGATGTAGTCATTTAGAGATGGATGTAGTCATTTAGAGATGGATGTAGTCATTTAGAGATGGATGTAGTCATTTAGAGATGGATGCAGTCATTTAGAGATGGATGCAGTCATTTAGAGATGGATGCAGTCATTTAGAGATGGATGCAGTCATTTAGAGATGGATGGAGTCATTTAGAGATGGATGCAGTCATTTAGAGATGGATGGAGTCATTTAGAGATGGATGCAGTCATTTAGAGATGGATGGAGTCATTTAGAGATGGATGGAGTCATTTAGAGATGGATGTAGTCATTTAGAGATGGATGTAGTCATTTAGAGATGGATGTAGTCATTTAGAGATGGATGTAGTCATTTAGAGATGGATGCAGTCATTTAGAGATGGATGGAGATTTAGAGATGTACTTTCCTCTTGTACTATACAGCCCTATCCCACCCTCTCATATTAAGATAGCATTCCCCATACACCCTTGCTTCCCCCCCCCTTTCCCCAGCCCAGGGTAGCTAACTCTTTCTCAATTCGGTGGTAGTCAGTCATGTCCCTTGGTACACGCCAACTATAAACAAGTATAACAATACAGAGTCTCTGCCTTCTCGCCCCTTTATAGTTCTATTAACGCGGAGCATTTCGAACAGCGTGTCTACGCCCCCCCCCCCCCCCCAACCCGCTCCCCGAGAAGGGCAAAAGAAATCTGAAAACGTAGTCAATAAGGCAAAAGACAGAGAGGAATGGACAAAGACGGTCTTTGTACGTAAATGCATATGTATGTAAATACACTTATGCATTATATATGTATGTAAATATGCATTTACGTGTAGGTATGCTGATAAGAATATGCATATAATTATTTCAGAGAGTGAAAGTGTACATGTGGGATGGTAATGTTAAAACCACCCCTTCCCCACCTACTCTTCATCGTTCTCGCTCGTGACCACACTGAATATAAATCTATTACATTCGCATTTCAAACATAGTTTCGTGTATGTGTTTTCCTAGTCTTAACTGTAAATATATTCAAGTTTTTAAAACTTAAAAAATTCCCATTAGATAGAGACCAAGATGTTATATCACGTCACGTTCTCCCTAGTGACTCGCTATCCGGGTCTATCCTATCATCTATAGGAACTCCTGGGCTATGTTTAGCCTATAATCTAGGCTGGCCTGACACCGACACTAATATCTCAACAGAGTTGGCCTAGATGCATATATTGTTTGGCTGTTGACGGCGACAGACAGACCTCTACCTGAGTTCAATTTAGATTTGAACGACTAGAAAGGTGATTGATTTGACTCTGACTATGATTTAAATATATATCTATGTATCGTAAGACAGCGCAAGCAACCAGTGCGTAGGCGTGTCCAACTGTCTTTATAAAAATGTCTGACATGACATTCCATCACTTGTGATAGCAAATAAACGTGTCAAGGCCAGGAAATGAAAATCGCCTCTAGAATCGAGACGCTAACTTAATGACTTTCTGGTCGTGTAGTATATTACAAAGCTGTCTGTATGTCTGGTAAAAAGTTTGAGCATATTTTTTTCTCACATTTCCCATTCTTGGATCAAGTTGAAACTTTGCACAATCATTCATTGTTTAATTAATTATTGGTAATTAATTATTTTGTTTGATATCGAAATAAGGTGAATAACTGTTACTTAATGAGAGATGTGGATGTATGTATGAATTTAATCCCCTTTGTCCCACTTCCCAGTCTCTGATCAAGTTAAAATTTTGCATAATTATTCATAGTAGATGACAATACACGAACCAATCCAAAAATTAACCAATTAGTTAATCATTTAGTATAAATTAATTAATTTTGTTTTGTATGTCATGAATGGAGATAAACTCTGTCATTGTCATAAAAATTGTAGTAATTAGCGGTTCTTTCCCTTAGATTTAAAAAAAATTTTTTTTTTTTTTGCTTGTTTATGATTGTTGTCGGGATTTTTTTTCCAGAAGATACATTAGAAACTTAATAAACAGACATAAACAGTCAAGTCATAGCTCATAATTAAGTCAGTCTGAGCAATCAACTATTTATCTACGTTTTTTAATATCCGGCTTACATTCTTTAAGCTGTAAAATATAGCAAGAAAACAAGAGAAAACGATATGGATAAATGTGAGGACGATATTGGGGAGCATAAAGAACAAAGATTACAAAATCGGACCCCGAATGGTCTAAAATACTATGATGTCGGATTTTCACTGTCTGTTCTAGCTTACGAGATCTAAACGGGACTGACGGACGGACGGACAGACAAGCCACACGAAACTAATAGCGTCTTTTCAGCGTTAAGGGGCCGCTAAAATATATGAAAATGAAACGAGTTCTACTGATAGAGATAAATCAATAGACAATATGGACACAAATGTCAAGGATGCTAATTGAAAGATTGCTTTTATTACTAAACTAGCTATTTTTTACCGGCTTTACTCGGATTTGTTTCGCTGTTTGGTTTGGTATTATTATAATTGATTTTTATGTAGTTTTAATATTAAAAATCTATGTCTAGATACCTCCTTGACCCAAATCTAGTAAACTTTCTTGTTGTAGGGCAACTTTACATCTCCTAAAAGCACCGATATTAACTAAGGCACGTTCCTGCTAAGTTTCAGCTAAGATTGGTTAAACGGTTTTGATGTCTATGAAAGACATACACACACCTTACAGTCTACTTCATATATTAAATAATTAGTAAATTGTGTTAGAAGCGGACGAGTTTAGAAATTTGATTCATCATTTCTCTAAAGTGCACAGAAATGATTGCATTCTTTACATAAGCTTATGTATACTTCCGTGTTGTTATAAACCGGATGCACCAGTGGCTCCATTTAAGAAAATCCCCTAGAATTCAAAACCCAATTCGATTGAAATAGGATAGCATTTCTTTTTCTCCTTCTTCCTAATTGATCTTTTTTTTTTTTTTTGACATCACATTACCTGTAAGTTCACTTGAGATTAAAAGGGGAAGAGGATCTCAAAAGATTGTTTCAGTAAAATCTTTGATTTAGACATTTTTATGGTGAGAAGGGGAGAGAGGGGGGGGGGGGAGATGGCGTGTCTTCTAATTTCTTATATTTCTCTTTCTTGTATTTATTAATCTTCAGAATTGAAAATACTTGTAAAAGTTCAAGTGTAGTGATATGAATTCTATAGTCATACTGATGGTCTGGCATTAAGCGTTGGCAAACTAGGCAGTCGCCAAGTGCCTCGGGCCTCGCACAGACTCATATTATTATTATTATTATTATTATTATGAATTTTTTTTTTCCCGAAGAAATAGTAAAACCTGTACCCAATGCTATTGGTGGAGTATACTAGGTTTTGAATGAATTGCGTAATATTATTTTCTGTTTATTTTTAATTTTTATATTCATTCGGGGCCATCAAATTCACTTCTCTTTCAATCATCTAAGGCCGGCCCTGGACTCATAGTCTTAATGTTAATTTTTTTTAAAATTTATGTTTTTAATCTTTATAGCTTGAACGACATAAAACAAGGGAGCTAAATAGTTAAGAAAACGAAAAATAATTTTTTTTTTGCCCAGAGGCGACATGGCATTTAGAACCGGCCCTGCCGGAAACATCCAAACACGCCCACGCCCAACTCCATCACGTTTTGTATTTGTTTATCTGTTTCTGTCTATCTTTATCACTAGTTTTTGCAGCGGCTACAGTAATAATGGTGGGGGGCTATTTATAGAAAGCAGCTCTTCACTCAGAACCTACTCCACACCCAGCTCCGTGGTTTAACATTTCCCAGTGTCTTCCTCAGTCCCGCGCTAATGTAGAGATCCAAGAGATACCGGGTATTCCCGTTACTCTCTGGATTTTTTGTGTTTTGTTTGGTCTATCTGCATGTATGGTTTGTCTACGTGTTTTGTTTGTTTATTTGTTTTTACACTTGACAGCAGTGCTTCTCAATCTTTATTTTACCCACCCATCTTCAAAAAAAAAAATATTTTCTAGTAGCATTAGTCTAAAATTCTCAAGTGTTTTTTTATCCAATAATAATGTGGAATTCTCGTCATAAAAGTTAATCGCAGTAATCTGCTCTTTGTTTACACTTTGATAGAGAAAAAAGAAAAGAAAGCGAAATGAAGAGATGTGGTAGTGATGTAATGTAGCCAAAGGGAAAAGTCAGAAAATTAAAAATAGGAAAATTATGAGACACTCCATAAAGATCTATGTCTTGAGAGACACTCCACTGAGAAATATCTCTGTCTCGGGAGACACTTTATAGAGAAATATCTCTGTTTGTGGGAGGCACTTCATAGAGAAAGATTTCTACAGGGCCGCTTTGGGTAATTGGAGGCCCTGCGCGAATTGAATAGGGTGTCCCCAATGAAATAGAAAAGCAAAAAAAAAAAACAAAAAAAATTAGGACGGAAAAATACGCCATGAATTAAAAACCTTCTTGAATCTAGATGTAAATCAACAGATAAAGTTAAATTCATATATAACGTCGATAACATGAATGTTTTTCATGGACGATTGATGATCACCAGACTAGACAGTTCACCGAAAAGAAGAAACAAATGGTCTTCCAGCATATAGCACTTAGATCTAAACATTCGTGTATAAAACTTGAATCACAATAGAGACTTGAAGCTAGCTAGTATACTTAGAGACTTGAAGCTGGCTAGTAGACTTAGAGACATGAAGTGCTGCTATGTTTGAGATTTGATCCATGTTTCGCAATATTATCTTTAAAAAAATATTTGAGTCCAGTGCGAGGCCCCCCACCAATCGGAGTCTCTAGGTGACTGCCTAGTTTGCCTATGTCTAAGGCCGGCTCTGATCTCTGTTGCCAATGAAATAACAAAAATGTGTAGGTTGCCTCTGGGACTGCGTAGCCACATAAAGCACTGCACTCCAACTAATTTCTTCGGATAAGCCTTTTTATTAATAGATAGGTGGAGCTCGTCGATGCGAAACTCGTAACCTGTTAGACTTAAGTCATAGCCCTCGCGAAACTCGTAACCTGTTATGCTATAGTCAAAGTTAGCCCTAGCGAAACTCAAAATTACTGTTAGACTTAATCAAAGTTACTGTTAAACTCAAGTCAAAGTAACTGTTAGACTGGAGTCAAAGTTGGCTTTCGACCTGTTAGGCTTTAGTTAGCCCTGACAAAACAAAAGTGGATGCGGGTCACTCAGTACTTCAGGGGCGTGGTTGCTATGGTTGCCAACGAGCTATAATGGATACAAATGTAAGGTGCTCCAGTCTGTATTTGTGGGATGTGGCTTTTTTTTTTAATCAAATCAATTTTCCTGTAACAAAACTGAAACATTCCTAAACATTCTTTTTCTCGTTCTTTCCTCGCGGCTTCTTCTTCATCTTCCTGGAGTTCAGACTTAGATTTTAGTATCCCGCGCCGTTCTACACGGAGATCGGTCATAGGCGATGTCCATAGACTTTTCCCAACTGTTGCACACGGATTTTAGGTCTTCAAGAAGGTGCGACGCCAAGTCATACGTGGTCGGCCTCTTTCCACTTCTATGTTATGTCTGACTTTGCTAAGCGTGTTCCGTCTGGCTTTAGGATATGTCCCATAAGTCGTTCGGTGACCATTTCACTCAGAGGATGAGAGGATTTCTCTGGTGGCATGATCCTTGTGTATTATTCCAAGGATCCTTCTCAGCCATTGTTGCTTGCTGAGACACGTTTAGGCTCTCTTCAACCTTTATGAATGACATCCTGTCTCGCAGGCGAAGTTGGCCGTTGTGACGATGTGGATGTTGGTCTCCAGGCTGTTTGCTTGTTCAGAAAGGCCGTAGTATTTGGAAGACAGCCCCTGCTTTCCTTATTCGACTTGTAACGTTGTGCTTAGGTGTGTACGGCGTGGCAACGAGGTATTGGTCTAAACTGCCCTCAGGCTGTGACGTTCAGTGTTTAGGCTTTCTGTAACGAACGGTTTCACATTGATCGATTTTTTTTAAAGAAAGTGTATCATGGGCTGTCCCGCACGGACATTTTAATATAAGCGTGACAGACGGCCCAAAGCGGGACTGTCCCGCCTAATTCGGGATGTCTGGTCGCTTTATTGTCTGTACTACCTACGTAATTGGTCTAGGAAAGTCTGTGGACACAAAATAATCATGTAATAAAATAGGTCTAAAGACCCTTGCATAAAAGTGACGATTTCTATTTATCTATTTCTTGGTAATGCTTCTTATATTAATTATTGATCCAACAGAATCATCACAGGCCGGAGGTTTTGTAAATAATTTCATAATACACTAAAAAAAACATCTGTTTTCTCTTTGAACTTCTGTAATAAACTTGTTCAAGTGACACGTAGCAGTAACTTGTCCATTCAGTAACAACTTGACTGAAATATCTGCATAAAATAACAACTTCAACAAGTATAAATACACCAGAGAATACGGTAACATAAGACTGCTAGTTAGCAAAGACCGTTACAATGTTAGGACCTCGACTAACTAGCTTTCTCCTAATTTATACTGTTCTAAATCGTACTTTTCAGAATCATAGAAACTTCTTCCCTAATTATTTTATTGACTGTGATCTTCTAGAAGCTGACGTATGCAATTTTTTCCCTTAACCTCTTAACTTACTCTGGTCAACTCTGACTTGACCTGGGCTTCTAGAAACTGGTCGAAATAGGTCACAGTCTCGACTCGTGACAATAAGTTTAAAATAAATGTAATGAATATTTTATCAAAGTCCATTTTAAATCATTTGTGCGAGTGTTGTAAGTACTTTGTTCAATGAACATCTGAATCGTGTTTTAAAGTTGGCATCAATGAGGCTGATGTACGAGTGTGACACTGTGGGCAGGAGAGACAACCCTGCAAAAAAAAAAAAAACGTTTTGAAATTAGCACTTTGTAAACATTTTATTTCGGTGTCTGTGTTCATTGCAAGTCTACCCAGAATGCTTAGAACTGAACATCCTTCGTTGCCGTGAACAACATCTGATTGAGTTTTGCATGGGGAACAACTAGAACAGGGTGGGGACTGGTGGGGAGAGGGCAAACTAACAAATATATGGTTCCATTTATCTCTCCTGAGACAATGCATGCAACTTGATGATAGACCAGAGCATCCTCTCTTTGCAATATTGCTGTGACTTTGATGAAAAGATCATGGAACTCCCCACGGCCCCACCCCTTGTCTCTCTCTCTCTTCTCTCCCCGCCCTCTCCCTCTCTCGTGCTTGCCGGCCTGATCCAAAGGATCGCTGACTATTGCATTTGGTTCCAGTTAAGAAGCCTCTAAAAGGAAATACCAGAGCTGGGGTGCCATGGTTAGATACCAACTAAGAGTTTATGATCTTGTTTGAAGGAAGGTCAGTACTTTATAACATAAGAACTAAATAGTTCACTAAATTGTTACAGTTATTCATTCGTATGGAGTGGAAAGTCTGGGCCTGTTAAACATTGCATGGTAAAGTATGTTAGATGCCCCCCTTTCAGACCTTGCGACCTATGGCCGACGGTTTACGAGGGTGTCATGTGGCCAGCACAACGACCAGCTGCCTTTACTTTTTATCCATTAAAGTTAGGTGGTCTCAGGGGCGTCCTAAAAATCCCGAAAGTAAAAATATGATTCAAGCGCTTTACAACTGTGCTCCCACGCTCCCCTTGTGATCCCACATTGAACTAAACACAAACTATATCAGACGTAGAGTGACTTGGTCCACACATTGAACTAAACAATAACTATATCTGAAGTTGAGTGACCTGGTCAAAATGTTGTATTTTTCTTATGTTTTCTCATGTTATATTACTTGAATACTATAACCTGCAAGTATATCGAGTCTTCTGTCTTATTATTGGTATTTGCTTGAGAATGTATGAATTATTTCTTTGTTGTTGATATTAAGAATTTAAAATTAAATAGAAGTAGGCAGAATTTGTCATGCTATGCACTTACAAATTTCAGGAAACTGTGTGGATAAAAGTTTTTAGTAATTAGAAAAGGTCTAAGATTCCTTACATATACATAGACCCTCTAGCTGCTAAAAGTTTATGTTACGGGAAATAAATAAAGTAATAAATTATCGTGTAAAATTAGTAGATACAGTTATGTTTAAAAAGTAAATTTCAAAGCTCTAGTCTGTACAAGAACAATGACAAGCTGGTCTATGAGTGTGAAGAAACATGAAATCACTATTATAAAGTAGTACTATAGTGGTGATTGTGTGTGGGGTTTGTTTTTTTATAAAGATAATTTGTGAAAGAACAACAAAAGAGAAAAGACCAAAAAATGTCTCATAAATGTTTTAGAAATCTATTTGTATATTTGTTAGCTTTAGGCCTAAATGGCATAATGTTTCGCAACAATTGAGCTAATTAAACAAAAAATAAACTTTTTTCTCCTCTACTAGCTAATTACAAAATAATTTTTAAATACTCAACCCCCCCCCCCCCCCCATTCCCACCGAAGTGTCAGACAGAAAGATTACCCATGCATCGATCTACCCCCTCCCTCCCACAATCGGTCTCTCTCTCTCTCTCTCTCTCTCCTCATGCCTGGGTTATAGATTTGCACACAAAAAAATCACGTAGTCACTCTAGCTTAAAGCAGGTTTAGACCAGGTTCACACATAAACTTTTGTAATGTCGAGAGGTAAGAGGGGAACTTTTTTTTTTCGGTAAAATTTGCCGGCTCTGCATTTTTAACATATCGCCTCGTTGCCATGGTGATCTGATTGAAACGCTACATCTCGTATGTAACATTAACGCTCAAAACTCGATGTGTCATTACTTAAATAACACGACACGTCGCATGATGTAACTAAATATAAGACTAAGAATGCTTTATTGATCCTTTTGGAAATTTGTTGTGATTACAAGGACTCTTTTCTCATATAAAGACAACACAACAGAAACATACACATACATACCACAGACACAACATTCAGCGACTACACACAGGCATCTTGGTCTTTTTCATGTTTCCTGATCAACGTGTGGCGTTGATATAGTCTGACCGAGCAAGGAACGAGCGAGTTTTTGTATCGCTCTGTTCTTGTTTTGATTGACAGCAGTTGCCCACTTCGGGCCGACCTGACGTAGTTCTGATGCGGGTGGCCGTTGTCTTCCAAGATTTTTTCGATTTTCCTTAGACACTTTTGTTCAAAAAGTTCCTTTAAGTGTTGTTATATTGTGAGTGTAATTTTGATGCCCTTTTTAATGATAGGTCTTAGACGGCGCAAAAATTTAAAGTTATAACTAAGGTCCATCTTTAAACAGTATTTCGTGCTTCTGACCTAGACAAGAAAGCAAGAGTTGTCCCAACTATTAGGAAGGTTTCCTCCTTATTTTTTGATTGTTTGTTTTTGATAATAAAACAAGCAAAACATAAATATTATTTTAAAGGAATCAAAACAAAGAAGCTTATTTAAAGGGAAGTGCCGCACAATTACTGCCATATATATCACTGCTGTATTATTTTATCTTCTCTTTTATATGAAACATATTATTAATTACCACTGATTAACTGATTGGTTAATTTGTTGATCTATTCATGTATTGTCTTCGAATATGAATAAAATTATTTAATAACCACTCCTTGATTAACTAATTATTATTTGATTAATTTATGTATTGTCTTTGACAACGAATAATTGTGCAAAGTTTCAACTTGATCCGAGAATGAGAAGTGGGAGAAATAATGTGTACAAGATTTGAACCAGACACAGACATCAAAAAAAAAAAAAAGAATCAATCCGTTACCAGCTGTTGTGCGGCCTAGTTATCTCATTTCATTTTTTTAAGGCTATTATATCTGTCTAGTTCAGGTTTTCGTGGATAATATTCCGACACTTGTTGGCTCCACGCCATGTTGGTACAATAAGGTCGTGGCCATATATAGATATGTGTTTTTTGCCCTGTATTCAATACCGTAATAGCGGAAACTGGACAAAAATATTGTAACTATGTTACGTCCCCTGACATCCTGAAACTATGTCAGAAATGACTCAACCGTTGAATAATGGCGACCCTAGGAGCTAGTGAAGCATGACGGTATACAGCCTTTATTTGAAAAAAACAAAAATAAAAAAAAAGGTCTAGCTCCTACCTGCGAAGAGTTCTGGTCTATCGATTCGACAGTACAGTTTGACACCAACAATTACTTTAGATAAAGATTTATCTCCTGGCTTAATGGTCCCCTATAGCTTTTAGAAAGAAATTAAACACCCATCGTGGCGTTTAGAACTGTCATTACATAAAGATTATTTTCTTTTTGCGTGATATAAAAGTTAACAGAAAAAGAAAAAAAAAATGAAGCATTAAACATACATGAGCAAACTATGTTAGCTTGTGTGCATGTGTGTGGCTGAATAGAATACCGTGCAGTGATGCCCAATTATATCCGCGGCCCAATTCCGGGCCGTCTAAACGTATGTCCACGGTGCGTAATGAAGTGGCAAAAGTTCGGTTCTATTAGAATCCACTGTTTTTACAAAGCTTATATCAACTCACTCTGTCTGTCTGGCCAAAAGTATGAACACTTTATTTCTCCGACACCAGATTTCGTCGGCTGAAATTTTGCACAGTACTTTTACCTGACAACATATGAATCCATTTAAAAATTAACAAATTAATTAATTAACTATTGGTAATAAATTCTTTTGTTTCGTATCTCAAACAAGGGAAAGAAATAGTACTTGACTGAAGTGGTTGTATAAGTTTAATGAGTCCCATTTATAGATTATCGTCTCAGGATTATTACAAATTTAATGACATGGCTGATCCAAATTAATTGATACACTTCATATAAGTTTTTTTTAAAAATCTTTTTCTTTTGTATTTTGTTTGTGTGTATGTGTGTGTGGTATTGTCACACGTGTTTGAAATAAATATTGCCCACTGGCCGTAAAAGTTGGGGACCACTGAGATTTAGATCAGTCGATGCAGTTCAAACTTGATGATAGAATTATATGTTGGCTAATAATCGCTCTTAGACACTGTAATTATAATGTGGCGTCACGTGACAACTATTATGATTGAGTTCGGTGGGGCTTGACTCCTAGTTCATTGACTTTTTTTGTTTCCCCGCGTTAGGCGTCAATGACTCTTGTATAAGG
The DNA here is from genome assembly GCA_030265305.1 of Biomphalaria pfeifferi. NCBI lineage: Eukaryota > Metazoa > Mollusca > Gastropoda > Planorbidae > Biomphalaria > Biomphalaria pfeifferi. The sequence continues at coordinate 1,534,703 of JASAOG010000154.1, forward strand.
AGTCCTGTGCGAACTCTTACGAGCTAGAGGCATGACTGGATTTTAAGTTATGTAGTTATGGAAAGACAAAGGCATAGCCCTCGACACCAAACTCAGACTGATGCGCTCCCTGGTCATGGACACAATTTTTTAAGATTGCAAATCTTGGACACTGCAGAGCTAGAGAGGAGGATCCTAGCAATGGAATTGAGATGCTACAGAAAGATCCTCGGTATCACATACAAAGACCGCATCACAAACCAAGAGATTAGAGACAGGGTTACTGCAGCCATTGGACTCCACGTTAACCTGCTAACTATTGTAAAACGAAAAGGCAAACTAAAACTGTATGGTCATATTACAAGGTTTTTGGGTCTCGCAAAGACTTTTCTTCAGGGAACAGTACCAGGAAAGAGAAGAAGAGGCAGACAGAGAAAGAATGGACGGGACGGGCCTGCCATCAAAAAAGAGTTGTTGTTTTTTTTTCCAAGGCAAAGGACAGAGAGGAATGGATAAATATGGTCAACAGAGCCTATGTTGTGCCCCAACGGTCCAACAGACTAAGGGATAAGTGAAGATGAAGGTGAAGGCAATGTCCTCTTTTCGCACACAAACAAATTTACTGATTTTATTATCGAAATTCTGAGAAAAACAAAGACATTCTCAACAACAGCAGCAAATAAACTCGAAGCTATAGAACGTTATATTCAAAAGTATTTTGTCAAGAATCTTGAAAGCATTCAAAGACCTCAACATCTCAAGGATTTTCAAAGCGATAATGAAGGTCATTGTGCTTTCTAAGCACCAGTAACCTCTTCGCCAACCTGATTCATATGTGTCAAGTTAATACCTTGTGAAAATCTTGCATTCTTAATTTGAGTCTTTCGCAATAAACTAACCAAGGTCAAGGACTCCGCTCAAAGTCGCCAACTAAGTTTGAAGTCACAAACAGAAATTGATTTTGCAGTGCTAAAATGTCATTGACGTTTAAAAACACCTAGCTTCTCAACACTCACTTTAGTGTGTACACTGGATACACCATGTAGGAAAATATCATATGAAGCGCAAAAAAATTTGTTCACAAATTTACAAGCACCTTTTGAATAACTGAAAGACCTTCTCAACTAAACAGTAACAGTTGAAAGTTGAATAGGACCTTCTCAACTAAACAGTAACAGTTGAAAGTTGAATAGGACCTTCTCACCTAAACAGTAACAGTTGAAAGTTGAATAGGACCTTCTCAACTAAATAGTAACAGTTGAAAGTTGAATAGGACCTTCTCACCTAAACAGTAACAGTTGAAAGTTGAATAGGACCTTCTCAACTAAACAGTAACAGTTGAATAGGACCTTCTCCATAACGTGGCATCTCCTTAACGTTAGACCTTCTCAATAAAGATGGACCTTTCATTAACATAGAAATTACTCAACTACGTATGAACTTTTCAAAAACATCGGACCTTTACAGTTATGTAAGACTATTTTTTTTTTAAAAAGGCCTTCTTAACTTAACCTTTTCACTAACATAAGACATTCTTATAACTAAAAGCCCGTCTCAACTACGTTAGATCTTTTCCAGTAACATAAGACCTTCCTTAACTAGGTAAGACCTTCTCACTAACATAGGACCTTCTCACAAATAAAAAAAGACCTTCTCAACAAGTTAGACCATCTCAATACTGCAAGACCTTTACAATAAGTAGGCAGGACCGTCTGAACCAAAAAAAAACAAAAGAAAAAAACAACGAACCTCCAAAACAAGGACCGTAACCCGAGGATCTATTGAACAGACTTACCTTGGAAGTTGTGTGTGTGTGTGTGTGTGCGTGTGTGTGTGCACAGTCTCGGTTGTTTCGCTCAGCTCTTATCTATTTATCTTATACATTTCAGACGTTCCTTCACAGAAGACGATTTTTACAACCTACGCTTAATCAAGTCGTGCCTGTTAATTAGGGGACTTCAATTCTATATAATTTATTGTTTTTCCTGGTTAATTCATGCCACGCGTTCCATGCTCTAATGACTCCAAGAAACTAATGGAAGAATAAGAATTCGTCCTAGCATACGTAATAAACAAAGTATAACACATACTTTAAAAAAAAACAAAGCTTATCTAAGACCTAGAACACACATACAGCAGTAGCGCTCAATACTCTAACAATTAATTCAATTTTTCGATATATGATTACCAATAATTAATGACCAAATTTTTTACTTTTTAAAATGATTTTCGTTGGGAACATTTTTGAATAGATCCACGAATTTGAAGTGGGATAATTAAACGTGTTCCATCTAAATTTGTATCAGACAGAGTTGTATCAGACAGACAAGGTTGTATCAGACAGACAAGAGTAGTATCAGACAGACAGAGTTGTATCACACAGACAAGAGTTGTATCAGACAGAGTTGCATCAGACAGACAGAGTTGCATCAGACAGATAGAGTTGCATCAGTCAGACAGAGTTGTATCAGACAGACAGAGTTGAATCAGACAGACAAGGTTGTATCAAACAGACAGAGTTGTATCAGACAGACAGAGTTGTATCAGACAGACAGAGTTGCATCAGACAGAGTTGCATCAGTCAGACAGAGTTGTATCAGACAGACAGAGTTGAATCAGACAGACAAGGTTATATCAGACAGACAGAGTTGTATCAGACAGACAGAGTTGCATTAGACAGATAGAGTTGCATCAAACAGACAGAGTTGCATCAGACAGACAGAGTTGATTTAAACATTGTTAAAAGAAATGCGCCTTTCGTGTCTCACTGAGTATTTTATTAGCTTGGGGTCTACGTCCATCTTCTACTCACTGATTAAGAGACACATTTTACCAACATGGGAACCTCTGCACATCCCGCTGCCGTACAGTCCGTGTCCCCTCCCCCCGGGGGTCCCTCTAACCCCCCCCCCCCCGTCCTATTCCGTAATCAATTGGATCACCCTGATAGCATTTTGTTTTGTGTCCCATTACTGCTCCACCAGTGGCGAGATAAGACGAGGCTCGCCCCCTCCCTCCCCCTCCACCTCATGCTACTTGCCAGCCAATATAAAAACAAAAACAGAGGATTATGCCGTGAGGTCAATGACATCTCGGGAAGCAATAATTCAACGTTGGAAGGGCTTTCAGAAACAACAGGCTGGTCTGACACGCGCGTTATTAGTAGGCGGCCGCTGTGACCTTTCTTTGAAAAGAAAATATTTTTAAATTACAAGTCTGAGCAAGTCTTCTTTAAACAAATACTGTGTTCAGAAATGTATTATAATAGTACAATGCATTAATGTAAAAGTTATAGTAGTAGTTATACCTCTTCAGACCTTGCAATCTATAGGGCAGATGATGTAAAGGTTATCTGCTTCTATGGCCGACTGTAAACGAGGGGCGTCATGAGGCCAGCACAACGACCAACCGTCTTTATTTTCCCCAACTAATGTCATGTATCCATCAAGGCTGGATGGACACAGGAGCGTTCTCAAAATCCCGAAATTCAAAACCCCAGTCTTCAATGAGATTAAGACCCCTCAGGTCGGTTGTCAAGTGCTTTATCACTCAGCCACCAAGCCCCCTCCCTTCTATTATTTAATAGTTATATTATTTTGCTGTATTTATCATTGTAAGTAATAAAACTATGATGTAGATCAGTACAAAACCAATATATTTAACTCGCTTATTACGAAAGAGGGATTATATAGGATTATAATAAATGATACAGTGGGATGTTTGGTCGAGAGGCTAAGTACGCTTGAACTTGGCTTGGTTACCGACACCCGACTCGAGCAGAGTTATGTTTACTGAGAGCCTAAAGGCAGCATGGAAAAACCGTCTCCTAGATATCCCCCTCCACCCCCCTCTAGTCCACAAACGAGATTGGACCCTAGCGCTCTGAGTATGCTATAAGCATGAAAGTAGCACTAAAAAAAGCTGTAATTTATTTATTTATTTATTCTATCAGGGCAATAGGTTTACTGAGCTTCCCATTAAGACTACATTTAAAGGAACTTTTGACAGGGTTAGTTTCCACTACATTGTACCTCAATCCTGCCTTCAAAACCAAGCGGAATATTAGACTTTTAAATCAAATATTAGCCAATCCATAAATAACGAGCTTTTTTGGTGTATCCCCACAATCCGGTGAACAGAATGTGGGAATATTGATAGCTTATGAATTTGGAACTCAGGGCCAGCGCGAGGGGTGTGGCGCCCGAGTGCAAAATTTAAACTGTCGCTCCCCCCCCCCCCCCCCCCCCCCACCTTTTTTTTGTATTTCTCAAATTCCAGTGAGATTGAGCTGGACACTGTACTAAAAGTGCTCTTTGATTTAAATTCATTTTTTGTTGACCATTCCTTTTTTGCCTTTCATATTCGCACCGTTGTTGTATTCCTCGAGTACAACTATGAATCATAGAACTATATGAATCATGCACTTTAAACAATTTCGGATGTACGTGCCTTCAGAAATCCGAGGTCTTGGTTCTTTTCTTGGAAAGACACAATACCGTAGTGTGTGCATTAGTGTAGCACTGCAGAATAAAATAACAAATCTCATTTGTAAACTAAGATCAGATTACTGTTAATAATCTTTAGTATAATTTGTAAACTAAGATCAGATTACTGTGAATTAGCTTTAGTATAAAGATCCCCAATAATGAATAACATAAAAATATGTTTACAATTAAATAAATCATCGAAGGAGGATGTTATTGTCGATATTGAATTTTTTTTTTGTCACTTTATTTCAGTTTTTATCTCAATCATTTACACTCTCACACAAGACAAACATGTTCATGGATCCGCGTCCAGGCTGTACAACACGGTCAAGAGGTCACACATTATCTAGACGTTTTTTTTTAGTCCATTGTTCATTGATTTAGTTGGGCCATAGTTCATGAATTATGAAGTCATCGTTACGAATCTGGGAGAACATGTGAGCTGACAGAATGAGATCCGTTTTTAATGTTCATCACAAAGAACAAAGATCTCAGATTTCTGAACACACGTACATCCGGCATTGTTTTTAGTTTATGAACAGTTTAATGTCTGTCGTTTCCAAGCCGTAGACCACATGACAAACACTGAAATTGTTATGGTCCACCGAAAGAGCAAGACAAACGTGATTTATTAATTGTTCATTATTCCTGATTAATTAGATTGTCCGTGTTCTACGTTCAGACACTTTCGAACAAATTTAATGTCGTCCACATTCCGAGAAATCAACACAAATCAGCAGTTATTCATGAACGAGGACCTTTGATCGCGAAACAAAGTCATTAGCTCACGAAAAGTCTTTTCAGGGCTTGATTTTTAATGCTTCTGTGTAATATTGTATACAGACTAATAGGCCCAGATGAAATTTATGACTACGTCTAATGATTCTACTTCTTTGTAGAGCAGCAGTTCTCAACCCTTTATGCTCGGCGACCCCTTTTTACAATCCCCCACTCTGCGCGACCCCCCCCCCCCCACACACACACATATACAGCATTAGAAGAATAGACAAAAACAATCCATATTTTCGATGGTCTTAGGCGACCCCTGGCAAATCGTTAATCGACCTCCAAGGGGGTCGCGACCCACATGGTTGAGAACCCCTGTTGTAGAGAAACTTCTACCAATTGACAGAACGGGCTCCATTTCCCAGAGGTCTCCATAACTGTCTTGTCGTCTGGCCAAGGCTGGGGCTTTACCAATGATGCGGTGTAAGCTCATGCGAAATTTAGTAGCATTATATTTTGTAATAGTGGACTAGATATATGCAGATTGTGACTAACATTTGCATTGATAGTTTCTTTAAGTAGTTGGCAAAACCCTTCACGAACTAGCACTTTAGTACAAAACATATACCCTGTCTCAGCTGTCTGGTGCAAATCTTGTACACATAATTTCCCCATAGCCCCTCTCTCAGTTCAAGTTAAAACTTTGCATTATTATTCATTGTTGAAGACAATATGTGAATTACTTAAAAAATAAACCAATTTTTTAAATTAATTGTAACTATTTTTTTTTTGCTAAAGAAAAGGAAGATAAATCTTGCAGCAATGAGAATTACGCGGTTTTTTCCCTTAATATAAGTTTTAAAAAGTATTTTTCTTGCTTTTAGTGTTGCAAGTGTAGCTACATTGGACAAGAATTAAACCCACAAATTCATTTAATACTTTTTGTAACTAATGAATGTGTATTATTTCACGGGAGACAAATACACCAGAAGACAATTGCGATTGTTAAGGTATTAATTGCTCCTGGTGATATAACAAATATAAATTCCAACAGTGGAAACTAAGGAAGCGAGAGTATAGCATAGTAATAAAGTAACTTAGGAAGCGAGAGTATAGCATAGGAATAAAGTAACTAAGGAAGCGAGAGTATACATAGGAATGAAGTAACCAAGGAAGCTAGAGTATACATAGGAATAAAGTAATTAAGGAACCGAGAGTATACATAGGAATAAAGTAACTAAGGAAGCGAGAGTATACATTGGAATAAAGTAAACTGAATGCAAAGAAATAGTCACACCTTGTGTGGTTCACGTCGAATACTTTGAGAATAGGGATTGAAGCCTTTGGGGAAGGGGAATTAAATTTGCCTCACATTCACTCTCACAAATTACCGACGCCCATTTTTTTAAAATTCACAGCAATCTTTGAGCACTTACATACCACTTCAGCATCGCCCTTGACCTCTGCACTTTGACATTAGTCCTGTGTAGCTCAACTCTTCTCTCGTTACGTCCAATGGTAGAGCTCGATCATGTCCTCGCTTTAAAACATGTATATTTGTTCAATTGAAATATCAATACTCAGACTGTTTCCATGCACTTACTAGAGAAACGGGGAGGCGGGGGGGGGGGGGGGGGGGGGGCGTTTTTCTCACTTGCCGACAGCACATCGCTTTCTTTTTCGTTTGGTGGTAAGCATCTATTCCTAACTCCCCCCCCCCCGCACACACACACACACCAGGCTTGCTTGCAGCATCCTTTTCACAATCACAATGAATAATTAGTTATTTCACTCAATACCTAGTGTTCAAAACCGATTCACTTAATGAAGTGGCTTACAGCCCACGGCCCACGGGCTATATCCGGGCCGTGACGCTATGTTATACAGCTTTCGAAACTTTTGCCCACAGTGTATGATCATGATGTAACCGCAGAAGCTCTATTCCCTTGGACTCCTCCATTCTTTGAGGTGGTACGGCCTTTGACTTATCTGTATGCCTGTGAGTCATGGAGTCATAGTGCTAATTTAGAGAGGAGGATCCTAGCCATCGAATCTAGATGCTACAGAAGGATTCAAGTCCATCTTCTACAGCATCACAAATAAGGAATTCTAAAACCAGATCACAATGGCGGTCGTATCTCACAATCACCTTCTAACCATTGTCATAAAACGTAAGTTAAGACTGTACGGTCATATCAGGGTTTGCCAAGACCTTTCTGCAGGGAACAGAACCAGGAAAAGAAAGAGAGACTGACAAAAGAAGCGATGGGAAGACAATATCGAAGAATGAACAAGGCCAACCGTTGAAAGCGGCTCTAACTCTGGCAAATGACTTGAAATGAAGAGAGATAATCAACAGATCATTAGTGGTGCCTCTACAGTTTGAAAGGCTTAAGGGCAAGTCTCACAGAGTTTACGGCCCTTGACACAAGTGTTTTCAATGTGTGTTTGGTTTCCAGGCCTCAAAGTGATGGGCATCACTACTGTCACTGAACGTTTTCTTTTATGTCTTATGTGCCTCTGTCAGACTTACATTGTAACGCATTCTTCTGTCAGACTTACATTGTAACGCATTCTTCTGTCAGACTTACATTGGAACGCATTCTTCTGTCAGACTTACATTGTAACGCATTCTTTTGTCAGACTTACATTGTAACGCATTCTTCTGTCAGACTTACATTGTAACGCATTCTTTTGTCAGACTTACATTGTAACGCATTCCTCTGTCAGACTTACATTGTAACGCATTCCTTTGTCAGACTTACATTGTAACGCATTCCTCTGTCAGACTTACATTGTAACGCATTCCTCTGTCAGACTTACATTGTAACGCATTCCTCTGTCAGACTTACATTGTAACGCATTCCTCTGTCAGACTTACATTGTAACGCATTCCTCTGTCAGACTTACATTGTAACGGATTCCTCTGTCAGACTTACATTGTAACGCATTCCTTTGTCAGACTTACATTGTAACGCATTCCTCTGTCAGACTTACATTGTAACGCATTCCTCTGTCAGACTTACATTGTAACGCATTCCTCTGTCAGACTTACATTGTAACGCATTCCTCTGTCAGACTTACATTGTAACGCATTCTTCTGTCAGACTTACATTGTAACGCATTCTTCTGTCAGACTTACATTGTAACGCATTCTTCTGTCATACAAAAGAAAAACACTAGCACGGGTAGACACATATATAAATATAGAAATTCATTGGCATACAATTTTCTACTAAGAATATAATATGTTGTATAGATTAAAATACACTGAATTATCTCACTTCGTCTGTCGGTATGGGGGCATGTTTATGGGGTTCGCAAACCAGTGCGTTTGTTTTGTAGGTCAGGACCGACTTAGAGAAATAATAGGCTACCTGAACAATAAATTATGCCGATTATATCGGCCGGAGGGGGAACGGCTGATTTAGTGGCGTATTCTTGATTTAGTGAAGAGAAATGTAGTGTAAGTCAGTAGTGACCTTTTTTACATTCCTTTCCAACTTTTGCCTTGGTTAGAATCTCTTTCAATGTCAGGCCCGTCCATTGTTTTAAGTTGTCCTCCCATCGCTTTCTCTGTCTGCCTCTTCTATTTTGTTAACAGTGCAATACTCTGCGAGCCCTGAGGACCTTGTAATATAGTCATAAATTTTCAGCTTGCCTTTTCTTACAAGTGGTTAGCAGCTCATTTCGGGGCTCAATTGCCGTTGGGATCATGTTTCTAATCACTTTTTCTTCTTTTTTGTTATATTGCTCTCTGATGGAACATGTGTTTACAATAATATTTCATCCTAACCAAGAGTTTTGAAGAGAAAAAGGGAGGGGGGAAAATAAGGCGTCTCTAGAAAGGTCTTGACGTAAGGTTGCACTTCCCTTAATGTAGAGGACTGAGAGGTCAAGTACTTGGCTTCAGAAACAAGGGGTTCGAATCTCGGTGAAGACTGGAGCTTTGAAATTTCTATGACGCAGCAATAACGCATATGAGTCCACCAAACTTTGATGGTACCTGACGTTAGTTTGGGATAGTAAAGGCGGTTGGTCGTTGTGCTAGCCACATGACACCCTCGTCAACCGTCGGTCAAAAAAACTGATGAACTTTACATCATTTGCCCTATTGATCGCAAGGTCTGAAAGTATACTTTTCCTAAAAATTGGCACGAGTACCAGAATTGTTTAATTTGCAACTAGTTCAGTTATTCTCTCAACGTACGATGTGAAGTCTTCTATTGTTAATGATTATAGTTTTCCATGCATGAATATTTTAAAGGCAAATTCCAAAAAAAAACAACAACAAAAACAGAAATAGCAATAAAACGACAACAGTTCTTATCTCGTGTGTTTTAACAGGAGATTGAGAAATGCTTAGTGCATGCTATTTATAGCTCACCATTCCTTCCACCTGACCCCTGTTTTGTGGAAACATTTGTTTTGTTATCGCCCTTGAGTTTTAAAACTATAACAATGATGGAGCAGCATTACTGCTATTCCAGAACAAAGTTGTTTTGATAATTGATATTTTTTTATTACGCCTTAAAATTCCCGAACTGCATCGTGCCCATTGGCTGCTCAGCTATTTAAAACGATTGAAATTTAGTTTGTATCGGATGAAGTTAATGAGGTGTGATATTATGTGAGTGTGTGTGTCTAAGTGAGACCATTCGGTCTGAGGCTTCCATAAAAATCTGATCAGGGCATCCACTTACCACAATCTCGAACGGTATAACAAAGGGGAAGTAATATAAAGTACTGTGATAGATCTTGACCTAGATAAGTCCATCATGGCATTAAGCGACAATGTGGGGAAAGTTCTTCGTCATATGAATCCTCCTAGTTTCCCGCCATATTTCTACCCCAGTCGTCTGCAAAGTCGTTGCCAAGTAAAAAAGTATTTTCGTAAAAGAAAACTTAAAGCATTTTTCAGTCTAGTTTCAGAGTATTTCAGACTTTTAAATGATTGAGACGAATTGTCTTTATTCGCCAGAGATTGAAAACAATCAAGCCAAAGTCCCCTGAGACCCTTGTCCAAATGAAAACATTTCTCCCAGAAGTCAGGGACCAGAGATTGGCTCTTCACCGATACCTCTCGATGATCAAAATGTATTTAGGTGTCACGCCCGGTTCCTCAGCTCTACACTGTGACAACGTGAGAAGGTCGCGTGTTACCTCCACTAGGGGCTCGCAATCCCCCTTTTATTTTTCAACACGTGCAACGTACTGGGTAGATCACGTGAGACGATCATTTTTTTCCTTCTTTGTTTACCCGATTCTTGTGCTGGAGATATCCACTAGAGGGCGCCACGATAGGACGGGAAAATATGACGTCATTTTAGCCCTAGCTTTCTGTAGAACCATAGACGACTTGGGGTTTAAACCCACGACTTCTGTGTGACAGTTTGAAGCGTACACCACTCTGATAGACAACTTAAAAGGCCTTTAAAACAAACAAAGGAACAAACACTAATAAACACGTGTACATAATCAAACAATTACAAACAAAAACCCACCTGTTTCAGTTTCCCTAGTCTAGATATTTCATTTGATATCTAAAATTTATCAGCCGCTTAGATTATCAGATTGTTTATTTGGGGAATGGGCAAAGTTGTAATTCTACACTGATCTTGATGTCTGCGGCGTGGTTAGGGGAGTGGGGAGGGATGAATGATTGCAGGGGGGGGGGGGGGTCGGGGCACCTAGCAACGACTCTTCGATAACATGCAGTGAAATCAACACACAGATGGAGAGGTCAAGTTGTTGATTTAAGCCCCAGTGCCATATGGCCAGTCTATGACCAGGGCTCCATGATGCCAGTGTAGCTAAGGGGTATCTAGGTACTTCATTGCGCACCGTTAAATAGTCCCTTGATAGTCTTCTATCGATCAATAGGTAAAAATAGTTTCCGACTTTTTTTCTTTTTTTTGTAGCGGGATATAGTTTTATTTCGGCCTATTCTATTGGCCAACATTAAATTCATTTAATTGATCTTGTAAACCGATCTTTTTTTTTATTATGTGAACGATTTATTCCGGTCAGGGGACATAATCTTTGTTTTAATGATTGGCTATGGGCTCATTTATTTCTCGTGAACGAATCGCAGCAAATGAGAATCACCTGAATGTAAGCTATCCTTTTATATGAGTGCACCACTTTGGTGCCAATTATATTGAAACGCAAGTTATGGCTGAAGTTGAAACTTCTAAGTTTTCAATCTTTATGATTAGCAATGTATTTAAGGTCTGAGTGAAGTGGACATTGGCAGCCAGTATTGTCCCATAGCTGAGAAATAGGTTGGCGATGATATATGTATATATTTCTTTGAAGCAATGCAGTGCCATTTTTGTTACATGCATAAATACATTTATTAACATTTTATTAGTTGTTATTACTAACTGATTAGACCTTAAAGGATTGAGCCTTTTAAAAATGTTTTACTTAGTACATGGTGTATGTGAGAGTACATAACATAAAAATGATAGCGTAGCCTTCGACAAATGATGCTCAAAGGTTCATCACTAGAGCGGACAGCAACAGGAGTCCTCAAGGTTGGGATGCTTTGAAATGTCAAAAATGGTATTTGGGTGTCTATATAGTGTTACAGATTGGCAAACCGTTACACCAGGGTATGCGCTCTGTGCCTATGCAGATCGAATGGTCCATCTGAACATCTGTTGAATCGAAATCCATTAAACTTTGGGATGGTCTACCAATAATGTTTAATTCAAACAGAAGTCACCGAAAGAGTAAATTTTCATACACATCTTTTGTGAGGCCTGTGTTCTGAAACAAGTAGGGAATACTTCAGTGTTGACACAACCATAGAGCTGTTCAGTAGTACTCTTCACATTCCTGTGAAATTGTTTGTGATAACCTCAATAGCCTCGTAGGTCTACACGATATGCCAATTATTGGAAGCAGAAGGGCAAATTACTAGAGCTAAGCTCTGATACAGTAAAATATACAATAGATCAAATCAAGTCGGTTATATCTTAAACCCGCCCCACTTGTTTCTATTACCGAAGATAACTTTAAGCTTCTTTAAAAGTGTAGAGTAGATGTCTTTCAATTTATTATGTATTAGGTCACTTGGTCCTTCCCTGGAAGACATCTTCAGATTAATCTTTAAAAGGTATGTTTGTGATTGTGTGTGTGTGTATTGAAATATTGAGGTGTGTTACTCTGAACAGGGAATGGTCGATTTAATCTTAAACTTAACTGGTAGATTCCCAAAAGATGGCTGCTTGACGAGTTAATTTTTTTTTTTCAATAAATTTTTATGTAAGTGCATTTTGGGAGGGGGGGGGGGAGTTAATATCCTGAATACCCCCTCCTCCTTGTTCTGAATCAGAATCAGCGCTGTGCATTTTATGTTTCTGATTGTAGGCCTAAATATAAATTCTCCTATTAACGAACTAATGTTGTAAAAGGAATTTGGAAGGGGAGGGGGGAGTTTGTCACTTACATTAGTTTTGGAAAGACCAATTGTTAAATAGTGTTAATTACGATAGTACTATAAGATCATTACGTACGAGTAGATCTACATCTTAATAGGAAATACAAATGTTAATGTTTGGGATTGATCTTATCTTATCTTATCCCGAACTGGTTTCTGCTAAATCCATTCTGTAATTACTTTGTATTCGTCTCTAATGGGAAATCTTTGAGAGATAACATATTGGTAGGACTACGTCTTTTGACAATGAATCATTTAGAATTTTAAAAGTACACATTCATTAGTGATAGATGCAAGCGGTGCTCAGCTCTTTTTTTGTCCTGAGAACCCTTGAAACTTTTGACACGCGCTGTTTCACATCAAAATATAGTTTAATCCATCCAAACCTTTGCTGCTTAATAATGTCACATGTTTCTAAGGGGCATTTAGCCAGTGTCTTGACTTCAAGAACAAGTATGGAAACGGAGAGGACTCAGCATATCCACAAAACTGAAAGTCTACAAAGCTGTAGTTCTCCCGTCACTCCTATATGCATCAGTCCTGGACCCTATATTCCCGCCACCCCAAAAAGCTAAACTCCTTCCACCTACGCTGTCTAAGGAGTATCCATAAAGTACGTAGGTCCGACCACATACCAGACACAGAAATCTTAAAGATGTCCAACATGTACAGTATCAATGCGACACTAAAAAGGTTCCAACTTCGATGAGCGGGACATGTCCGCATGCCAGACAATCGTCTTCCCAAACGACTTCTACACGGGGAGTTGTGTGCAGGAAAGCGCTCCCAGGGAGGTCAATACAAGCGCTACAAAGACACTCTCAAGAGCTCCTTCAAGGAATGCGATATCGACATTCACGGCTGGGAAGCACTAGCCCTCGATCGCTCCTCATGGCGTGAAGCTGTGAGCCTCGGAGTCTCAAGATTTGAAGCAAGAAGAGTGGCTAGGAAGGAGGAGCTATTGAGCCAGTGCAGTACTTAAATTTGAAAAGGCCATAAGCTATTTGAGATTAGGTGCCTTTTGGGGGCTATTTGTAAGTGCAGCATATTTCTTGGGAATCTAAGCTTTAGCTTTTGTTGTGTAGGTAAATCTTGCCCGAAATAAAGCACTATGTGACAGACCGAATATGTCATGCGGGTCGTAGGTTTAGCATCACTGAGATAGACAAATATACACATTAGCAAATGTGATGGCGCGATGCCAGGAGACTGATACCAAGTGCTTGACTTTTATCACCATGATACCAATCACTTGTCAGAACGAGAATGCAATACAGTCAGTGTGACCTAGTTTATTGATCACACTGTCACGCAACTCGTCTACTTGGCGTGCACCAAAGCAGCGCGCACAATAAGAGACATATACAGCACTTTTACAATAAGAGCCGCGCCGCCATTCTCGCTAACCCCCCCTCCCCTCATTCTCCTGTCTGCATCTCACCGCCCGAGTTTACGAGAAAACAAATCAAGTTCACTTTCTTCTTTTGTGACACGTGACACCAGCCTCTCTCACCCCCCCCCCCCCACCTCCCGGACTCCCCAGTCTTAAATCTCATCCTTACACTGCCACTTGTCACAAACTTAGCTTATAAACATTGTCACTGTGTCAACAGTTTGGCTGTTATGTTCATGTTGCAGAAGTCATTGTGAAATCCGCTCGTATCTTCTCCCTTCTTGCATTCATATCACTTTTTGTTTTTTCAAATAGAAATAGTCTAGGAAAAGACCTACGACTTATAGCACCTATCACGTTACCTCACGTTATAGAGGTAGCAATGAAAATCAAACTTTTATACACTAAAATTGATAAGTTGATGTAGGTGCAAGCTAATATGTCTGTCACTCGTAGCTACATAAATTTATATGTTAATATGTCTGTCAGTGGTTGCTACATGCAGTTGTATGTAATGTTGTCACTGTCACTAAATCTGTATGTGAGTTGTAATTGTCACTAAAGTTTATATGTTGATATTGTCACTAGTAGCTAGATGTAGATCTATGTGTATTACTTCGCCATTGTTAACGTCGTTGACATATAAGTTATATTTATTTATCAAAGATTTTTATCTATGGTGGAAACAAATTTAAATAGCTTTGTTTTTTTGGGTGACTCCGGGGTAGAAAATAATGGAAAAGTTGATAGGTTTGTTGTTTTTTAAAGTATATCGTCATATTTTGTTCACTTCTTGGAGTTCTACGCTCTTCCGTTTGTGGCTTTTTTTGTTTTTACGGCAACATTGCAGTTTAATTTAGCGTCCTTGACATTGTTTTGTTTATGGTGAAAATCCCAAATTAGAATATGAAATTTCGTTTATAACTCATGGAAATAGTCGCTTTTCTCCCTATGTGCAATACGTGAACTTGATCTTCTATTGTGTGGGGATACATTACTTTCACATTTTTTTTTAGAATACATCAATTCAACTTTCTAATTAAAAAAAATAAATAAATTGTTATCTCCGCGATACAAAACAGTCTACTCATTCATTGTTGAGACATTTCCGGTAACTATGGCGACAGAGTAATTGTGGGTACATGTTTCATGTGTTTTTTTTTCTTCTGCCCATCCAGATTGAACACTGTCGTCTTATCAGATTGTTTTTCTTAAGGGGAAGGGGAAAAGAAGAAGCGGTTGGTTGTTACAATCACCACTGGAACCCATCTTCAAGTACAAACACGTGAACTCAATATATCCCAGGCCCCAAGGGTCTTCTAATTTAACTCTAATTTAAATCACAGCAGATTGTGAACAAATCAACCTAAATGCCTGAACATGTTTGTAAAATGTTTTTTACTTATTTCGGATGTTCCTTCAGAGTTGAAGATAATTACTTCCTAGTCCAAACCTCCCGCACTACGACGGGGGATGGGAGCGGGCAGGGTTTGAACCCGGGACCATCGATAAGTCCGAACGACAGTCCAGCGTGCAAACCGCACTACCAGGCAGCCATAGAAGAGAATACAACAAAAGTTATTGTAAAATGTTGGCAAGTCATTGTTTCGATCTCAGGGCTTAAAAGTACATAATCTGCAAGAAGAAAAAAAAAATACCAGCAACGAGTCGCCTAGTGTGAACACATCCTTAGAAGTTATAAAAATGTTAGCCTTTTATTACGGCGATTCTCTGTGTGTGTGGGGGGGAGGCTTTAAGTACATGGTTTTACTGTCAGCCTCCATCTCACCCTGCTCGCCCCTCATGTTTTTATGAGCAAACTAATTAGGAGCAAACAAAAATATGGTCATTAGCAAACGTCTGGCTTTGTTGTTTGTAAAAGGCCACGAGTCATTAGGGTTAGAGTGACATTAACGAGAATTACCCAGTAGACCCCATGCAGATTACTATGCTACATCCCCTTCCTTCCCCCCCCCCCCCCGCCCAACTCTTCCATTATTTCAGACTGTGAAGAACTTAAGAAAAAAAAAACATTTACCTTTACACCCGTCAACACTTGTTTGTGTTTGTATAAGCATCATTGAATTTTGTTTATGTTTGTATAAGCATCAATGAATTTATTTTTTTTATTCCATTAGTATTTTGTTTTAAAACTTAGATATGAATATAAACATAAAAATATAAAAAGTGGCCAAACAGACGATTTGTATTCGCTTTATTCTGATGTGCTATCTGACTAGATAGTGGTGGACACAATGGACGTGAAGATTTCTGGGAATTCGCTCTCGACAGAAAGATCTCCAGATTTAGGAGTTTAAATATACCACAGTTCACGTAGTCTTCATGCGTACACCAACAAAAAATGTAGCAATGATTGTTGTTGTTGTTGTTGTTTATTTGCTTTATTTATTCTATTCATGTGTATAACTACCGGAAACAATAGTGAAATAGTATGGCTGACATTTAGACATCTAAATCTACATTTAGAGGAAACATATGTTAGATAGACTACATTTGAAAAAAAGTTGTAACTTCTCGTTCCCATTTGAAGAAAGTTGCAATTGATTACTGTTATGGAGTGTGTGGAGTGTGTGCGTGCGTGTGTGTGTTTCTGATGTAAAAATCAGTGAAGGTGAACGGATGGTTCTGTACTGAAATAGAGTGCAGATTGTAAGTCCTGAGGGGAAAAAATGAGGCACAAAATTGATCTATATAAGACGTAGATCCCTCTGACTTAGATCCCTCTCACTTTGACTTAGATCCCTCTCACTTTGACTTAGATCTCACTTTGACTTAGATCCCTCTCACTTTGACTTACTGCTCTCTGATCAGCGACGTCATTAGTGTTATGTTCTCGCTGGCACTTCGGCCTGCCAGTTCATTTATCTTTCTGCTAGCTAGACCTAACTAGAGGGAGAACGCTTCTGTTTTATCTTCAGTTTTGGGGAGTAAAGAGGGGAAAGGACGGTCCTCACATTGTAAATGCAAGGTGGCATCACTGACTGTGTCTCGCTTATTATTCATTTGTCTCTGAAACTCATTGGAAAGAAAGATTATGTGTTTAGAATTAGAAAGGACAGCTACCTGACATTTGATGTCAAGTGACATTAGTAAAATATATTCGAGAACTTCATCCAATCATGTCATGCACATAAAAGTTTTCTCAGCGTTCCCTTTTACCGTTTATTGTACACACCTCCAGCACGACCCACCTCTTCCATTTAGATCTCACTAAGACCTCTTTTGTGTACACACTCTAACCAGGACAATGACGACAGTGATTTGTGATATATATATAGCTCCTCCTTCGTGGTCGAAGATGAGCACATTTCTCATTTCCTGTGGACTCGAAGATGGCAAATCCTCACTTTAAAAAACCGGCCGCATACGTGGCATGGGTGGGTTAGGGTTAGGGTTAGGTCAGTTGCAGATAGGCCTGCTTCTTCTCTTAGCTTTTTGTTGGTTCGGCGCTCTTTCACGCTGGCCACTCTTTTTGCTTCAAATATTGAGACTCCGTGACTCACAGCTTCACGCCATGAGGAGCGATCGAGGGCTAGTGCTTCCCAGCCGTGAATGTCGATATCGCATTCCTTGAAGGAGCTCTTGAGAGTGTCTTTGTAGCGCTTGTATTGGCCTCCCTGGGAGCGCTTTCCTGCTCACAACTCCCCGTGTAGAAGTCGTTTGGGAAGACGTTTGTCTGGCATGCGGACATGTCTCGCTCATCGAAGTTGGAACCTTTTTAGTGTCGGATTGATACTGTACATGTTGGACATCTTGAAGATTTCTGTGTCTGGTACGTGGTCGGACCAACGCACCTTACGGATACTCCTTAGACAGCGTAGGTGGAAGGAGTTTAGCTTTTTTGGTGTGGCGGGAATATAGGGTTCGGGACTCTGATGCATATACGAATGACGGGAGAACTACAGCACTGTAGACTTTCAGTTTTGTGGATATGCTGAGTCCTCTCCATTGACACACTTGTCCTTGAAGTCTGCCAAAAGCAGCACTGGCACGAGCAACACGGAAGTCGACCTCATCATCTAGGTTGGCGTTTGCTGATATGGCGCATCCCAGGTAGACAAACATTTTGACGTTTGTTAATATCTGGCCATCTATGAAAAAGTCTGTTTCTGACCCATACACAACTTGAACACAACGCGCAACACAAAGACACAGACACACACACAAACACACAGGGGCTTCACAAAGAGACACACACAAACACCCAGTGGCTTCAGAAAGAGAAAACCCTTTTGATGTTGAATATATTTTTAAATTTTCATTTCTGATAAACGTTTGATTTTTTTTTTCATTATTAGAAATCGAAATGATCATAGTATCGTAATGAAACACAACAATTGAGTCGATACTCGAGATCTTTATCATTTCTCCACTAGTACTGTGAGCGTAGTTGAAACGATAGTCGATCTTGAGCTGTGATGTTTATTTCATGACCAGCTTCCCTCTCTCATTCCATTTCATCCCGTCACGTTACTACACACACAAATTGTGGGTCTATTTTTTTCTAAGGACACACACAAATTGTGGGTCTATTTTTTTCTAAGGACACACAAATTGTGGGTCTATTTTTTTCTAAGGACACACACAAATTGTTGGTCTTTTTTTTCTAAGGACACACACAAATTGTGGGTCTATTTTATTCTAAGGACACACACAAAAATTATGGGTCTATTTTATTCTACGGATTCAGAAAACCAGTGGCGGCAAGTTAGACATTTTTAGGAGCATCTCGGTATCGAGTGGGTGGACGAGACCAGGTTTAGGAGGTAAAAGATGTGTGAAAGTATCCATTGTTGGACGTCGGCACGTGCTAGGCACGACTGGCCCGAGTTGAAGCGTTGAGGTGACCTGACTGCGATATATCAACCACAATGACTCATCGTACATGAGTGAGAGACGAATAACGAAAAAATGAGCTAGAGATTGAGAGAAGAATGGAGAAACAAAAAGAGATAGAAAGAGAAGAATAGAGAAAGAATGAGCTAAAAATATAGAGAGAGAAGAATAGAGAAAGAAAGAGCTAAAAATATAGAGAGAGAAGAAAGATAATTTGAAATGAGAGAATGAGTAAGATAAAAAGAAAGAAAACGAGAGAAAGTGTACAAATAAGAGAGAAAGAAAGTGTACAAATAAGAGAGAAATATAGTGCACAAATAAGAGAGAAAGTGTACAAATAAGAAAGTGTACAAATAAGAGAGAAAGTGTACAAATAAGAGAGAAAGTGTACAAATAAGAGAAAACGAAAGTGTACAAATAAGAGAGAAAGAAAGTGTACAAATAAGAGAGAGAGAAAGTGTACAAATAAGAGAGAAATAAGTGTACAAATAAGAGAGAAAGAAAGTGTACAAATAAGAGAGAAAGAAAGTGTACAAATAAGAGAGAAATATAGTGCACAAATAAGAGAGAATGATAGTGTACAAATAAGAGAGAAAGATAGTGTACAAATAAGAGAGAAAGAAATTGTACAAATAAGAGAAATATAGTGTACAAATAAGAGAGAAAGATAGTGTACAAATAAGAGAGAAATAAGTGTACAAATAAGAGAGAAAGAAAGTGTACAAATAAGAGAGAAAGAAAGTGTACAAATAAGAGACAAAAAAGAGGAAAAGAAAGAAAACTTAAAACTTTGTTCTATTTGATTGGCTGATAAGAGGTCAGTATATGTGGGTAGTTGACTGAGGTTCCTACACATGTTCGGGAATATTTCTCTCTCGTATCCCCATTACGTAACAGCCATACACAAAAGATAGAGAACATTTCAAGTTGGGAAGATCTGGCGTACTTCGGATGTCAGGAAATCTTTGATTCCAGGTTCAATTATCGACTCTAACCAGATCAGTGGCGAGAGTAGGGCGTTTTTTTCAGTGGCAAAAAGAACCTTTTTTCTGCTAAAGGAGCTAAAAAATGACAAGAGTTTAATGTTTAACCCTTAACTCTGTTGACTTGAATATGAAAGGAAAATTCTTGCGTGTCAATAAAAAAGTGTCTGTCGTCTGTCGGTTGCTAAACGAATTTTGAAAAGTGCTAAAAAAAAATTATTTTGGAGCTAAGGTTGTGTTTTGGAGCTAAGGTTGTTTTTTGGAGCTAAGTTTGTGTTTTGGAGCTAAGTTTGTGTTTTTGGAGCTAAGTTTGTGTTTTGGAACTAAGGTTGTGTTTTGGAGCAAAGTGTGTGTTTTGGGGCTAAGTCTGCGTTTTCCCAAGCTTCGATCACTATGCCAAGCCGTTGATTCTTTAAATCTGACACGAA
The DNA here is from genome assembly GCA_030265305.1 of Biomphalaria pfeifferi. Lineage (NCBI taxonomy): Eukaryota > Metazoa > Mollusca > Gastropoda > Planorbidae > Biomphalaria > Biomphalaria pfeifferi. The sequence continues at coordinate 1,555,003 of JASAOG010000154.1, forward strand.
GATTCCGATAAAGGTTGCCACATTGGAGATTTGGGGAAGAATTCTCAAGTCATCCAGGTATGGATTACAAGTTCCCCCCTCTCTCTCTCTATCTCTCTTCCTCTCTCTCTCTCTCTCCATCTTCCATCGGTTGCGTGCTATATTCTTTGCTGTACCGCTTATCCCTTGGGAAGAAATATAATGTTTAAAATATCTCTTGTTTGTAAGGTCAGGCGAGTGTTGAAGAAAATATTCTTTCAAATTTACCGTACACATTGGCCAAAGACTCTCCGGGGATCAAGTTTTTTGTTTTCGCCATTAAAATTGGTTGAGTCTTCGTATCAGGCAACTCATTAAGTTTTCATGTGCCGAACCTGAGGCCCACATTTAAGTTTACTTGACTTTTGTTTTGAGAATCTCAAATGCATGTAAAATAGTCTTGCTAATAATTATGTTATGTTTATTCAATATATGATAAATAATATAGTTATAGTTCTCTAAGTTTTTATGTTTGTTATTTATAACAAATAAATGGCATAATTTTAAGGCATTTATTGATTTCATTATTTATAAAGTAATTTACTTAAGATATCAGGCTGGAGGAGTGAACCTGAGACTTCATCATTTCAACTATATACTAAAGTGACTACATCCTATTCTTCGTTTTCGTTTCGGCTTGTGTACTCCTGTTATTCATGTTCCTACTTTTCGGTTCTCATTTGTTAGCAGACAACCGGAAGTGCCCATGTTTGTACTTAAAACCGGACGTGGCACTATTTGTATCCCAGTGTCCCTTTCACTCAGTCAACATGTCCTCGCCTGACAGGTCACGTGACACGAAGAATGTCACAACAATAGCACAAACAACTTTCGGTTCACACACACACACACACATTAATCTCTTCTTCAAACTTCAGTTCTCTTGCACACATCGGGATAACTTTTTGTTTTTAAATGAGAATTAAAAATTTATTTAGAAAAGAAAAAGAAATCCCCCTCCTCAAACTCAATGAACGTGAGAGTTTGAGAGGGTTAAATCCTCTTTTTTTTAGACTCCCTGGACAAATGAAACCTTCACTTCGACGCAATGCACGAATGTCACCGTTCAGGTTATGAGCCCGTGGATTCCCAAACCTGTCGAAAGGGGATCTCAGCAAATACGTGGCTAAAAAAAAGAATATGAAAGACGATTTTCTTGTCCTCCCCGCAAACGTGCGCACCATGAGTTGAAGGACAAACTACGAACTGTCAGGACAATGCCCTGCACTGTGTTATGATAGTTCGTTCACACCTGGTTAGCCTCCACCTCTCAAGCTTTGTTTTGGCCTCAAAACATTTTTCGGATAAAATATTTTTTTTGAAAAGACGAAAAAATACTTTTTTTTAAAAAATAAACAAAGTTTCTATTAACTGTGTAGTTGTATATCAATTGGTTTGGATCTCAGCCACCAGGTAAGTACATTTGTACTAAACGACTAACAATAAACAAGTCTGTGCGATTTGAAATAAATTATTTTTTTTTACAATTGAATTTGTTTATCTCAATTCATTCTTTTAGTTTTCTCAATAAGCTATGACCTTTTGGAAAGTTGAAAAAAAAAAAAAGGGTGAGCGACTCGAATTCGAGGGCTAAGGCCTCATCAGCCTCCTCGACCCAACCCTAACCACTGTGCCTGGGAGCTGCTTAGGAAAATGGGGTGTTATATTTCTTACAAGCGTTTCTTTCTACGACCAATAAAGGGGATTAATTCAACTTATACCACCTTATCAGTCAAGTAAAATTTCTTTCCTTTGTTCGAGATACCAAACAAAATAATTAATTACCAATAATTAATTAACTAACTGGATAATTTTTTTTTATTGATTCTTGTGTTGTCAGGTAAAATAATAATTGTCAAAATTTCAGCTTGATTCGATACATGGTGTGGGAGAAATAACGTATACAATCTTTTTACCAGGACAGACACACAGACTGAGTTAATGTAAGCTTTGTAAAAAAAATTATTTTCTTTGACAGTTGAAAACATTAAGTCAAACATCTAAGTCTTTTTTTTTTCCTTTCAATTGTGATGTACTTTGGTTTGTACTTATGATACTATCATGATAACTATGGACTCTTCTTCCCCACTAAAAAAAATAAACCATTGCTATTTGATGGTTAAAACACTCGTGTGTTTTTTAAGGCTTTTGATCTTTCTGATATTTTTGTGAGGTTCTGAAAACAAGAATCGAGCTCTGGTTTCGTTACACAATAATTTCTTGAGAATGTGTTACCTGGCCATTGTAATGTTGTCCGCGTAGTGGAGGGTTAAATATTTTGTTGACATGAATATTAAAGGAAACTTCTTTCGTAGTCAGCAAAACGTGCCTGGGTGGTAGCTAAACGAATAAAAAAAATAGTGCTGAAAGGTTCAGCAAAGTTTGTGTTTTGAAGCAAAGTTTGTGTTTTGAAGCAAAGTTTGTGTTTTGAAGCAAAGTTTTTTTTTTGGAGCTAAGTTTGTGTTTTGAAGCAAAGTTTGTGTTTTGAAGCAAACTTTGTGTTTTGAAGCAAACTTTGTGTTTTGAAGCAAAGTTTGTGTTTTGAAGCAAAGGTTGTGTTTTGAAGCAAAGGTTGTGTTTTGAAGCAAAGTTTATCTTTAGGAGCCCACTTTTAAGGTTACCTGACCTGCTAACCACTGTCAACTCAAACTCTATGGCCACATCACAAGGTCCATAGGACTCGCAAAGACCTTCCTTCAGGGAACAGTACTAGGAAGAAGAGGAAGACAGAGATATTGATGGGAAGACAATGTCAAAGAATAGACAATTCGCGTAATATTTAATATTTAACGTAAAATAAACATTCATTTGGGAGCCCCCCTCAAATGTGAGCCCGGGGTGGGATTTCAAATTCTCCCCCCCCCCCACCCTAGCTACGCCACTGGGTCCAACAGACTAAGGGATAGGTGAAAGTGACTTTTGTTTTGAGAATCTCACAGTGAAGTTGTATGTGTGTGTTTTAAAAGTGTTTCAAACAGTATTATCTTAAAAGCCTTAGTAGATGTTTGCCTCAAGTACTTTCAGGAGCTACCATACAATTGGTGATAGTTTTAAACCAGAGTTGAAGGACACAAAAATGGCCCATAATTGCAATAGGTCTTCAAGCTCAAAAAAGAGGTCACAATGTTATGGTTTAACCAGATTGGACTTAGCGTCCTACTGACCTACTCTTTTCTTTTGTTTTCATAACGTTTGCTGTGTCAACACATTTTTATGTGTGTGTGGTGGCGGATGAATTCCATTTTTCTGACATAGTGCTTCAGTCAATCTAAAAATTATTTATAGTTCAGAGTTTCAGTGATACACTGACATTGAAAGCAGAAGTGATGTAGTATTTTTCTCCTCTGTAAGTTTATACATTTTCAAACATCGTTTTTAGCGGCCCCCGAAAGGAGAAAAGACGCTATTAGTTTTGTGTGGCGTTTGTCCGTCCGCCCTGTTTAGATCTCAGAAACTAGAAGAAAAAATGAAAATCGGACATCATGATATTTTAGATCATTCAAAGTTCTTATGCAACGGCTACTTTTTCTCTTTTCCGAAACTGAACCATCTAATTTTTAAAATTATCTATGCAAGCAGATTTTTTCAAAAAATACATCACTTTTAAATGAAAAACTTCAGGGGAGGTAACTCTTTTAAAAAGGTCACAGACTTCTTCATTAATAAATCAAGCCTCATTCATAGATTCGCACATTGGTACATCTAAGGTCACAATGGAAAAAGTATCAATGTATTAAAATATATATTTTCCATTTATTGACTAGCTCATTGAATGAAATACTGATTAAAATGTTGTTTTTAAATAGAATTACGATACGAACTTCGTTTCAATTGTAAGTTTTTTTAAAAAAACGAACTAGGCCTACTTTCATAGCGCGCAGTTTTCACATATATACACTTGACAACAATCTAAGTTAGACTAAATAGAGGCCAGACATAGATCTAGATTTAGATTCAATTGTATTAAACAATTTGAACTAAATTTACATTTATAATCCATTAAGAAAATAGTTTATCTTCTAATAGCTTAGGGGTGCAGATTTATTTATTGTGTAAGCAGTAGTATCACATCAAGAAGTGAATCTGATACATAATGATAAGTGCACTATAACAGTAAAACCTACTAATCCTGATCATAATATTGACCTAGATCTAGATTCTATTTCTAGATCTTGTCTAGATTCTAGTTTAAAATAGGCTATAGATTTAGTTCTGGATCTTTATCTACATCTACAGTCTATTTAGTTTAGACCAAAACCTAGTCTAGATTACTCTAGATCTAGCTTCGATCTAGACCTAGACTAGATTCTAGATCGAGATGTCTAGATAGATCTAAATCTAAACTAGATCTAGAACTAGTCTAGAAATCTAGTTCTTGTCTATAGATTCCCATCCTAGCTTTTGTCTGAATTTTATTTATAGATTTTAGTTCTAGATTCTAGCTCTATCTAGATCAAGTCTAGATCTATTTCAATAACTAGTCTAGAGATCTAGATGTAGATCGATATTCTAGATCTAGACTATATCTAGAATTAGTCAAGAAATATAGATCTTGTCTAGATCTAGATTCTATACATAGTCTATATTCTGAATCTAGTCTAGACCTATTAAATAAATAGAGCGATTATGATCAGGATTAGTAGGCCTACTAGTGGGTAATAGTGTATAGCCTATGCTGCTCGAATGAGAAACTTGTTAAGTTGTGCAGGCTCATTTTTTTTCTTACTACGACAACCCCAATATATAAATCGAAATTGTTGGAAAGAAGTAGGTATCTTGAGCAGTGGCGTCATTGTATGTGAGGGGGGGGTCGACCGGTGCGGTCCGCACCGGTCGACACCATTTTGGGGGTGGCAACCAAGTTGGAAAATTATAACTTGGCAAAAGCAGACACATTGGAAAATATAATAATAATAATCTCGAAATATATCATAGAGCAGTGGCGTCACTAGGGGGAAGGGGTGCGGTCCGCACCAGTCGACACCATTTTGGGTGACAACCGAGTTGGAAAAATTATAACTTGGTAAAAGCAGACACATGGAAAAAGATAATATTGAAATCTCCAGATATATGCCCAAATATGCCTAGACACATCTAGATGGTAGTTTAAGTGTAAACGATACAGCACAAAGTTATAACATTTATATTTTAAAGTATAACAAAAGAAACCTGTTCTTATGAAGTTAAGTCTGTTCATAATTTTAATTAAATATTATTGTAAAATTTGCGATAACATTTAAATAAATGTAATAAACATTGGGGTATTACATTTGAGTAAAAATCAATAAAAGTAGGTAATCAGCTCACTGTATTGATTCAGCCAAAAAAAAAACAAACTAGCAATAGTGTTCATTGGAAAATATTTTAAGAAATTTGATGGGGAGGGGTGACACCCTGAGCTATCGCACTAGGTACCACCGACACTGTATCGGGAGGTTTCCATGCTGATCTTAGGTGATCACTTAACGCTACTCTACATATTCCAGAAGAGTTAGAAGAGTCTTATCAATGACGACGTTTGCACTGTTTGCTTTATGTAAAAAATAACGCCAAATTTTAAAATTTCTTTAAACGATCAAAACAATAATATGGCTTGGATATATTTCTCGTCCATTGGTGAATTTGATGGGGGCCGCCTCTGAGTTTGTGTGATAACACAAACTCTCTTGGTGATCTTGATTTTTTTTATTAATTTTGTTTTTCTGTAGTTCTGCTATTTTGTGATATTTTTTCTCACTTTAAGAATTTAGTTTTATCTCTTGTAGATCTATTTTGTTAAAAGCAGTGGCTAGACAATTGCATATTTCTTACGTTGTGGCTAGTCCAGTCTAATTAATGTTGCTTTATGCCAGTTCCCTTGTCAGACTTGGGGGGCACTGCCGTGAAGGCAACGTTCCAACCAAAGCTAATGCCCTGGCATTAATCTCATTTCTGCGAGATGATCTATAATCGCTTCCCGACAGAAGAAGGTCGTATGTAATGGCTAGTCCATCCTAATGTATGTTGTTCTATGGGGTAGTCAATAGCAACCAATGTACGTCTTTTCTTTTTATCTTCCCAGATTTTTTTTTTTGAGTGGCATTTTGTAAAGAAGTTGCTTTGCTTTTTCTGAGGTCAAGCTTCACAAGTAGCTAAGTCTATTCCAGAATTCTGAAATGTTATGCTAAGAATTTTTTTTTATCTTGACAGTCGTTCTAAAAAAATTTCTGGTGGGTTGTGATTTGATTTATATATACAGTCTTATTGACATTGGGAAGGGGAGCTCTTGTTTAGGCTCGTTTCTGTTCAGTGTTCTTTACGTCTGCTTCATTGATTTCAGAAATTCTTCACTTCTTTATTAATTCAGAAATTCTTTAAGAGAATGGAAAATATTTTGTAATCTGATATTTGGCAGCATGTTGAGATTCTGGAGGATGAGTCTCTCTATATTATACCTGGCTCATAGCTTTTCGCTTGCTATTAAGTTAAGGTGTTGCTTCTTTACATGTGAAAATGTACCTAATAGGGGTGTAGGATCTGCCAAACATTTTAGGGAGAGAAATCCTGCAAAAGTGCATTTCGTTTACTCCTACTTTTTTTTTCACGTAGCACGGTGTTTCTTGTCCTTGGTTTTCATGTCGATTGATTCTGAGGCACTAAACTATTGCAGAAGCATTAATATAATATATAATACTTTTAGGTGTCTTTAGTTTATTTAATATATGGACGATCGACAGCAGGATGCATGGGAACTTATTTCTTGAGCTGTTGCCCTTAGAATATCATTCAGGTTTTTTTAAAAAGTTTTCTGTAACTAAAAATAAAATTATAAAAGTGTTAACGAATAAAAACAGTGGAATGGCTATTTGCTTGTTTTATTAGTTTGTTTTTTTCATTCAGTAGGTTCTCGGAGAGGTCACGTCTAAATTTGTAGTCATTTCCTTACCCACACAAGTCTGTCAGGTTTTCTCCCGTAACTAATTGTAATTGCAGTCTGTGCAGGATGTGCTGTTTGAATGTAACCGCCTTGCTGTCAGAAGTAAGTTTTTGTGGTGGGGAGTCGAGGCGTCTTTTAGGGGGCGGGGGGAAGAAATATCCACCACATAATAGAAAGATATTCTCTGACACATTCTAAGGAGTGGGTCTTATCTTAAACCCTGGTGAGCTGTTTCAATGTTATTTCTATGACACAAGTCTTAAGTGTGGCTGAGTGACATAAGCTGCTTGGCTACGTAACTGAGAGAGCTCGAGTTCGAATCTCGATATAGACTAGGAATTTGTATTTGAGACTTTGACTGTAACTGAGTTGTTTGTTGAGCGCTGAACAGCAGCAGGAAAATCTTCCCCAAGATACCATTTTCCCCTCCCCAACATGTCCTTAAAAGATAATTGGATCAGAGCGCTATGATCACGCTTATCTTATCTTATATAATACAGACGTTACTTCAAAAAAGAAGATGATTACTTCCTACGCGTCATGCATTTAGTCATTCATATTAACCAATGACTTCAATTCTGCCAAGTCACTGGTTTTCCTGGCTAGCTTAGGCAACCCATTCCATGCTCTAATAGCACTAGGGAAGAAGGAGTATTTATACAAATTTGTCCTAGCATAAGGGACGAGGAATGTTCCTTTACGCATTATGAATGTGCATGGAAGATGTATAGCTAATTATAATAATTATTATAAATGACATGCCTAAGCACTAGATTACAAATTTGATATTTTTGAATTATCAGCAAAATAAACAGAGTGACATGAAATTCCAAGACACTCATTTACGATCAATTTTAACTTTTTTTCCCCCCTTTCTTTTCTTCGGGTTTTTAAAAATTTCCCCAGCAGACGTTAATCTAAAGCTCTTCACTTCCGGTAACCTTGAGAAACTACCATCTCCCTGACATCCCGACTACTTGGGGCGTTTTAGCAGGATTTCTATTATTTCTAAATGGCGCTCATTCCCCGGGCAGGCAAGATTTGGACGACTTTGTGGACGAGCACGTTTTTTTTTTTTTTAATCCTTTTTTTTCTCTTTCACTTTCATCTGCTATTAAGATCTTCTTCTGTCTGAGTGGGAAAACAGTGGATGAAAGGGGCAAACACTCACCAAGAGAAACAAAGTTTCTATGTTGTTGTTTTTTCAGCCAAACATGTTATTATCTCCCCTGTGCTTAATTAGTTGTTTTTTTTTGTTGTTTTTTTTAACAAGTACATCAACATTTAATTTTTTTTTTTAATGAGAAGAGAGAGAGGAGGGTAAGTGAAATATTACTTGTGTCTAGATTGAGCCATTAGTAAACTTTAATGAATGCTGAAAATACCTCCAAGGGTTTTAAATGATATTCTGAAATATTATATCTCTGTATGTGGGTATTTGTGTAGTTGCGTGTGAGTTTATATAGAGGAGCTGGTATGGTTTGAAACAAAAAAGAAAAAGATTAATTGTGGAATGAACTTCCTCTTGAGGAAATATGAGATTTGCGTTGTTGACACGATGTTTGGCTGGGGATGGAACCATCCAATCGCCTGCCAGATAAAAAGTATTGATCAGCGTTTAAGCAAACTTTTTTTGCTAGTAGAATCGTCTGAAAATTAGTAAAAAATCTTCAAGTTACTTAGAGTAATTTAGGAAAGAAATGTAATTCACTTTAGCAGTGACGTAGCTAGGGATTTGGAGGCCTGACCACTTTAGGGGACCCTGCATTTTGACATTCGACATTATGACATGAGATAATGTACTTAATAAATATATGTCTACATTCAAATTGGTTATATCAGTAAAATTTAACAAGAAATAATCAGTAAGGCTCTTTTAATGAATAATAACTTTTTGTATTGCAAAATAATGTACAAGTGATAAATCTCAATTCATATCGTCTCACGTAGTGCTTTCTGTGCAGCAAAGGTCATCTATGACATCATCTAGATTCTAGGTCAATGCTTTCTAGTATTTTTGACGTGAATAGCAAGATTACATGGCAGTGGCGTAATATTTAATATTTAATGTGAAAAAAAAAATAAGGACATTCATTTGGAAGCCACCATCAAGTGGCGGCCCGAAGGGAACTTTCGAAATTGGAACCTCCCTACCACACCCTAGCTACGCCACTGCACTTTAGTATGAAAGTGACCATATCTCATGTTCCCTTCCATCTCTTTTAAATGACAGAATTGAGTTTTTCTTACTTTTTGAAGTTTCTTCCCAGCATGCAACCCCGATCTGATCAAATGTAATTAATTTCAGAAATAAATCTTTTTGATATGAACCTGACATGTGAATCAATTGCTCAGAACAAAGTAATCGATAGTTGTTTTTTTTTACTGCCGTACCCTGAACGAAAAGCGAAGAGTTGGATAAATCTGTTTGCACTTTAAGCACGGGTTTAAGGCATCATGGGGCGGCATTGAACTAGAACTTCTGTTGTCCAATCATGCTCACTAATACGAGGTAACTATAACCATGTAACTATAACGATGTAAGTTAAGATATAACTATAACGAGGTAACGTGAGGAGGTATGATAGAAATCCACAGATTACATAAGTATACAAAGAGAGATATCTACGTAGCTTATTTTCTTATTTTGTATTATAGTTTGTGATAGTACAAAATAAAAATAGACATTTGCTGTGTAAACAAAATATAAATATGAAGCACTCGTGATATTACAGTAACAGAATAAGCACATGTTTAAGTCGTGATATCACATGGTTGCCATGTGTTGGTTTACATTCTAAATTTAGCAGACTACTCAACTGTCTGTCAGAAAAGTCTAGAAACTGCTTATATATAAAACATATGAGTTTTAATGAATGTAATCCTAGCCCATTTACTTTTAACTCTATTGCACCCAATGTAGGACAACGTAAATATGTGCAAGTATTGTAAGGGCCTATTTAACTACATTGAAACTTCAATTGTGAAGAGGCCTGTGTAACAAGAGCTAGGTGATACTGTTGCTGTTAGCCCAGTGCTTTAGCTCTTCTGATCAGGAGTTTCGTGTCATTATTACATTTATTTTTTCCCTTAGTTTTCCTACTTTTATCCAAAAAAAACAACAAAGAAGTTGAAGGTCTGACTATATTTTGTAAACCAGTTTTGATTATGTACTTACGAGATTATAAGAATATAACGCAGCCATGCCACGTCTTTGAAAAGAACATCAAACGTCTTTAATCCGACCCTAAACGTGAGGGTCTTGGACCTACTTAAATGTTTTAATTGACTTAACCAGCGGCTAACCAACCTCTTCCTCGTCTGTTCTCTCTCTCACTCCGTTCCTCCACAGTCTTTTCATCTCTATCACTTCCTCTATTTCTTCCTCTTCCCTTTCTCTATCTTTTCATCACCATCTTTCTCCAAGCCTCTCTCTTCCTCACTCCCTCCCTCTCTCACTCTCTATATATCTCCATCTCCTCAGTCGCAATAATTAATATTGTTACTATTTAGGATCGATGAGCTACTCTCTTCACTTGAAGGTAGTGAAATGACATCAAAGAGATAGAGTTACCAATTTACTGTCTCGTTCAAATGGTTTATTTCCTTTGTAGCTTTTGTTTTAAAACAGTTTCATCCTTTTCAGTACAAGGCCTTGGTTTTGGGGACGGGGGGTGAGGAAAGGAAATATATAGGAACTTATCGAGCATGTGCTAGATCTAAGTGAACAATCAGACTAGAGGCTTTTAGTCAACATTAGTCATGGAAAATAATTGAACAAGACAAGCAATGTCTCACTCTACTTGTAAGTAGGCGTCTAAGTCTAGGGTTTAAAACTCAACTTTGGGGATTTAAAAAAAAATACTTTCGATAGAGAGGGAGAGGTGAGGATGGGGTTAATGTCTTAAAATACAGATTGATATAAATTTATTTATTTACTTTCTCTTTTTGCGATCTTCGCTATAAAGTAGACATTGTCAATGACACTAACTTAAGATTTGCTGCTGCTAACTCAATACAAAAGAATTGAGCGTTAATTTTAACAGTAAGTTGTGTCCAATGTTATTACCTCTAGTTAGCTCATTTGTTTGTAAATAAGTTTTCATTTATAGAGTGAAAATCTATGGCTCCTTCTAGGTTGAAATGATTTCATGCTACAAACGGAAGAGCTTACAAAATTTGATTCTGCTGTGCTAACAAGTGCACACTCACACATTATCCTATGACCTTTAAACTGCATAGCTTATCAACACTTTCATTTAGTACACCGGATAAACCAAAAAAAGCTTGCTATTTATAGTTTTTCCGCCATCTCCACAAATGAACATTTTTTTCTGTCCATGTTATGTGTACTTCTTTAAACAGTGGATTGCGAGTGGGCTGTAAGAGACAAGAGATTTCTTTGTTATATTTAACTTCATATTTGGGACTTATTCTGTGGCATTTTACGTCTTGAGAGACGATTTTTTCCCTTTGCAACTTCTTGTGTGACTAAAGGGTTTTATACGGCCTGAATAATTATAGTAAATAAGATTACGTACTTAAGATAGTTAACAAGAGTTTTCTTAGGAAGATGTGTCTGCGAGATCAGTTGTTAACTTGTTACCACCCCTTTGGCTGATGTCATGATTATTATTATTATTATTATGTTCATTATTCATTATTATTATTCATTAAAGTGCACTCAATGTATATCTCTTAATACAAAAAAAGCCTAGCTTATCAACCCTTCCTGCAGTAAGCAATACAAAAACTGACACCAAATGTTAACGAAGCTAAAGGAACAAATAATCTGTGGAGACAGAGATATAGGATATTTTATGTTTTGTTTTGATACCCATTTTGATGCCTGGTGCCGGAAGGCTGCCCCGCCCCTTTCCTCACGCCACTGTATATACATTTTGATTGTGTACTTTGTTTACATGATTTTAAAATACTTTTTTATTGTTTCAGGTTGAACCATGGCTTGTGCGGGTGTCTAGCATACAGTATGAGCTGGTTTATACCTCACGCTCGCTCCTTACTAAAGTGATAGGAACGCGAAGGGAATTATCAAACGGTTTCAGAGTAAGTTGATGATTGGTCGATTTCATCCCACGTGACGAGCTCCAAGGGCAGTCGTTGGATGAGCGGTGACTGCAAGAGGCGGATCTCCTTCTCGGCCGACTCTGTGCTCACAGCCGTCATCCAGGATGCCGACACCTCTGAACTGGTCCGAATCCTGGACAATCACGGCGACGCCGTTCGCGTCAACCAGGTCAACCACGTGGGGCTCACTGCCCTGCACCACGGAGTGCTCAGCAACAACCTGGACACGGTTAAGCTATTGCTGTGCAACGGCGCCGACGTCAATGCGCAGGACGTCCACGGCTTCTCCCCGCTGCACACTGCCGCGGCTTGCGGATTCACGCAGATCGCTAGCATGCTTGTGCTCTACGGCGCCGACGTCTTCTCTCTCACCGCGCAAAAAGAGACGCCCCTGGACGTGGCCAAGGACATCGGCGTCATCCGGCTCTTGAGCGAGGAGATGCGGAGGCGCTTCCACCAAGAGCTCTTCCTGACGTCTTTCCTGCAGAGAAAAGCCTCAGACGGATGGATTTACATCAAGCAGAACGCCCTGAAGCTTGTTGATGAATTCATGCAACTGATTCTCCATCTTTGGAAGAGGCATCGGACAAAGTCCCCCATCAGAAGACTGGAGATTCAGAAAGAAGAGTAAAACCTATTTTCCCAGATTTCTGATGCTAAACATTTAGTCGTCTGAGACATTGGCATCGCCTGACCTACACTGAATAACTCGTTTGATTGAAAGATATGCAAAGTGTATGGTTGGTCAGAGGATTGTTTGACAGATATATCTCTTAACTTATGTGGTACATAGTCATACGGTGTGATTTGATTGTTTTAAAATCAATTTTTCTTCTTCTTTTTGCATATCATGAATTTATATTTATTGAGACTAAAAAAAAAGTATTTGTATAAATAAACTAAAATAACTTATTATTTTTTTTTAAATGCATTCTTTTCATGGGAGGCGCGGTGGCTGAGTGGTAGAGTGCTAGGCTTCTGAACTGAAGGAACCCGGGTTTTTTATTGAACAAAAAAAGATTATTGAACAAAAAAAAAAGATTATTATACATAAAAAAAAAGATTATTGAACAAAAAAAAAAGATTATTGAACAAAAAAAAAAGATTATTCAACAAAAAAAAAAGATTATTCAACAAAAAAAAAAGATTATTGAACAAGAAATAAGATTACATGTAAAAGTTCTCTTTCTATAAAAATGTGGCCAAGTTTAGATTTACTTGTTAACTTACTTCTACTTATTTAACTATGCGCGATAAGTACGGGAAGCGGTGGCTGAGTGATTAAGCGCTTGGCTTCCAAACCCGGGGGTCCTGGGTTTGAATCTTGGTAAAAACTGGGAATTTGAACTTTGGGATTTTTAGGAAGCCCGTGAGTCCACCCAAATCTAATTGCTACCTGACTTTAGTTGGGGGAAAGTAAAGGCGGTTGCGGCCACATGACACCCTGCTCGTTAACCGTTGGCCAAAGAAACAGGTGACCTTAACTTCATCTGCCCTGTAGACTGCATGGTCTGAAAGGGAAACTTTACTTTTCATAAGCACATTTTGATTCAAGCATTCCTAAAAATAGCAAAGGCCTCCACTAAAAAATTATCAGGGACTCCACTAGCTTGAATCTGGCCCTAAAAGAAACTTTACTTGATCTACAAATAATAGTGAAATAAAGTGATTCCTAATTGTGAGTATTTAAACCAAAAAGGTTAAGTGAAGCCTCTGATTGGTAGATCTCTATTAGCCCATTATGTGCACACTCATTATTGTACTACATATCTCCATATTTGAGAACCGCTGTCCTTGAGATTACATTTTCGGTTAACATTTTAAAAAAAAGGGGGGGGGGGGGAGATTAAAAAAATAGGTTCTCAACAAACACATTATCAACATAATTTATTGACTACCTCGTGTAGACTTTGTCTTTCCGTCTGGTTAAAATGTCCTCGTTGGGAAGTAACTCGTGTACAACGCAACACAGCTACGACTAAAAATAGCAAGAAACTCATTAAGGGGAAACAATTGATGAGATAGTTCGAAGTCCCCCGGAGAGTTGTCGGACATTACATTCTCACGTCAATAACAACATGAAAGAACGGGTCACACTACCCACTGGGTGATCATGGTCGTGGCACCCTTACAAGGACGACTACTCCAGAACTTGAACCAGGTACACATACCATTAGAGTTTGTGCTAAAAATAGAAACTAGTGTTAGCTATTTCAGATATGCATCTATTTATAGCACAACTTATGTCTAGTTTAATTTGACATTGGCAATAAAATTGAGCATTTAAAAAAAAAGTGTATTCTGTTAGCTCTCCTAAATGTCATAAGAGCGGGTATTTATCACAATAAAAGTACAAGGCATGCAGATGGGTCTAATAGTCTAGTCTTCCCGTCAAATCCCATGGTCTCCTATGGTTGCGAAGCGATCATAGGTTATCTCATAGAAACAAAATGAATTTCTGATCTATAGCTATGGTCTTAACGATGTCGCCCACACAGCAGTTCCCCCCGATCCACGCCGCTGATGTGTCCAAAAGAATGACAGGTGCCAATACAGTTTGGAATAATCTATGTCGCAGGTTCTACCAGGGTGTAGCGCTCTGGGCTGCAAGCTGCGAGTCACCGGCTCTAGATTTTTCCTCACGGTTGATTTCTGAAGCCTTTCCCGTGTTTGTGTATTGCCGCATGCCATTGGATGTTTGAATTGAGTTGTCCTGACATGGAGGCCTAATTCGAGGAAAGCGCAAACATGGATGTCCTCGTAAAACTTGGCGACACACTTTCAGTTTCGTGAAGGGCCTCAGAACAGTGGACACCAGGTGGGAAGAGGCTTCAGACATTGCCAGTGACAGATCTTTATGGAGACAGCTTGCCGCTCAATGCGACGTATGGTGTGGGAGGATCGAATAGATGTAAGTCTAAGTAATAGCTCAGATTATGTTTCTGCTTCTTTTTCCCAAATTCCTAGAATTCTTCTGCCCTAGGCGAGCAGTTTAAAATGCCTCTGCTTAAACTGAATGTCTGCCTGGTCGGATGGCTGCTTGGTTGTGTGGTATTCGCGCTGGAGTGTCGTTCGGACGTTCATACCCTGCCCACTCAACCGTCTACCTGCGGGATGTTTGGACTAGGAAGTAAATTATCTTCAACTTTGAAGGAACATCCGAGACATGTAAAACATTTGACAAAACAAACATTTGACAGGAAATGTTAAACTCAAAAGTGTTCTGTTGTAATTGGTGGAGCTGTTTTGAAACAGCGAAATTCTGAACAATTCAAACCATTGACCTCGTCTGACACTCCAACTATTCTTAGAATTTTGCTATTTACAACCTAAGTCACTAGCTGATAACTTTGTCAAGTCCTTGATGTTGAACATTAACAACTTCCTGCTTAGGCCTCACATTTGCTGTAGTCCATTGTGATTTCGGTCTTGGTGTGTAAGGTGTAACTTTTTATGTGGATGACTTGGTGTCCGAAGATATGCCTGGGTTTCTCAAAATGAAGATTTGAACTAGTAATGTATTTTAACTGCTTTGCCTCCAGAAAAAAGCAGTTAACCTTGGTATAGAAAGCCTGAACACTGACCTGCAACGTCACAATGTGTGGGCTCTTTTGAATTATAGTTCCTTGTCATGTTGCTCGTGGCTTCATGCTGTAGTATATTTAATAATAATAAGGGGGTTAACTTAATCCGCTGGCTTGGGGTAACTAAATCTAATACGTTTGTGTTTCACTTCAATCACGTATCTGTATGTTCGTGCATTGGTCTTTTATTTATTAAATGTTTTTATTATTGTTCTAAATCAATGTGTCCTCAACGAGCTTTGTTTAGTCCTGCCTTGCTGGACAGGAACTGTGATAAAAACATTGATTGTTTCCCTTGACAAGCCGGCCTATTTTTTAATGAGCATTTTTACGTTCATGTCCAATTTATTTAATGAGAAGCTTTATGAGTATCGATCGTTGTGTTTTAAAACTTAATTAACTCCACTTTCTTTTATTTCCAAAATTTGAAGTAAATGTAACTGATTTAAAAATTCAATAGCTGTTACATTTTGTTCTCTGCGTTCAATATTTTAAAACCAAAATCGGAATCGATTTCTTACCGTGTTTGTCTTGTTTATTTGCTTTATTTATTTATCTATCCCTCCAACGAATACACGCTCAGAATCGATATTTCGGCCTCATACAAATATTTAGTCAGTGTTCGAATACAAGTGACAGTCGATACATAATAGAAACAGGACTATCGATCGCGCCCAGTTGGTGGATGTCTCGAAAGAAGGACAAGAGGGCTTGGCTGGAGAGAATGCCTGTATTATGTCATTCTAAATGACAAGTGATGTCGCGATTTTAACGCTCACTCTAAATTATCTGATGCCGATATGCGAGGTAAAATTATTTTATTGCTCTGCTGGGAGGAAATAGGCAAGGGGTGGGTCAGCAATGGCGTCGGTGAGCTGTTATAGCAAAAGACCGTACTATGATTCTCCTCCAGTGTTCAATAACGAGAGAGAAGAGAGACAGGATGGAGAGAGAGAGAGAGAGAAGAGAGACAGGATGGAGAGAGAGAGAGAGAAGAGAGACAGGATGGAGAGAGAGAGAAGAGAGACAGGATGGAGAGAGAGAGAGAAGAGAGACAGGATGGAGAGAGAGAGAAGAGAGACAGGATGGAGAGAGAGAAGAGAGACAGGATGGAGAGAGAGAGAGAGAGAAACAGGATGGAGAGAGAGAGAGAGACAGGATGGAGAGAGAGAGAAGAGAGACAGGATGGAGAGAGAGAGAGAGAGAGAGAGAGAAACAGGATGGAGAGAGAGAGAGAGAAGAGAGACAGGATGTAGAGAGAGAGAAGAGAGACAGGATGGAGAGAGAGAGAGAGAGAAGAGAGACAGGATGGAGAGAGAGAGAAGAGAGACAGGCTGGAGAGAGAGAGAGAGAAGAGAGACAGGATGGAGAGAGAGAGACAGAGAAGAGAGACAGGATGGAGAGAGAGAGAGAGAGAGACAGATGAAGGGAACATGAAGAGGCAGCTCCCAATGAATGGCGGACATCGAGACAGACATAGAGGAGACCAAGAAGAGAGAGAGAGAGGTGATAGTGAAGAAAAAAGAGGGGTAGGGAGACTCTAACCTACAAGTAAAGATTTTAAGAGAGAGGTGGAAGGGTGCGTAAAGGAAGGTGCAAGAGAGCACTGACCAAAAAAAAACTACTTTTAAAAAAATACATAAGGAATGGAATTTTACTGGAGAGTAGGAATATCCTCGAGGTTGTGGCGTAAAGATTTATTTGCGTACAGTGTAGAAATAGAGCATTGCAGGCAAAGTACGGTGTCTTTATAATGTAATAATGTTTGGTCTTCACCAAGTGTCTGTCTAATGTTTGGTAGTGTCTTTAGACTGTGTCTGTCTAATGTTTGGTAGTGTCTTTAGACTGTGTCTGTCTAATGTTTGGTAGTGTCTTT
Source organism: Biomphalaria pfeifferi (assembly GCA_030265305.1). NCBI lineage: Eukaryota > Metazoa > Mollusca > Gastropoda > Planorbidae > Biomphalaria > Biomphalaria pfeifferi. Next base: position 1,572,485 of record JASAOG010000154.1, read on the forward strand.
AGACTGTGTCTGTCTAATGTTTGTTAGTGTCTTTAGACTGCGTCTTAAGACTGTGTCTGTCTAATGTTTGGTAGTGTCTTTAGACTATATCTTTAGACTGTGTCTGTCTAATGTTTGGTAGCGTCTTTAGACTGTGTCTGTCTAATGTTTGGTAGTGTCTTAAAACTGTATCTGTCTACTTTTGGTAGTGTCTTAAAACTGTAACTGTCTACTTTTGGTAGTGTCTTTAGACTGTGTCTTTCTAATGTTTGGTAGTGTCTTTAGACTGTGTCTGTCTAATTTTGGAAGTGTCTTTAGACTGTGTCTATCTAATGTTTGATAGTGTCTTTAGACTGTGTCTATCTAATGTTTGGCTGTTTCTTTAGACTGTGTGTGTCTAATGTTTGGTAGTGTCTTTAGACTGTGTCTGTCTAATGTTTGGTAGTGTCTTTAGACTGTGTCTTAAGATTGTGTCTAAGTTTGGTAGTGTCTTTGGAATGTGTCTGTCTAATTTTGTAGTGTCTTTAGACTGTGTCTATCTAATGTTTGGTAGTGTCTTTAGACTGTGTCTATCTAATGTTTGGCTGTGTCTTTAGACTGTGTCTATCTAATGTTTGGTAGTGTCTTTAGACTGTGTTTGTCTAATGTTTGGTAGTGTCTTTTGGCTTTGTCTTTAGACTATACCTGTCTAATGTCTTGTTTTGGCAGTGTCAATAGTTTAAACCATGTATGTATTACAATAAATAGCGACTGGAGTCAACACTCTCCCATTTGCCTCATTAGGTGTAATGAATCATTCGCAGCTCGCTCCACCTTTTAAACACTGGTCATTACTAAAGACTTACTAGGTGCACGGTATGGGTGACAACTCATGACCGAAACATATTTAGAAACTGCTACACTTCACCGGGCAGAGTTACGCCATCCCAAGCAATGCTTTTCAGCCTCACCGTGGCGCTCGGGTGGAAACGTCGTTAGAGAACCCCCGTTGAGGCGCCAAAGGACCGAGTTTATTGCACTAGCGAAGATAGAAGAAAGAAACATGTCACTATCCACACACCGTTCCTTGAAGGACCGTTTTTATGGCGGACACCTGCACGGCTGATGTAATACAGAGAAGGAATCTGGGGAAGTTTCCCCTGTGTGTTCGGCCTTTGGCCTCGCTTCTAATACGAGCGATTTGGGATACGAGCCATCAGTAATAGGGATGTAATAATATACATCGTTTGGATCTTTCCCAGACAGAAGTTTGTTCAGACAGACAGATGGAGGCAAGCTTCAAAGGTCTTGAGTTCCAAGAGGCATAGACTCAGCTATTAGAACAACTGCAGCTACGCCATTAAATGTTCGTCATAAGTTTTTAAAAGCATTTGTTTCTCTCTAGTGTAATTCCACGTCAAACCTGTTTATTATTGTCTCTCTCGTGGTAAAAAACGTGAACACAGCTCGAATCAGCATGTGACTGCATCTATTAGCACAAAAGAGGACAATAATACGATCGCGTAGAAATATCAATATTAAATGGAAATAGTCAATACAAAAAAATCATACTGTTTTGGCAGTTGTAGTCTCCCTTGTACTTCCAAGTACTTTCAAATTTTTTTGTTTGTTTTTTTAATTTAAAAAGTTTAATAGCATCAGAAACTACGGTATCTTTAAAGAAATCTGGAGGAAAATCCCAAACTTATGCAAAGGGTATAATCATTCATGAAGTCTACAAAAAAAGATTAAAAAAATTACAAAGTGTAAAATTCACCTGTATTGGGTGTCACTGTCGGCACTCTATATCATAAGTAAATGTATCAGTTCTTCACCTAGAGTTTACACAGTACAAAGAATAGTTCATACATGGTGATATGCCTGGACACAGCAATGGCTAATTAGTTAGGAATGAACCAACATGTGACATTCAGTTATTAGTTCACATTATTTACATGACAAGTCATGTGGCTTGTTCGACTTCTGATGTGGAAGTATTAGGTTCGAACCTCAACCTTCTCATATCCTTGGTCAGTCAGCACTCAGGCATTGGTCAAAGGTAGTCAAGCTAATAAATTAATGAATTATATAACATTGAAAAATTTCATTTGTGGAGTCAAGAGGGCTTGAAAACATCCATTACATAACCCTTGTCTTCGATCTTGTGCCACTCCTGAGTACACACAAGACTTGATTTCATGTTCTTTTAAAGCAAAATGAATAAAAAAGAAAATACATTAAAATAAATACTTTGTAAAAAAAGACAATACCTCTTTTATACAGCTTATAGAGCGATTATTTTGTTCTTTAATAACTAATGAATCTAAAATTAAAAAACCCTGAACCACCACCTCCAGAGAAAGAATCCTGGTTCAGCGTATGTATATGTATGTAAAGATCTGTTACAATTTATAATATTCCAATGATAAACATTTAGATCTAGACTTAGAACAATCTCCAAAAAATGTTCCTGAACATTAAAATTTATTAAATCTTAAATCAGTAATGCCTCACATAAACTCACATTGAGAAATTGCTGTATGCGATGGTCCTTTTAAAACCATTTTGGATATAGATCTAAACCTAGTTCTCCAGTGAAATTTTTTTTTTTTTTTACTTTAACGGTCAAATTAGAGTTCCTCCTGACTTGAATAGAGGTATTGCATAAACGACAACTTTTGATCTGTAGAATTGTGAAAGCTGGCAACAGCAATTTAACACTGTCCATGTTGTGTTCTCTTGAACAGAGTTGAGTTAAGCTTTGTCTGGTGTGAGGAGTTCCCAGGAGTTCATACCACAAAATGTCCTAACATGTTCAAAGTAAATTTAACGCTTATTTGACAAGCAAATGACTTTAATGGTATACAAAAAATATTATTTACAGTGCAGCAGAATTTCTTAAAATAATATTTGTAATGAAATGTTGAACAGGAAATGGGTGACTGCCTATGGTATATTCTACAATTGAAACATGCTACAGAAGCCATTCTTATATCTGGGTCTCAAAGGGATTCTTCCGGCATTACATAATTTTTACTTTGAAAGCAAATGAGTTGACAGACCAAGGGGGTTAATCTACTTACTCAGCTTGTGACATAGCAATAAAAATAAAAGTTTCTGGTGGCATGTGTTAAAAATGAACACTTACTGATGAAATAAAAGCGGAAGTTTTTTTTCTAGTTTTTTGATGCAGTTACTAGAAGTGGTAAATTTAAAAAGGGACACAAACTGGTAGAGACTAGCTTAAGGGACTTGGAGATAAGAACTCAATACTAGTCAAGTCTATAGAAATTTGGGGCATGGTGGCTTTGTGGTAAAGTGCTTCGCTTCTGAACCAAGAACCAGGTTTGAATCTCTGGATTATAAGGATGCCCCTTAGTCCACGCAACTCTAAATGGTGCCTGACATTAGTTGGGAAAAGTAAATGGTTTGTGCTGGCCACATGACACCCTCTTTAACTGTGGGCTTTAGAAACAGATGACCTAAACTCTTAAATGGGTTCTTTTACATTTTTGCTTACAATAGCAATGTCTTGGTAAACTGAACACTAGATGCCTGGTTTGTCTGGAAGTAAATCTAACTGAACCAGTGTTACATCTCCATAGCACACCCAACACCTTCCCCTCAGATTACAAAATATATCACTGGAATGGTATTATGACTTGTACATCACAATAAATCAAAAAGTGTAGAAACATTGCACTGAAATCTACTCAGACCCAGTGTACCAACTCAAAACATGAGAGTTGATCAAATCCTATCACAACTATTTGAGAACCTCATACAGAACAAAATGTGGGCAAATATTTATGGCTACAGCAATACCAAGAGAAAAACATAGTCTGAGTGAATAAACATAACGTAATAAACAATAGCAGCATTAGAGAACATGAGCAGACTGACCACCTGAGGCTGAATGGTGTATAGAGGTCATTGCTCATTCTACTAACTTAAAAAGAATTTTATTTTGGCAAGTCTGGATGGTCAAGTAAGGTGTTAGCTTGGTACCAGTGTCCCTGCTAAAGAATTTTGCCAAGTCTGTGGTTTAAGTCATTGTAAGAACGTAAATATGTTTCACTGTATTCTCTTCACTTTCTTCTGGCTTGATAACCATACATAGGAACATCAACAGTTGTGGAAAGCCTTGATAATACACAGAAATGTCAAGGGTTATGCATGCAAGCTCTTGTTACACATTGATGCTTTTAAACACTTCCAGGTTTTTTTTTTGTTCAAACAGACAAGCTCTCACCATACCAAGTGCTGTCAGTAACACCTGGACAAACTACTATAATACATGAGGCTTACAATGATTACCCAATAAGTAGGACTGTCTACTGCTACTTTATCAAGCTATTTTCTTACATAGACATGTTAAAAACTACCAGGGCAAACTGATTATCTCTTGTTACATAATGAGACTTTTTCATCAGTACATTTACAACAAACTTCAACAACATAGTTTTAGAAATAATTTAATCTTAATTTAATAACTAACACTGTGAACACTATTTTGTTTATAATCCTCCATTTTGAATTCTCGTCTCTCAGCTTTTAACAATGCATTCGCACCATTCCACAATACAATGTGCACATAACACTGATGTATATAGAGTTCTCATGTCTTGTAATGAACGTCCACATACATATTTTAAATCTTACAACCCAAGATGTGAGGTGACAAGGTCAGGATGTTTCGGAGTTAAGTTTTTGTTGCTGGAATATTTCATCTATAAGGAAACTTTTGCCAATAAGTTCAAGATGACTGCTATGACTTGGAGCTGACTGAGACATTTGATATGAGTTTAAATGTGATTCAAATACTTGAAATGAAGCTGTTTTCATTTTGGTATTTCAACTTTTGGTCTCTTACTAAATGCAAAGACTAAAGTCTGATTCATGAGAGAATATTTTCAAGCATTTATATTAACACCAAGGCAGCAGCAAGAAACCAAATGGAGGAAGCTTGTAAAAGCAATAATGAGAATTTGTTTCAGCTAATGTAAATGTTGGACCAAAGATAAATGTAAATCAGCAAGGCTGTTTCTGCCTCTGGGGTCACTATCTGTAGCCTTTGGGAGCTTTGTAAGCCACTGTCCTGTGGTCAGTGATGTCCATTTTCTCATGGCATTCTCTGTGGAAACAAAAATAAAGGTGCTTTTTCATACATGTTTATCATATAAAGATTAAATAAAATATACATCATAATGGACAAAGGAATACAATATTCACACATTTCTAATATCACTAATCAAGATATATCTGTAGGCCTAATTGATTTTGATGAAACCAAACTGTCTTAGGCTCAACCGTCCCAAACCTCAACCAATAATTAGCACTTTAAATCAGCAGCTTAGCAACAAGGTGGTTGATTGAGTCCAGGCCCATGACTAACAAGTACTAACTGGGGCCATTAAAAAACAAACATGTACAAGCATTGAGTGTCATGACAGTATTACTGTGGTACATACATTGGGATATTTGTATATATGTACTGATAAATACAGGAAGATTCATTGTTATGCTCAACCTTCTAGTTTCATACTGGTGCCTCGTTGCTTCACTGCTTTAAAATGACTCTTTGTCTACACTGGAAATAAAGACGTCATTTTCTTTTCCTTTATATACTATGCTGCTAGGTCTACAAGGGTAACATTTAAATATGTCTAATGACTTGACTGGTTGTGTCTTTCAACTGTTTATATTATGTCTTGTTTGGTAGTGTATATAGGCTAAAGAAGATGTACTACCACATGGGTACTTTGAAACTGTGCTCTGCTCTATCAGTTACACATTGCTGCTGAAATCAACACTCTCTAGTTTACAACATTATATTTATTAAATCATTCTCAGCGCACTGCACCTTTATTGCACATTTATTACATAAATGCCTAGAATGTAGGGAATGAAAGGTCAAAGTAACAAGGAAAACTGAATGGTTTGAAAACTAAACTTCAATACACTGGTATAAGATAAAACATCAGCATTTGAACTTCTAGCCATTCTCTGTTCACAGTCAAGGTCCTAATTTTCAACACAATAAGCTGTAGACAAGAGTCATGTATTGTTTTCTACAGTCAATGTTGTCAAAAAAGTTCTAGCCAATTAAATCTTCATGGGAAAAAATGGAGATGGATTAGACATATCACACAAATTGCAAAGAAGTGTGCCAGGATGGACATGGACCCAACAGAAGGGTATTACACAGAAAAGAATCTATTGATTAAGTACTATGCATTATGTCAAAAGGACTAAGTCAAGTCAAGTTATAAGCCGATAGAAGAGAGCTGGTAATGCCATCACAGAGCAGACACTAAACAAAAGTCTGCACCTTTAACCCATACCACAGGGTTGTATTCCATAAGTTCTTTGTTTAGCAATCCATGGAGGTGAAGGGAGGATGCGCCACACTCAAGTCATGCAAAGGGACATTTCAGCTAAGTGCTTCATTACAGGATGACAATGTTCCTGCAAGCTTTGTTAAAAAAAGTTATTTTTATGCAGGATTTGAAGACAGGGTCTAAATAATTCTAAAAGTTGCCAGGTATCTGTTGCAGCTCAAAAGACTTGTTCACCCCAGCCATTATGACTGGTGACACTTTGTTAGCATTTTTAGACATTTAGTTAGTATAGAGATGCACCATAGTTGATGGACTTTGAACATGACCTTTAGTAACATCACAGCTTAGTGGCTTATAGTCTATTTATGTTATTATTAGTCAGTTGGTGTAAGGACTATAAGGAGAAAACCTCGTATTACAGACAGAGACTCGACTTTGACCTTTTCAGTATTAAACTTCATTCAAGTATATAACATTCTGGACTTAGTCTTTCTACTTGTGTGTACACCTTGTTACTTAGTAGTTTCAAGGTAACTAAAATACCCGTACAAGAAACACTGACATCTCCAGAGTAGTCAGTCAAAGACAGACAGCCATCAACAACTACAAGATCAAGGTCTATCACACTGTTTAACTTGCCAGACTATAGAATACAGAGAAATCTAACTTCGTTTTTAAAAAATGTTTATACTCAAAGTATTATGTGTTACAGTAATTATTTACAGTAATGTGTTTTAGAAAGGAGAAAAAAAGATAAGACTGAGTACAGACTTACACAAAGCATTTCTTGCAGTATAAATCTAGGTCACAGTCTCGACATCTGATGCAGGCATCCTCAGTACACAGACAGCAGTAGGGGAGTTCATCACTATCATCATAGTCACTATCAGAGTTTTCTTTCCTTGTAGAGGGCTATTGGAAAAAAAGAACAAAACTCAACCCTTACAGTGAATCCCTGGATGATGAACAATACCTCATGCATTTAGATGTAAACAGAATGTTTAGAATACATAACAACAACAAGCACTAATGTCTCTGTCAAAAGTCAGGACAGCCAGCATGGCAGGTGTGGCCTATAACTAAATAAATCTAGATATAAAAAAAGGAGAGAGAAAAATGATTAGGGACATTTTAAGGGAATGTAACTTAAGGATTTACTTGTGGATTATATCAATTCAATTGTAGAGTATTGTGTTATTCTATAGTTTTTGCATTGAGTTCAACTAATTTAAAGTTGCATTCAACAGAGTGAGTTCTTGCACATATTAAAGTGTAATTCAACTAGATCTATAGAACAACAATCTTCATAACTTTTTAGTGGGAAGAGAGAAATCATTACATCATGATGGCTTCTCATCCACGGTTACTGTCTATACTTTGTAATCTTTAGTGCTCTTAATTATTATCAAATTATATTAGATTTGAATTAAGCACTTAAGTAACGTTTGCTGCAGACATAAAGCGCCACAAAACTGGTGTGGATAGGTTCACAAGTTTTAGAGTTAATAAAGGTGGTCAGTAAAAAACCTAACTGCTTTAAAGCCCCCCCCCCCCCCCCCCAACAAATGGTCAGGTACTCAATAACGATAGCCAGTACATTTCACTGTCTTTAAAAGCACCAACTAAAAAAAAAAATTAGATAAACTTAAGAATATCCTTAATTTCTGAATCAAACTTCTCACACTTTAACTGGTACTAAAAAAATCAAATCATAGAATCAGTGCATTTCACTCTGCAATCTGAGTGCTTTAATTTGGTTTCTGTTTGCTTTTTTAGGCTGAAGGAAGTGATGATTCAAACACACATTTTATTGCAAGATAAAGATTACAATTATTTATTCATTTTGTGTGCTAGGACGTGTCCTGGGGTATGCATGCTGGGCTGTCGTTCTGCCCACTATCATACCGTGCAATCCTGCGGGAGGTTAAGGATATGAAGTAGATTATCTTCAACTCTGAAGGAGTATCCGAAACATTTTACAAAACATTTTTTGCAAACATTTGATTCACATAGGTCACAAGCCTTGTTTAGGTTCATAATGTAAGATATGGTTGGTAATAAATGCAGATAAATGTCAAAAAGTTCTTCAAAAAAAGTTTATTGTGTGTTTTAAAATATTTTTTCTGTTTTTATGAGTTTATTCAGTTCAACTGAATATACAAATATTGTGATGTTTAGCACCAATCGTAATTGTTTACGATTTGAGAAAAATGAATTTTTTATACCAGATAATTAACATTATATCTTTAAAATATTTACAAATAAAAATTTTTATTTAAGGTTTAAAGTCTATAAAAGAACATGTCATGTTTTTAAATAAATATTTACCTCTGAATTCAAATGTTTTCGGTCAACAGTTTTTTCAGCCTTCTTTTTCGTCTTTGAACTTTTTGGTGGGATGGGCAAAGTAGGCTCATCGGCAGGGAGTCTTCCTGAATTTCCAACTGCCTCATCAATTTTGGTCTCTTCAATGTAACGCTGGACCAGCGCTGCTGCTGCAACATCCTCATCACTGTCCTCGTCAGAGTCTACCAGTTGTGTGCTCAAGGACCGACTGATATCAGTGCTTTTAGTTGTGTTGTCAGTGTCAGAGTTGACAGAGGCAGCATCTGAATGTGTTGGAGGCAACAAAATGAAATATACAAAAAAAAACAACAACAGTAAAACCTGTTCAAGTTGAGCATCTTACTTCAGGAGAGACAATGGAATGGGGGAAGTTGATAACTGGAAGACAATCCAAAGGTAGGCACCAACAAGATTTCAAATTTCACTTAAAACATCCTAAAAGAATATGAAGTCATTCATAGCAGGGACCAGTCATAGTACAAAAAAATGAAGTCAGTCAGCACCATCTACTCTCAACTTGTGGGAAAGAACCAAGCAAAAAATCTTAGCACAAGATTTTGAAAAGTGATAATGGAGCTGGATAGGACACCTTCAAAAACCAAGTACCGATATTGCAAGGCAGGCACTTGATTGGAATCCACAAGGAAAGTGGGCAGACCCAAACAAACCTGGAAGAGGTCAGATATCAGCGAAACTGAGGAGGCATGGGAGCAGATGAAGAAAGCTGCTCAGAACTTAGTTTTGGGGGAGAGGTGTGGATGAAGCTTTATGCTCCCCTGGGGGTACACTGGAATAATTCAAGTAATTCGGAACCACTGTTTGGACATTTTTTTGTCAAAACTGCACCTCCGATATGGGGCAATTGATTTCTAACTTACCATAAAATAGATAACTGACATTAAGACAAAGAGAGCAAATTTTCTTAGGCACAACCTACCTTCATAATCTGTACACTGAATATGAGATTAAGATTATCATTAATTTTTCAATAAAACAATATCTTTAAATCATCTGCCACTAGGTCTCAAAGGGAACATTTTTTTTTACCTAGTGCTTGTTTTGTACCCCACCAGTAACATACCATCGGAATGTTTGTTTTGTTCTCTGTGGGCTTGTAACACTTTAAGTCTGCTCATTAATTCCTTATCTCTGTGAAGATCTTGAACCACCTTCTGTGCATCAGACTCCACCTCTTTAGCGGCCGCTGCTATCATCTTGTGAATCTCTTCCAAGTCCTGCTCTTCCAGTGTGGATGTTCCTTTGCACCAGAGAAAGTCAAATGTATTTTTAGTGAAGCTTTGTGCTAAACTTTATCAATGCATTCAGTCAAGGTTGTTCTGAACCACTTCTGGTCCAAGGCAAAGAAGTTAGACATTCAAAATATAAATAGGTACTTTAGAACAAGATACTGTGGAAAGGTTTCACATATACAGGGGCGGACTGGCTATATGGGCCAGGGCAAATGCCCGGTGGGCCGGTACCAAATGGGCCGGTCTGGCCTTAACTAAAGAAAAAAAAATTTCAATGCAGACAACTTTAAAAAAAAAAAGGGACAGCAGCAAGACACAAAGGTCCGAACACGTTTTCTTGTTTTTTTTAAATTATTATTACAATTAATTTTGTTTGAAATTCAACAAGAATATCAAGAAAATACACTATACACTGTAGGCTACGTATTATCATTTGCAAAACGTTTGACTATACTTTCTGCTATGCATGAGCAGCATGGTCTTCTTTGATGTCTTCGAGGCTGTGTTTGGCCTAATCATTTTGCTGGTCGGCATGAATCTTTGATGGCGCTCTCATTTTTTTTTGGTCCTTCCCTCCCCAGTCTTCTGATGGTTCCATTGTCAGTTATCGAAAAAGAGGGATGAGAGAGGTTAAGTTAGAAAACATTGATATAAAGCAGCAAAAAAAAAAAAAAAAAAAATTAGCGCTACAATTAGCTCTTTAACAATACTTGAACACATACACATAGCCGCGAAATTGCAAGCCACCCAACTTATTCACAGCTCAATATGGGTATAAAGTTCTACTTTCTGCGATTTGAAAAGAAATAGTAAGTTTCTTTTTGTTTATTTTTAAAAAACATAGATCTAAAAATACTACACTTATAGCTTAAAAAAAATATTATTTAATTAAAAAATAAATCTAGATCTAAATAAATTTTTATACTTTTTTGTAATTAATAGCAAACTTATGTTATGCTTAGTATGAAGTCATTAATGATGAAAATTATTACTTTAATTACTATAATTTATATAGTGCTGTCACATCTGATATTTAATGAAAGGAGATTTAATTTTATATTTTAAATAATGGGTCAAAATGGTTAAATAATGCGTTTTTGAGAATGTACTAGGACGAAGCAAGATCTTTTCACATTAAGTAAGTACCTCTTTAACCGTTCTGCTTTCTCTTATCTTATGGAATTGGTTGCCTGAGTCAGCCAGGAAACAAATAATTTAGCATATTTTAAGTCACTGATCAATGTGCATGACTATATTGAAACATGAAATGCGTAGGACGTAGCAATCTTATTTTTATAAGAAACGTCTGTAATCTATAAATAATACCAAAAAGCTTAAAACTCATCGAGGCTGCTACAGTTGTTTATAGTTTTCAGACTACATACATGTATAAATATGTAATCCTACGAATGCCTACATCCAGTTTTCGATGCATTATCAAACTTTATATATATTGTAGAGAATTAGGCTTACCCTATAATATAACATATGGGCGTAGCCGGGAGGGGAGAGTCTTCAAACCATCACTTGCCTCAGACCTCATTGTCTGAAAGGGAAACTTTACTTACTGCCCCAGTGCAGCCAACTTAAGCAAACTACAATCTCAAAATTTCATGAGCGTAGCCAAAAGGGTTTTTTTGGTTGCCCCCCCCCCCCCCCCCCCCCTCCAGTACAAAAAAAAAGCATTTTACCAGTGAATAGCAAATTTAGTTTTTGAATTTTTGTTAGCGGAAGAGTAGCAGGCTAATTGCACTGTATATACCTCAGAATATGCATTTTTTTAAAGCTTAAAATAACGGAAATGATGCTTGGTTCCGAGGCTTTGCCCCAGACCCCACTGGGAGAGCTCGCAGAGCTCCCACGGACTCCCTAACTGTCCCTTGGCTGTGTATACTGTCTTTCCACTAATTATAGAAAGAGAGTATTCTTGGGTAGAAACGTTTGAAAGAATGAAAGATCTGAATGTAATGAAGATTAATTAGGCTACATATACACACACACTAATATATATATATATATATATATATAAATTGCGGAGTGGGGTAAAAATCCCACACACACTGAAAATATATGACATGCCATTTGTGGGCCGGTTTATATGGTAATGCCCGGGCCAATTTTGATACCCAGTCCACCCCTGCACATATAGAAAAAAAAGTTGATGGGTCCATATTTACTACTTATATTATCTTAGTGTTCACTTGTGGAGTACTATAGTGCTAACATTTGACTTGGAAAAGAGAAATATGACAATAAAATTAAACATCTTATTTCAAAATCTTGAAGTTCTAGTTATTTTTAAGTTTTTCTTTTAAACTCTCTCGTATAAGAGTTACATAAAACTCTATTACTTCCAACATCAATTTGTTTTTTCTATTTTTAAAGATGTCCAAGATCAAGACAATTTGATACTGACAATCAAGGTCAAAGTGTTGTTTTTTGTTTTTTTTTAACAGATTATTAACAGAATAAGAATTATGAGATGCAGATTTAAATGTAATATCTGTTTCTTTTTTCTTTTTGACAAAAAAGGTATAAGACTAAATTTCTTAACAAAGTAGCACTGTACCACAGGATGATGGCTTGAAAAATAGAAAATCTGAAGGTCAGATGAGATCATGAATAAAAGCTCCAGACTTAAATGTCATGGATTACTGAGTTTGCAGCTTTGTTATTAACTGAGATTCATAAAAGTCAACAAATCCTTATTGAGGATTTGAAAATGAGCTTGGGAAGAGCTTGGAACGATATCTTGTCAAGTTATCCTACAAGACACTACATGAGCTTAGATTTTCAGGTAAAGATGCTGCTTTGAAGTGCCTGGACGACATTTTTAGCATCTATAAGTCTTTAAAAAATGTGTAGCATCTATAAGTCTTTACAAAATTTGTAACATTTATTCTTTGTAAAATAAACAGCTGCTTGACAAATTTTTCTGCTTTTCTTGAGACCACCCTGTATTATGGTTACCTGTGATATTTTTATCACACAGTTTCTTAACAGGTCTGCCTTTGTCCACAATATTGAGATTATTTTCCCCTTTTATTGACTTGTCATCCTGGTTGAAGTTGTTACCATCAATGCCAGGTTTACAAGACCTTTCAGCTGAGATGAAAGCAACAAGAAAACTGTCACAAGCATAAACTTTTAGAGCTTTAATTGGAAAACTATGATGGAAATAAACAATAAGTTATTTATAGACATGGAGGCGCAGATGCTGAGCGGTAAAGTGGCTTCTGTACCGGGGGTCCTAGGCTCGAATCCTGGTGAAGACTGGAATTTTTAATTTCAGGATCTTTAGGGGTGTCTCTAAGTCCATGCAGCTCTAATGGGTACCTGATATCAGTTAGGGAGAAGTAAAGGCAGTTGGTCATTGTGCTGGCCACATGACACAATTGTTAACCATAGGCCACAGAAACAGATGACCTTTACATCATCTGCCTTATAAGGTCTGAAAGGGAAACTTTAACTAGTTTACTATCTCAACACATAAAAAAAAGTTTAAAAAAAAACAAAACACATTCAGATTTAAACCTCAAAAGAAATATTTTAGGAAAGAAACAAACTACCTGAACCTAACCACCTTTTAACTTAAAAGAAAATCAAGTTTTATATCAATTTCATATATCTTTTTTTAATGTTTTAACACTTTCAACAATGGACTAATAATAAAAAAATATAGAACTCTGAAAATTAAGAGACATAAAAAAAAAAGCATTATTGAAGTTTAAGATGAAAAATGGCATTGGGCTTGAAGGTATTGATGGTCTCCTGGCTCCAGCGCTAGAATTTTAAGATCATTAGATGAATACCTTAGCTAAGTGCGTTAGGGTCTACTAGTTTCAAGCGTATGTCTGGGGTCGTTGGGCGACACCAAGGGGGAAGGTGGTGAGAAAACGTTGAAAGTTTTGCCAGTTGGTGAAGAGGCCAGCTTTATCAGATAGTCTAGTGGCAATGTCTTCTGCATCTACAACCATCCACTAGTTTTCTAGCTGGGAGGTATTCATCCAGCCTTTTTTACCACTCAAAGCTAGCCTGTATAGACATTTCCTCCTAAGGTTTAGTGGAACTACATTAGCCATTATTTGAGCTGCATTTAATGGGCTTGTCCTAAAGGTTTAAGAGACAAACATTACATCATACAAAAAAATATATAAAATGGCAGTGTTATTATTACATACATTGACTATCTCTGAAACGTCGCAGCCTTTCCTCAACCTCCTCTGCAGGGTCTGGCAAGCGAGCATCCAATGCCACTTCCTCTGACAGCTGCTCCAGTAAGTCATCAACCTGCTGTGTCTCTGGTATTCTTTTCACTGGTTGGTACACCTGAAATCAAATGTTTGAAGATATTTTTGTTTATAAATATTACTTGCCTTTTAAAATTGTGTAAATGTTTAAAGCAAAGACAATAATTTCTCCTTTAACAATGCTTTTATTATATTTTTTATTATATTATATTATTTTTATATCAGTATCTTATCTTTTAAACTACAAAAGTTCCTTTAAGCAAGAATATAATTACAACCTACACATATCAATGTGTTGATCAAGTCAAGCATTTATTAGAGACCCAATCTCAACTAAGTTATTGCTTTTCTTGGCAGATTTGGGCAACCTTTTCCACACTCTACTGGTTTTAGTGAAGAAAGAGCATTTATAAAAATGTATCCTAGCATATGGCTTAAGAAATTTGCCTTTATCTATGTGTCCTGAGTTGTTGTTTTTTATTAGATTGTGTTTTTCTTTTTAAAAATTATGGCTCAGTGTTTTATGCAGATTTTCAGGAATGAAGTCATCACACAACTGACACTTTAATAAACACCAGAAGAGGTGTTAAATAAATACAAAGAAACATTACTTCACACAAAGTAACTCCAACAATATGTAAATTTTATTACTCTAACCATGTCATATTAAACTACATGTCATATCAAACTCTATAAATAATATTAACTATTGCAAACCTACCTGTAGTTAATTTTATTTCACCATGTCAAAACCTTGCTATATCAAATATAGCAGGTTTCAGTTTTATGAACTAATAAAGCTAAAGAATTTGTACGTGTAAAAATGAGCTAATACTGTTGCTAATTGTTGTAAATGAAATCCCAGTCCATAAGTAAAAATTTCGCATGAAGGATATATGAAACTAAAATTGACATTTATAACAGGACTGTTTGATCAACTAAGTAAAGAAATATCAGAAATGTTTTATCTTTTTGCCTCAAATAAATTCAGTAATTGAGTAAATCAGGTATAAGGTCTATGTAGCTTCAACTTTGAAAAAAAAATTCAAACAATATCAAAGCAATATTAAAATAGACTTGACAAGAGACTAAAAATAAGCAAGTTTTTAGATGAACCACGCTGGATATTTGTTTTTTAGATGAACCACGCTGGATATTTGTTTTTTAGATGAACCACGCTGGATATTTGTTTTTTAGATGAACCACACTGGATATTTGTTTTTTTAGATGAACCACGCTGGATATTTGTTTTTTAGATGAACGACGCTGGATATTTGTTTTTTAGATGAATCACGCTGGATATTTGTTTTTTTTAGATGAACCATGCTGGATATTTGTTTTTTAGATGAACCATGCTGGATATTTGTTTTTTAGATGAACCACGCTGGATATTTGTTTTTTTAGATGAACCACGCTGGATATTTGTTTTTTAGATGAACCACGCTGGATATTTGTTTTTTAGATGAACCACGCTGGATATTTGGTTTTTTAGATGAACCACGCTGGATATTTGATTTAGAAATTTATAAATGGCTTGAGCAAATAATGTACCTACAGGATTAGATGTAGACTGAACAGGCTGGCCCTTTAAATGTGCAAGTCTGGCTTGAAGCTGGGCATCAGTGATAGGTTCTAAAACAAAAGTTGAATGAACACATTCACTGGTTACATCAATTATTGGCTCCTTAAAAAAAACGTTCTCAAACTTTGTTATGTTAATTATATAAATAATTTAAGTAAGCTGAAACCTTCATAAATAGTAAAAAGATGACTTAGGGTCAAAGAATCCTTAAAAATGTAGTTGGATGCTGTGGCCCATTAAATTGGCAACCGTAGCTTATAAATAAGTTCCAAACTATACATTACTTCACTGTTCTAGTTATTTTAAACTCTTTAAGAGTAAAATCCAATGCTATACAAAGCAGCCTAACAACAAAACCCAAAACCAGAGAGCATTTTGTTATGGATTACAAAAGTGGTTGATTATTGTGCAAGCTACAGAACAACCTTGAAATCTCACAACTAAAGAATAAACTCTACTTGACTTTACTTTGGGATTGACTTTAGGAATTGAAGTTTCATTGAACTAAAGATCCATGGAAGTTCCCCTCCATCTGCCTGTCTGAACAACTGTTATGAAATGACATTCCCATTATCATATGCTCGTATCCCAAGACCCTTGGGTGAGAGACCAGGCCGAAGGTTGAGCAAACAGGATAAGTTCCCCATTTTCATTCTCAGTACCACATCAGTGACTAGCAAAAAACAGCAGTGTGTGGATAGTGAAAAAAGTTGTTGGTGGCTCTCTTCCATCCCTGCAGTGTAATGAACTTAATCTATAGGCCCACTAATGAGGGTTCTGTTTTGCTTCTTATATGGTCTAATCCTCTCATCTAACAACTCTTTCCACCCGAGCTTCACCAGCCTTATTAACCACATGGTATCAAATGAAAACTTTATTCTCATTAACCTTTCTTTAATTTTAACTCTTCTTCTTCTTCTTCGTTCTCATTGTTATGTTGGAGTGTTCAGATGACTAGACCAATACATGAGATGAACTGCGCAGTAGTTTCCAGATCAGGGAGCTCTCCATATAGTTTCCTTTCTATTGGGGTGATTTGGGGCCAATGTTTTATACAGGCCTCTTGGTATAGAGAGCAGTTTTGGAGGACGTGGTCTGCATTCTCTGGTGATACTCCAGATGGGCAGATTTCACTGGTTCCAATTTTGAGCTTCCGGTACATGTGTTGTCGCATTCTATTGTGTCCGGTCCTGAGTCGAAAGATTAGACGTTGGTCTTGTCGGGATAGCTTATAGTAAGCATCATCTTTCTTGTGAAATGGATGAGAGCTCGTCCATTTCTCATTTATTTTATTTACGATTAATTTCTTCAATTCTTCTGGATAGAGTGCAGAGTTTATTAGTGTGTTAGTTCTCCCACTCTTGGCGAGTGTGTCAGCCTTCCCATTTCCTTCTTGTTCTATATGAGCTGGGATCCATTGAATTACAGTTTTTTTGCTGTTGTTGTTGAGCTTTGTAAGTGCTGTTTTGAGGTTTTTAATATATGAGGAATCAGAGTTTTGCAGGCTTTGGAGGGTTGTTTTTGCATCGGTTAGAAAGACAATCTGACTGTGTGGGGAACTTGGATGATTTGCTAAGATGGTGCTAGTGCTTCCCTTTCTGCTCTGTGACTGTCAGAGAGCTCTCCAGTTGCAATGGATTTTTCTAGTTTTCCTCCATCTGGCCATTCTATAAGTAAACCAGCTCCTCCATTTGTGGTGGCTTTATGGGTTGAGCCATCCGTGTAAACTCTGATCAACTGATTGCTAGGATAATTGGTATGTAGAAAACAGTTCACTATTTTCTTGAGCTCTGTTGGTCTGTAATCAGATTTTCTTTTTATGCTTTCAATATGGTCCCTTATAGTAGGAAGATGGCTTTCGTCTCATGGTGGAGATTCATTATAGTGTATTGAGGATTCCAGAGTAATTTTTTCAAGTTGGTGTTTCTTTTTTAGGTTTAGAGATTCCCGTATGAAATTGGTCCTTTTGAGACATTTTTTGGTGCCAGTTTTGTGGATTTTTGTTCTGAGTGGGTGCCTTTCCATGGTTTCCAATTTAGTGAATTGGGAAAGGATTTTTATTTCTCTTCTTTCATCCAGAGAGATCAGGGCAGCGGTTTCCTCCATAGCTCTTATGGGTGTTGTTTTGAATGCTCCTGTCATTATCCTTAGACCAATATTTTGAACCTTGTCTATTTTTTTTAGGTTGGTTTGGGCTGCTGAGCCCCATGCTGTGGCACCATATTCTAGTACAGGTCTCACGTAACTGGTATAGGTCTTTTTCAGGATGTTGTGATTTGCTACCCAATCTGTGCCAGCTAATTTTTTCAAGAGGGATAGTCTCTGGATGCCTTTACTCTGTGTTTTATCTATCAATTTTTATATTTGTAATAGTTATTCAAATCTATGTTCTGTTAATGCCTACTTGCCTTTAGGTTTATCATCTTCTCGTAACTTTTCCAGGCGCAATGCAATCTCTCTATCTGCTTTATCCAGCTTCATGAGAGACTCTGGGATTTTTTTACCATCCTGAGATTTAAGTGCAGCACCCTCTGCTCGAGGCTGCACATTACGCTGCTCAAGTGCAGCAACTCTTCTGAAAAATAAGTTATTCCATTATTTATTAACATTAGTCTAAATTTGACTCAGTAATGATTATGTGGTAAAGTAAAAGTATATATATCCATTGCAATGGAAGTTCGAGGAGATTAATGTAATATTGAACTTTTGACATCTTTCCCTTAGAATAATAGATGAAAAAGTGTTTGTGACATTATGTGCTTAAGAATTGACTTGTGTAGATGAAACTAAAATAGAAATTAATACTCTAGTTTTTTTCAAGTAATTACTAGAGATGGTAAAATTTAAAAAGGGACACAATCTAGTAGAGAGAAAAAGACGGTTTGTTAGATTATAATAGATTAGTTGGGCTTAACAAATATATTTACGTAATTGCAGTTAGGATTCTGATACTTATATTCTTGTCAGATTTATGAATAAAAGTGTTCAGAATTTTTATTCAAGGATTTGTTCCATGCTTTTATTCACTTCCTATTTTCATTGCTTTAAAGGGAAACTCTGATGGTTTTGACAATTTTTGATATAATATGTGTTTTGATTTATAGATAATGAATATATTATTCTTTTTTTTTTTATTTGCAAGAATAACTTAGTAATTGATGTTTTTGTGACATAATTTTTCTGCGCATCCAAAACGGTCAGATTTTCACAGAATTTCTGTGTGACGTCACGAGTGTGCACTCAAATCCTATAGATAGGGAGGCGAAAAAAAATTTATCTTTGATAAAAAAAATTTTTGTTAGTACATCATTAAAATACTTTAAAAGAAATTTCTAATGGTGTATAAATTATGACTGTATGTTTGACAGTAAGAAAGTTATGATTTTTTTGTGCCGTTTTGACCTAACATTGGTTGACATGGAAAAAGTGATTAGAGAGCTTGCCGCTGGCTTAGCCAGCGAGACACACCCCCAAGGTCAAAAGTTAAAAAGTTGGAATTGAGTTTCGTAGATGATAGATCTACTTATTTAATAAGAAATTTTAATAGTAGATTCGTAGTAAATTTCTAGCTCACAAATCTGATTTCATTTATATTTATGAACTTCAGTTGTTTAAAATGTCTCAGTAGTATGTATCATTAATTGAATTCTTTGGCCTGGAAATCCAATGTATTGTTGGTACTGCACCTGGTATTAACTTCAATTTTTTTCAAATCCCATTTCCACAGCAATGAAGTTGATGAAAGAGCTTCTCTCAAAATGGTTTGAGCATAAACAGGAATTAGCTAATGCCTTTGTAAAATATTTGCTCTTCAGGCGAATAAATTTTTCCCATTTTCCCTTTAAAACTTCATCTCTTGGAAACAAATAAAAAGAGACACTAATTTCTGTATCAGCATACTTGCTGATTTTATCTTTGTCTTTGTGATTGGAACAACTGCAACAAGCTGAAGAACAGTATTTCATTTTCTTCAAGTAGAAATATAGGTTTAGATCTAGAATATTATTTATAAACAATGACCCATTATAAATCAACATGGAGACTAGATCTAGCTGTGAAGCGTAACAATAAATGCGATCCGATAGATCTAGATCTAGAGAGTTTGTCGGTTATATAGGTCTAGATCTAAATTTAGTCAACGCAGTTGTGACGTCACGTCTTTTAAAACTATAAACATCTCGCAGAACCCCATTTTTTTTTAGATGTAAAGAATTTTCTGTCTAATTTATTAAATATAAAATTTTCTGAGCATTTAAATAAAAAATGATATAATGTTTACTATTACAACTTTTTACGCAGAATTTTAATATGTCAATAACTAAAATTTGAAAAACTATCGGAGTTTCCCTTTAATGGGAAAACAAAAAGGATCTGCAATGGTGCAATATTACATACTAAAGCCTATTAAGGAAGACATAACAATTACTTAAAGGCCAAGTGGTCCATGGAACAAGGGATGTGAAGACACCTTTTGTTTTTTTTAAGCATAGACTAAAAGAAATTGTAGTCCTTAAAGACAAATTGGTCCCTGAAGAAGATGATGATCAGCGCACCACGTTTCAAGTAATGAAGTATTACTTTACAAGTACAAGTAAGTCAAATTTACTTTTAAAAAAATATTTTTAAAAGTTTAGGTAGTCTTCCATAAAAATTACTGATTTGATTTTTTAACAAATCTGAAATCAATGACTGATTATTTACATCATATGTATATTAATATATAATTAATAGTAAAAAATAACATACAGTATTATATGACTGGAACAAATAAAGTGCTGGACAGTTGTAACTATTTTTTTTTCCTGACTTAAAAAGTTACTAAGAAAGTGGGTCTATTTTGCCTTTGAGTTTTTGGAACACAAGAGTATATATTTGTATATATCAAGGAAAGGAACACAATAGTATATATTTGCATATATCAAGGAAGATTTACATACTATTTATCAAGTGTGTGTTTGATTGCACAGTGAATAATAAAATTTCTAAGTTGGGACAAAGTCTTACTTCACATAAGCTTCAGGTAAATCATATTTCACATGTTCTTTAGGTGCTGGCGCTGCACTAGTTAGAAAGAAAAATAACAAAGCATTAAAAAAAAACAATCAAAGCCAATCGAAATAATTTAAAATAGTTGTCATCCAAAACATTACCTGGCAATATTGTATGTTACTTAAAGCTTGTTCTTCAATGCTATTGAGAAGCAGCCAAAAACTGGCAGCATTTATTTTTTTTTAATTAATTTATCTCTTATATTAAAGTTACTGTTGAGGTGAACTTAGAAGAAATATTATCACCAGCAGAAACCTTAACCAGCAGGATAAGCAAGATACCAAGGACCATTAGCATTGTTTACTTTAATACTAAAAAACCATTTTTAAAAAAATGATAAAATAGAGCTGTTATTTCTCTTTATCTTACCAAATAAAAATGTTCCTTATTTACATTTCATTTAAAAAAACAACATTGTAGCCTATTCAAATGTTTCTACTTGACATATCTTACCCTGTTAAAACTTTAAAACAGTCATTGCAGACATGGTGCTTTTCGTTATTTTTCTTTGGCACAGGAATGGGCTTTTCATTCAAACATTTATTACAGAAAGCATAGCCACAATTCTTACATCCACGCTGCATGATGGAACACAAAAGAAAATGTCACAAAGTGAATTAAAATTCCATATCTCCCTGAACTACCAAGAAAAACGACATCTATGTAAGACTTGATTTATGTTGCTCTTTGTTCATGTATTTCAATATAAGAGTACAAGTCGTTTCTTTCCCTATTTTGCTCCTATGGTAACCTGCTTGTCTTGAACAGTTCATCTTCTAATATTTATAGTCCGAACGACCTTACAAATTGGTCATTAAGTCTGTTTAACAAAAAAAAAAAAAAGCTGCTAAATATTTGTATCAGATTTTTAACTGTTTAATTGCTTCAATCTTTTTAACACACAAGCGGCCACTGTATTTTGAAGACCCGAACAATCAATGGGTTATTTATGCTGAAATCATCTTGAGATTTACAAAACATATCAATCAGCAGTTCAAAAGCAATGTGCATAGCTAACTCGGGGCACAGTGGCTGAGGAGTAAAGCGCTTGACTTACGAACCAGGGGTTCCAGGTTTAAATCCTGGTGAAGACTGAGATTTTTAATTTTGGGATCTTTGGGCACCTCTGAGTCTACCCAGCTCTAATGGGTACCTGACATTAGTTGGGGAAAAGTAAAGGCAGTTGGTCATTGTGCTGGCCACATGACACCCTAGTTAACCGTGGGGCACAGAAACAGATGACCTTTACATTATCTGCCCCATAGATCACAAGGTCTGAAAGGGAAATTTTACTTTTTTTATAGCTTACTCCTAATTTATTTAGATCATTGGCTAACTGGTTGGGTAATATATGCCCTGAACTTCATCATGAAGGTCCTGGGTTTGAACCCTCTTCCCAGTTCCATTTCCTGCAGGAAATTTAAGCTAGAAAAAAATAAGCCTCAATTCTGAAGGAACATCCAAAGCATAAAATAAGTGAAATATTATTATTATTGAATTAAGAAAGTTTCCAAAATAAATACTTCATGCAGAAGATTTTTCTGGGCAAGTCTTATCTCAAATAAATAGAAAGAATGTAAATGATAAAATGACAAAAAGTATTTCAATACAGAAGAGACAGAGATAGCTGTAACTTGAAATCAGAATGTATTAATAGATATGTATTAGCAATTACAGCTGTTCAGGTGTCGTAGGATCTGGATGAATTTTTCTGGGATGCCATATTCTCTAACTATTTTCCATAGTGATTCTCAGTGGACACTATCAAACGCTTTCTTAAAGTCTACGAAACTGATCATTAGCCGTTGTTGGTACTCAAGACTTTGTTCTATGATATTTCGTAGAACGACGATCTGCTCTGTACATGATCTGCCTCTTCAAAAAACTGCTTGTTCTTCTCTGAGCCTCTCATCTACAGACTGTTGAAGCCGTCTTAACAGAACAGTGATGAAAACTTTGCCCGGAACAGAGAGGAGAGTAATGCCCCTCCAGTTGTTGCAGTCTGCCAAGTTGCCTTTTTTTGGAAGCTTTACAATCACTCCTTTTTGCCAGTCCTCAGGGACTTTTGGAGTCCACCAACAGAGATGTAAGAGATCAGTCATTCAGTAAGTCTAGTTGTTGCATTAAAATAGAAGGAGCAACCGAGTTTTTTTTAGCATCGAGACAGGTGTGAGACAGGGGTGCATCTTATCTCCCTTCCTTTTCCTCCTAGCCATCGACTACATAATGAGGAGAGCAATGAACCAGATTGCCTTTGGTATTCCATGTCGTGAACAAAACCGAATGACACACTTGGACTTTGCTGATGACATTGCACTACTAGGGGCTACAAATAAAGGCATACAATAAATGACGAGAGTCTAGATAGAGAGGCACCCAAAACTGGCCTCCGCATAAACTTGGATAAGACTAAAATTTTACGAGTAGGATATAACATAAGACAAAGGGTACCCCCGTCAGACTTGGCGAGTCAAAGCTTAAAGAGCTGGACAAGTTCATGTACCTTGGCAGCATCATAACAAATGATGGGGATGCTTACCATGATGTAGTGTGCTGAATAGGAAAGGCAGGGAGCATTTTCCAAAGGCTGCAGCCTTTTTGGACAAGCCAAGCCATTGGACTCAAGACAAAAATACACCTTCTCAACACAATTGTCATTCCTACTGCAACATATGCATGTGAGACATGGAAGTCATCTGTCAAAATTGAGAAAAGACTAAATGTGGCTCAACAAAAATGGCTGAGACGGATTTTGGGAGTCAGTTACACAGATCGGGTCTCAAACAAGGAAATCCTATGCCGAACTGGGAGTCGAACACTTAGTTTGTGACAGAGCGTCACATGAGGTTTGCGAGACATGTCCTACGACAAAATGAACTACGCATACCAAGAGTTGCGATGACATGGAGGCCAATACGAGGAAAGCGCAAAAAGGAACATCCTCATATTACTTGGCGCCGCACCTTTATGGAGGACCTCAGAACTGTGGACACCAGGTGAAAGGAGGCTTCAGACATTGCCAATGACAGATCTCTATGGAGACAGCTTGCCTCCCAATGCGCCAAACCGCGCAGGAGGACCTAAGTCTAAGTCATGACAGCTGTTAGATACTTCAGGGGAAGAGAGAACATTAAAAAAAAAGAAACAAAAACAAAAATTTAATCTACGTAATGTAATATTAAATTATTTAGTATTCTGGCAAAGACATGCATAAAGCTCAGTATGGAGGGTCAATTTCAGGTTTCTTGTTTTCTCCTTATGAAATGGAGAGATGAGCTCAAAAGTATTTGTGAGTTTATTACAACTATAAGGTCAAATACATTATTTTCAAATAAGCACTATAAGGACGACTCAATTAGATGTCTACTGCCATCCCAAAATTGAATTATTTTAAATGTTTAAAAATGTTATTCTACCTAGTGGATAAAGGAGAGATAATCACTTGATATTCCTGGCTCAAATATGGTTGAATTATCTTCTGTCTAACTCATGGAAGAGCTTCAAAACACTTAAAAACTGACAAATATCTTAACATCAAATTCATAAATATAGTAGTTCAGAGAGTTAAAAATATTTTTGTTACATTGACAGTATTTGTAATGATATGTCTTATAAACAGCCTTTTTGTTTACAATCAAACAAAATGAAAGCCAATTCTGAGAATTATTTGCAAAAGTTCATTGTTTTCTATAACAGGCTTTTAAATTTAAAAAAAAGTCTAAAAAAAACTTATTATTTATGTCATGTGGTCTGAAATTTTTTAAGTAAATTTCTGTATAGCAAAAATATTTCTTGTAATAACTTAAGTTTTTGGATTTAAGTATATATAGTTAATTTTATAGGTTAAATACCAGATTATTATTAATCTGGACTATAATAGCCTCTATTCCTGGTTGATAAGGTTTTACACTTGTAAGACTTTAAATATAGCAGTGATAACAGTCTTTGCTCCTGAGTTGCTTTAGCATTATTGACATATTCTGAGTAGATTATCTTAAATAGCTGTAACTGAACACTCCTGTTAAGCTGGCTTATGACACAAGTCATTTTACAACTATTTACCTCTTTCTTGAAAACTGAGAACTCAGATCCACATTTGTAGCACTGTCCTGGCATTTTACACTGAAATATAATTTTGAACCATAGTTTAAAATGAAAATGAATCCCTGGGTATAAATGTATACAACACAAGAACCAGTAATTAATCACATTATAAGAAAGTTTAATTGTGTAAAGAGTGTCAGTTGTAATTAGGGGTGCACCGGATAGTACTTTTTGATATCCGGCTTCGGCTAGTAAAATTTGATATTCGGCCGGGGCCGGAGCCGAATACCTAAGTGTCTTGTAAATAGCTTGTATTGCTAATAGCATTTTACGAAAATGTTAAATAATATACCTATATTTGTTGGTGTTATTTTTTTCCTTTTATATACCTTATTGTTTTAAACACTGTTACTGATTGATTTATTAAAGATTAACAGTATTTATAAACAAAAATTAATCTCTGTAGCATGAGCGTGTCTGTGTGTATGTACGAGGCCACCAACCATAAAGCTGTGTGTTGGAGGGTCAATGTAAAATATGTTAGTATATATTTAACTAGTTACTAATGTAAATCTCTCATCTGGCTTGTATGGTGGTTGGATGTATGTGTTCAAGAATTTCTGACCAACAACTGGTCATCAGACTTGTAATTTTAAGTCCAAAGACTGCTTCTGGTTCTGGCTTCAAGAGCTTAATACTGATAGCTGTTAGTTAATAGTTGGAATCTGAAGCGTAGTAGGTCATATACTTATTAATCCATTGGCGGCAAACGATATTTTATTAACAGCAGGAACATCCATTATACCTACTCATAACCTGAGCCTTAAATGTTGCGAAGCATAGATTTAATTGTAGTCTATAGGCTTATTATTGATATCTAAGTTTAGATCTACAGTTATATAGATCTAAGAGCATTAGGAAAACCAACTATAGATGAAAAAAAAAATGCACCCACACCCTCCTTACCAAAAAAAAAAAAACCAACATAAAAAACCAACATAAATTGACTTTGTGTTAGACTGATTGCAACAACCTGGTCAGATAGAGGTAGTGAGCCTACACATGTAGTCCTAGTGTAGTGTGTATAGATGATTGTGTTGACCTTCACACGTTTTTTTTTCCTTGGGCATACGCAGTAGTGTTTAGTGTGCAGGCAAAAAAAGATAACACATTGGCATGGTCAGTCAAGCATATAGATAAATTATATCTGTACCTTAGTTACAGAGGTCAAGTGTTTCTTAACATTCCAGCATATTTTTTCTTTGTTTGCTAGATCTAATTGTGGGGCTTTAGATCAATTTATTTTCTGCGATGTTAAATTTTACTGTAAGGTTTTCCTTTATATATTAAATCAATTGAATTAAACAATAAAATTAGTTTTCTTTCTAAAAGTTTTAATACAAGCGGAAAAAATACATACACGCACACATGCACATATGTTTTATTTTATTGTGCATCGAAAGTGTGTTCAGCGCCCTAAATGACATTTCTCTTTTAGTAAACAAACTTAGTCTCATCATCTAGTCACCTCTAGACAGTGTCAATATTTCTCAACAATCTGCGTTAATCCATTCTGGCTTAAGAATGGTCAATGTCTATCAATACATTGTCATGGACTAAGCAAATAAGAAGTTGGGGGGTGTTGAGTCTCTTGAGACCTCCCTTTAAAGATACCCCTGGTCAGTGTCTGTTTTGCTTGTAGTCCAGCCTCCTAATTGAGACAAAGTAAACAAACTTATTGTCCCGGTCAATAGTATAAAAGGTGTGGCTTGTGGTCCAGACCCTTGATTGACAACCTATCTCATAATAAACAAACTCATACCAAATTAACCTTATATAGATTTGGCTTGTAGTCCCGCCCCTAATAAAAATTCTTCTCCAAGTAAACAAACTCAGTTCCCTCATAAGATGTGACCTCTAGAAAGTGTCAACACGTTGACATCTGGCTTAATGTGGTCAGCTGCCTATCTGTGAACTCAATGTTATTGACTAAACAAACAAAAGGAGGTGGGGGTTGCTCATCTCTACCTCTGGAGATATACCTGCACATCTAGACAGATTATCAGCGTGACGTAGTTAAGGAATATTACATGTTTACTAGACCACTCAAAGGTCAAGACAAGCTTTTAAAATGTGCCAGACATCGCTGCTACGTATGTAATGCGAATTTATAATGTAAAGTTTTATTTCTATTTAAATTAACACGCCTTGTCTTTGTACTAAAAAATATTTGGTGCATAGTCATAGTTTATAGTTTTAAAAACAAATTCTTTTATTTGAAACAAAAACGTTAATGTATTTCAGAACTGACATTATTGAATCATGTCCACTTTATGAGTATTGGTATATTATTATTAACATGGAGATTTAGTTTAAACTTCTTGTTGGACATCAGTTATCAGCGTCGGCTACCTTTATATTGTTTGCCTTTCGCCTGTGTCGTTTCGATATTTAAGTGTTACTTCCGTTTGGCCTATCTGGAAAAGACTTAGCGCGGAGGCACATAACAATATTAATAGATATACAGGTGTAGATTTTACTATCCGGTAGTGATATCCGACCGGAGCCAGATAGTGAAAAAGTGCCAAATATTCGGCAGAAGCCGGAGCAACTATCCGGTGTACCCCTAGTTGTAATACTAGAGTCTAATGACAACAAGTAATATGATTTTTTTTACATTATATTCAAATCAAAATCTGATTGAATTAGAACAGCAGCTAATGGTATACATTAAATCATGTATCATCATCAGGGCTAAGCCTAATGATACTCCTAGCTATACAATGTTATATATAGTATATAGGCTGATAAAGTTTTTATATTTTATAAAAAAATATAGTATATGCCTATATTATAAATATTTAAGAGCTCCTTCAAGGAATGTGATATCGACATTCACGGCTGGGAAGCACTAACTCTCTATTGCTCCTTATGGTGTGAAGCTGTGAGTATCAGAGTCTCAGGATTTGAAGCAAGAGGAGTGGCCAGGGCGAAAGAGCGCCGAACCAACAAAAAGCTGAGTGAAGAAGCAGGCCTATCTGCAACTGACCTAACCCATGCCACGTATACAGCCAACTTTTTAAAGTGAGCATTGGGCTTTACAGTCATCTTTGAGTCCATAGGAAATGAGAAATGTGCTCATCTTCAACCACGAAGGAGGAGCTATATAAATATTAACTTTGTATATTATATATATATATATATATCATTACATATTTCAATATATCTAGATCTATAATTAATTATATAGACAGACAATCTAGTAATTAAGTAATTAAACAATTATGATTAGATAATAATAGAATTATACATTATTAGTATATATTAATATTAAGAAATTTTATTTAGTATTTATAATAATTTTTAACTCTAGAATCTACTCTAGATCTATGATAATTTTAAAATGATTTAATTTTAATATTTTTATTAATAACAATAATATTTGAAATCTAATAATTAACAATAAAAATTAAAATTATCAAAGAAACAAATAGTATAGCCATATGCCATACTTAGCTATGTGTAAAATAATAATGCTACAAGTACAACTGATAGCTCCTAGATCTGTAATTATTGTCATATTGACAATTATTGAGTAGGCTGGCTACACTAGACTACATAGTCACTTTAGTGTAACATAGATAACTAGTACATGACTACACTTTCTACTCAATTTGTTTGCTTTTAAACTTTTATTATTATAAAATTTAAAAAATGTAACTATTTAACTTCTGTTCTAACTTTTAACTAGATGTCTACATCTAGATTCGAACTAACTAGTTGTTGTTTTTATTGAGTCATGAAGTTCATGATGATGTCATTGTTGATTGAAGTGTCACCATCAGACCAGTTATAGATATAGATTATATTAAATCTATTCTAGACTAGATTAGACATCATTAGTTTTAATTATTGCTCAGCATCTTATCTACCGACAATGGATTTAAAATTAAGAGTGATCCCCTTTGTTGAAACACAACAAAAAACAAAACATAAATCACTGAGCTATATAGATCTAGATGGATTGATGAAGGAAATCGGGAGTGGGGGTACTGCGTGTTAATATATGGCAATTTTTAAAACTGTCGCAACAGTGGCGTATCATCCATGGCGTGGGATTTCAATGAACCTGAACCTATGACCAATAGAGGCCCACAAGGATGCTTTAAAAAATCGAAAATCGAAAACAAAAAGATTTGATAGAAAAAAAATTTGTTTTGTTTTGTTAACATGCATTTTATCTAGATATGCGCTTCTGCCATTCCATATGGCTAATATAATTTATTAGACGCGCAATATTTTGTCGTAAAAGATGGTTGCCATGGAAGAATAGTCTAAAAGCCATGAGATATACATATAGTAAAGTGCTTGATGTGTTAGCACAAATTATTCAAGGGAAGGGAGGGGGAGAATTTGAAAATCCCCCCCCAGACACCCTCTTGTGAAGGGCCCCCTAATGAGTGCTTTTTCACAATGAATATTACGCAAAATGTAGGGGCCCCCAAAGAAGTCAAGCCCTCCGGGCCCCCAGATGATGACAAAATCCTAGCAACGTCACGGGGAACGCTAAGCTGCATGAATTCGGGGGGGGGGGGGGGAGAAAATGTCATTGTTTAATGTCTACGCCAAGAGTGTGGGCCCATCAAAATTAGTTTTAAAAAATGGACTCTCAGAGGCAAAAATTATATAAATCTCTGATTCCACTGGAGAATTTTAATAATAAAGTAGCATAATTTCATAAGTGATTAAAGTCAATATTGTCTAAATTGAGGCTCCAGAAGTAGCTATATCATGGAGTGTTTATGATCACCACTGTCTTCATTCAATGCAAGAACATTTGAACAAGTCTGCCATGAGACTATTAGAGGCCATTTATCCAAAGGTTATGGTCATCCTGGACAAACTAAGCTATTTATCTTGAGAAAAAAATGTACAGATTTAAACCAATCGTCATCCAAGCAGAGAGTATGCATGAATGACAAGGAAGTCCTCTACAAAATCAGCCTAAATGAAGTGGCCCAGACGGATTTTAAGAGTCACTTACAGAGTTCGGATCACAAACAAAGAATGGGTACTCAATCACATAATAAGGTTGTTACCAGGCTTCGCATAAGATTTGAGGGAAGCAATAACAGGGAGGTTGATACGATAAAAACAATAAATTACACTGAAATGCGGTCACTTTTTACACAGCGACAAATTTGTCAAAATAAGCTGGGCTTTCCACTGACCCGATACTTGTGAAACGATTTAGTACATGCCCTCATTGGAGGAGAATGCCCACTCCACAAATAAACCTGAACCTTATAGGTCATTTGAAATTGTCTAGTAGTGTTGTGCCTCACACTTGGGACACTAAGTCCAGCAAAAGTGAACCAAAGCTCCCCTTCACCAGCTGGAACTGGACGCTCTACAGTCTATAATGGAACAATTATTCAAAAGGGATATCAAGCTTATTTTGAGTAATATACATTCATAAGCAGGGCCGGCCTATTGCTACTGCAACCTATGTAGCCGCAGTGGGCCCCGCACTTTCATAGGTTCCGCACTAATTCTAGGTGTCATTTGTTAAATGAAACATTATCCCATATATATAATAACAAAGTTACGCGGCCTCCTGAATTTACAGGACCTCCTGGAAATCTTCTGAAATTGCAAAATATTATTTTAAAAAAGTCTTGGAAATCTCATGAAATTTTAAAAATCTATTGTAAACTCTTTAAAATCTCCTGAAAATGGACACAATTTTCATTTTGGCGTGCCTATCCCGCGCGCAAAAAAAAAAACAAAAAAAAAATGGCAATGTAAGATTTCATTTAATAAAAATTTATTGCAAAGAAGAATGAATTTTCTAATAAAAAATCTTAATTTTAACATTATGCTTATCCCCGCCCAGATGTTTCGCATAGGGCCTGCCCTTTTCATAAGTAGGTACAAACAATACTGTCAGAAAGCTCAACATAGGAAAACAGTTACATGCAATGAAAATGGTGACCTTTTTCCTTATTTCTGCGTATTCAACGACCTCACCATTGGAGGAACCATATTGCCACACAAAACTATACACAATACAACCTTAACTTCCCCAGACAGAAAATCACATTGATCACTTTACCTCTCAAAAGTAGAGGAGAAGCCTACTTCCTTCCAGGGTCTGACGGGAACCAGGTGCAGCCCCTGATCATCGTCTGCTTATCGCAACAGCAAGGATCAAGCTAAAATCCTTCAAAAATTCTTCCCTAATTCAACAGTCCACATTTGAAGAGTGAACAAATAGATGGAAGTCTTCACTGGCGAGGTAAAAATAAATTTGAAGCACTCGCTGGACTGGCGACAGATTGGCATTAAGTTACACTGCCTTACCATCCAAGAGATTTGGAAAATCACATGAACAAAAGTTCAAGGGAGGGAAACGAAAGAACACAAAGAAGAGAGATTTCAAGAACGGAAGGGGCTGAAAGAGCAGATCAACCATTGCCAGAACGAAGAGAAAAAAAAACTAATCAGAGAACTCGGTATGGTGAAGCAAACAGGTCTTTAAAGAAGGATGAAAGGTGGCGAAACAAACAACAAACAAACAAACAAAAAACTCGCTTTTTGCATGAAATGACGGCCGATGCATAGAGTTATTACTATTATATAGCGCTACTTTCATGCGTATAGCATGCTCAGAGCGCTTTTGGTCCAATCTCATTTGTGAACCAGTGGGGGGAGTTGGTTGTCCGTGCTGCCTATAGGGGCTCAGTAACACATCTCTGCCCGAGGTAGCCGAACCAAGCCAAGTTCAAGCGCACTTGGCCTCTCGACCACGCTTCCCACCAGCTTAACAAAGACATGAAAAGGAAGTACGAAATAACAAGAACTAATCGGCATGAAGTACCAACACTACATTTTGAGATACACGAGGATCTACTTGTTCTATGCATAACGCCACAACACGCGAGGATTTTTTTGAGAAATAACAGGTGATATTGCAGTACAATTTACCTAGCTAGCTAGTCTAACAACGGATGGCGCACTAACCATTATGAAATGGTTTTGATGCAAAGCTACTATAAAAAATTAGAGAGACTAATGCTCATTTTAAATTTGCTCATTTTCAGTGCATAATGCACCAAGGAACATAACGCACAAAGCAATTACAATTCCAACATGTCATAAGACTGGTTTCAGTCCGCGTGAAGAAATTGTATTGTTTCTGAACATGAAAGGTGAACCTGTTGAACATTTCCATACTGACGAATGGGTTCAGGATTTGGCATTTGAAATTGATCTCACTGGTCATCTGCAAGACTTGGATTTGAAAATTCAAAGTAAAGACTAAATTGTCACAACTGCGTGTGATCATGTGAAGTGCTTTCAAGCAAAATTACGACTGTGGATAAACCAAATATGAAGAGAAAATCTTGTTTACTTCTCGAGTCAGGAAATAAAAAGATTAAATACGGCTACAACATTTGGTAAATATGTCTTACACCTGGAATCGTTAGTAGATGCTTCCACTGGCCGTTTTCATGACTGCGTTTGATACGAGCAAGAATTTTCGTTGTTTTTATCTCCATTTTCATTTGCTTCTGAAAATGCTGCTGGTAATGTGCAACTAGAGCTGATAGAATAACAGTGAGATTCTTTGTTGAAAGCGATGTATAAAAAAGTGCATCGCCAAAATTTAGTTATTTACCTAAACGGTACGTTGAATTGCGGAAATTTGCAGCCAGAATTCTAGCTATTTTTGCAAGCACTGATCTCTGTGAGCAGTTCTTTTCTATAATGAAAGCTACAAAAACATCTCACCGCTCGAGATTATCTGATTAAAATTTGTCGTCAGTGATGATAGTGTCCGTGGCAAACAAACTTCCACCCGATATTAATAAACTTGTATCACAGAAAGATGTCAAGCATCAGGACAAAGAAAAAAATGAGAAATTTTTAATTACTAAATTGTACTACAAATTTCGCTAACTAAGGGACATGTATACCATTAATTATTATATTCTATTGTATTGTTTCTAATTTACATAAAACTAGTAAGCTGTTTTGCTACTGATTTTTGGCTGCGGCCCCTCAGGCCATAGTAAGTTTTTTATGCGGCCCATACACCTTAACGAGTTTGACATGCCCGTTCTAAGCCAAGGATTTGAAGACATTCTTTATTTGGATTTTGATATAGCCTACCCAACTGGGTCTTGAATTCTTTTGCGCGTGGACAGACTCAGATCCCAGATGAGTCCATACTTATACAGAAAGAGATTTTTAGAAATATCCCCCAACGAGGAACTGAAACCATTGTTCGAACAAGGAGACCACAAACTCTGGTTACAAAAATAGATCCTACTTTTTGTATCCTGTATTATGGGTTATTGTACAGAAGTTGTTGACTGCTTTCCTGCCTTCATATTTGGTAGAACCGTAGATAGCGAATTCAGTGCAGTTAGGAACCTCATAAAATAAATTAAAAAAAAGAGCTCGTGGAGCTTAGTGGTTGCTACTTACAAACATTAAGGCATACGCGAATACACTCTATTTCATGGCTATCATGTACGGTTCATCCAAGTTATTAATTTTTTTTTGTTTATTTGTATTTTTTGTTAATACTGTGCATTTATGTTGAAAACAAAATGTAGTTTTTTTTCACTTGGGATTCTTGAGTAAGTAAGACTATAAAAGAGGTCCTTATGTCAAAAAAGTTTGGGATCCAATGATTTAGGTCTACACCGTCTAATGTAAGTCTACACCAAATCCTGCGGCGCGCGAAAACATACAAAATATTTATTGCGATGTAACAATCACGTAAGCAAGACGTTATCACTAGATCTAGATAGATCATACCATCTATAATTCTAGGCTACATAGAATCTACTAGAATCGTAGTAGGAATCTACGTAGGCCAATTCATGTAGATTAATAAGTAAGCCTATGTAGTATGGAAATTTCACATTTGTTTACTAATTACTTAAATAAAGTTCTAGTCTAGATCTAAATTCTAAATCTAGATGGTTTTAGATAATAAAAAATAATTAATTTAAAAAAAACAACAAATTTGCAGCAACAAATAATATAAATATAGATCTAACAGACTTTTTTTGTGTCAAATCGGCCTACGTAATTTTTAATTTAAAATGTGTCCTCGAGGGATTCCGTACTTTTTACACCAATGATATATTTTTTTTGGGGTGCAGGCTAGCCCGTCCGCCATGCCATGACGTCATTCATTAGCATACAAGACAATCAGAAGCACAACATGTGGAGTGTAGACTACTCGAAGTGGATCAGTAAAAAATTGTTTTGAAATAAATGTACGTATTAGTAGTTACAGATCAATCGAATGTGTATTCTTGAAAGTAATGTCACGTTTGTGAACTTAATTGGTTGCTGTTTGTGTTGATTTTAGTAAAAACACGTAGAGTTTATATCTAGGTCATTCTCTTCCTTGCCCTTTTGATTCTTTTTATTTCGCGGCAGTGTAAGCAAGCAAAGTGACAGTCGAAGAACATAAGCCTGTAAACAGCTAAGCCTTAGCACACCCGTGTAACTGTAACGCTGCGTGCCCTGCCAGTAGTGACACATCTTTCTTAGTTAACGTTATTTAGATATAATATTTGTTTCTAGATCTATCTAATTCATTCACGTACATTCTGTACAGTCATTAGATTGAGATTAATTAGATTATGTTTAGTATTACTGAACTATTAGACTAGTATTTTTATTACTAGTAATCATATATATCTGAATATTATCATATAGATCTACAGTAACTTACGTTTATCGAACAAGTTAAGCTCAGTCGCCGACATTTTTTATGTTTGAATTTGTGTATCTCCGTAAAAATTAGACCTAGAAAAAAAACTGATTGTATCGATGAACTCCTCATCCATTTTTCTTAAAAAGTAAAGCCATGTTTTATTCTATTACTACTCAAAGTTAAACTTATATTTTATGTTTTAAGTGGGTCAGGTCGATGATTTCAAAAGCTTAAATTATCGAACCCTGTTTTGGCCTTATCTTATCGAATATATTAAGAACTTATCAAACACACAAGAAGTATGGTGTTTTAAAAGTGTTATAATTTTAAAATTTTGTGAAAAGTATGGTGTTTCAAAAGTGTTATAATCTATATTTTTTTTATTTATATCATTTTCTTTTTACGCCATGTCAAGACAGACAGATTTTAGTCATTTTCACAATGGTCCACATCAAAGGAATCTATCACTGATCATCTCTGCTTAGAAACTGACGCTGCTTAGCCCAGTAACGCATTACCGTAGTACTTATTTAGGACTAAGCTATTTTGAGACATAGGCCATTAACAAATTAAATCCAGATATTATTTATTTGAGGAAGAGCCTAATAAGCTTTGGTAACCAATAGATAATCCCGCCCTCCCCAAGTCATTGCAGGACACAACAGTTTACTTGGACCGACTTGGTTGACCTGAAAACAAAACATACGGTACGCGGCCCTACGTAACTAGCCGCCGATCTAGCACGCTCAGTGTATGTAACAGCTCAAAAGTCAGTGCTAAATTTTTTCCGATCGGGGCGTGGGGGGAGAAGGGGGGGCTGAAAAGCTATGGTAGCTTGTGAGCTGTGTTTCCTATAGATTTAGATAGATCCGCCCTCCCTAAACCACCTGGTTGACCAAAAAAAACAACAACATATTTTAGAGCACGCTTAGTATTTGTCACACACACACAAACAACATATCTATATATACTACGTATCTATCATGCCTAGTGTTTGTAACCTAATTAGCGGCTTGACTGTAGGGAATTTAGGAAATTTAGGCACCGGAAAATTAGGCACTCTTTAATAAGCGATCTTTGTTTTGAAAATAATTAAAAAATGTTAACATATATTTTATCCTTAGGCTATGGGCTATCAGTGACGTTATAATAAATAGCAACTATAACGATTCTAACTAAAGAAAAGCTGACAAAATGGGAAAAATGACAATCATGAGAAAAAAAAGAGTCATTATATAATATAGACATCACAGGATTCAGGGGAGGGGAGGTAGAGATGATTCTCCGCTCATTGCTTCCGTCCATCACCAACCCCTGGTGAGTTTTTTAAATTGATGATTATGCAAATTGTGTAAATATTTAGTTACTAATGTAAATACTTAGAATTAAAAAGTATTATAAAATATTTTTATTATGTCGGGGAGTGTTTGCGATAAATATAATTGCAATCGCCCTCTGCTTGGAAAGGGAGGAGTCGTACTTTTAAAATGGGATGGGCGGGGTGGGGCGCACACACTCTCACTTAAATGAGAGGATTTCTCGCAGGTAGATGTAAACTAGGTCGTAAAGTTACGTAGTGAATCTGAAGGCTACACACTGGACTAAAGGGTATGGAAACACAAAGGTGTTACAATGGAAGTCTGGGGATTATATTTTAGAGGCCTTCCAAAAACTTGGGTAGACACATTTCTGTTAAAACCATCATAATAATAATTACAGTGTTATGAAAATTATATTCTGTATCGGTTGTCGTTCTTATGTTTACATGTGCTTGTAACTTGTCCGTGAGAATGTGTTCATGAAATGTGTGTTGTGTTGTCATTCAGTGTATTAAAGCCATACTATACAGACATGGTTCTCGACTCTCTTATCTTTATGTTCATAACATACAGTAATAATAATAATATATAAGGGAAATGCAGATAGTTAAATTTCATATGGCAGTGTTGAAAGGGAAACGAGTGTTTTTTGTAGTTTTTTTTAATCATATATATGTGTGTGTGTGTGTTTAATAATGTGTTTATGAAACCTTTTTTGTCGTTTTTTTTTTTCATTCTGAAGAAAAAAAATTGTATATGGTACTGAACACAAAAGGAATGGGGGAATTATACCTTCTCGAAAATTGTAGAAAATATGTTTGGTTTATGATAAAGAAGGCGGGGTTAAATTGGAACATCAACAATCTTCTATAAGCAGAATAAGTATTAATAAAAGATCAATATTCCAAAAAAATGATATTTAAATTTTTAAATCATCTGTCTTTTCCATAAACTTTTTTTTACATTTTCAAAGCATTATATTTTATGGTAATTTCTAGCCATTTTGCGATTTCCATTGCAATATATGTAAATAAATTTACATATATATTCAATAAAAGTTAATTACCACATTTGAAGGACCTAACACACCTATACACTCACACAGTAGATCTTCCTGAAGAGGTTACCCATTAACAATATAAAAGAAGGATTGTTGGTAATAGATATTAATGCTATTATAAAATATGTATGCTGCTTTAGTTTATCAACATATTTAATTCCTATAAGTAACACATGCAAATTCCTCCTGCTCATTCCCATTCCCACTATAAGAATTTTCTCCAGACTTCCATTTTAGCAGTTATGTACAATGCTGTACCCTGCACTGTACTCCAGTGTGTAGCCTTGAGACTCATTACGTCATTTTCACGACCTAGTTCAACATCTACCAGCGACAAATCCTCTCCTTTTAGTGGGAGTGCGTAGAGTAGGAAGGGCTAAGGTCAGGAAGCAATGAGAGGAGAATCAACTCTACCTCCCTTTCCCTGAATCCTGTGAGGTCTATATTTTATAATGACAATTAATCTGGAGTCATTTTTTCCACACATTCTCACGATTGCCATTTTTTTCCTCATTTTTGTCAGCTTTCCTTTTATATCATTAGAATTCAGTAAGAATCGTTTTAGTTGCTATTTTTTTATAACGTCACAGATAGCCCATAGCCTAAGGATAACATACGTTAACTCTTTAAAACTACTTTCAAAATTAAGGTCGCTAATTAAAGAGTGCCTAATTATCCGGTGCCTGAATTTCCAGATACCGACCATAGGTACTCGACTGATGGCTCCTTCCCCTTTCCCCTCAACATTGTTCTTACTACAACTTGAACAATGTTTTGGGATTGTGTTGATGGCCTGGTTTACACCTGTGTGTTACGCTATCACTGACCATTTTTTTTTGTTGTGTGTTAGTCTGGTGGCTGCGTTTAGATTTGGTCTTGAAATTTACATTGTTACTTTGCACTGAAAAAGTGTGAATGTTGGAGAGTGGAAGTGCGGGTAAAGGGGTGAAGGCAGAATAAGAGACTGGTTAAATGTGTTATTGTTATTTTGTGTATTTGTGATGTTTCAAAGGAGTGTCTTTGTAGCGCATTATGAGCTTTATCATACTTAATGGCAAAAAAAAATAAATATATAAATATATAATTTTATAGACCTGGCGCCACACGTCTAGATTGAGAAGCACAACTGACTCTATGTATTTGAAGCTGAGGTCACATTCTAATGGTCGATCAATTATTGATGATCTCTGGATACAGTGTCTTGAATGTTTCTCTCCCCCCCCCCCCCTTTTTTTTTTACCTGCCCAAGACATTTTTAATTCAAAATACCATATCTACATTCTATACCTCCCCCTTTCGTTTTATTAATATCTCTTCACATCGAGCACATGCGCTAGGTATTGGTTTATAACACATAATTCAGAAGTTAATAGAATAGGGCATCTGAAAAAACAACACACAACTGAATACATTCCACACTTCTCATGCTTCGCCAACGCAATAATGCTATTAGCATCAAGCTATATGTGTCATAAAAACAAGCTTTTAAAATGGGTACAATTAGTGCATATCGATGTAAATCTATTTACTTAAAAAAAAAAAAGCACATTTACGGTAAACCACAAATAGCTGATACAAATTGTAACATATGATTAATTTATATCTGTACTTTGCATGACATTATTTAAAAAAAAAACAATTAAAAAATATGTAATTTTAAATATTTTGTCTTCTTTGGGTTATATCCCTTTGATGTTTATTTTTAACATTAAAATGGTGTTCGATATGTTACAAAGCTGAGATTGCTTATATAAAAACAGCTATTATCGAACACCCCCTTATTAAACCTCAATTTTCATGTTTAGGTAGCAAAGGACACTTTAAAAAAAATAGTTGCAAATATTTCTCAGCCTAATTACAAGGGTATTACATAGGTTTTTTTGAATGAAGCATCATTGGCATTAAAAAATACCCTTAACCCGAGACTCACTTCACTCTTCCCAAGAGGTCAAAAAAAGTGAAATTTTTATACCAATATTACCAATGCACTTTGAATATAAGTAAAAAAATAATCCTCTTCTGAAAATGAAACTAAATATAACTTAACTATAAAGAAATGGACGATGCACAATAGGAATGGACTAGTCTCGTCATAATCATCAAAATAAAGGAGAATTTTAAAAAATACAATTGGGTGTTCGATAAGGACCTTAATACGAAGGTGTTCGATAGATGTAAGTTACTCTAGTATGATATCATATATTTAATATTATACTAAATTATAGTATAGATCTAGATCTACTTACTGAGACTGGTAGATCATAGTAGACTAAATAGATGATCTAGATCTGTTAATCTGTTATAATACTGTATATGCATGATAATGATGTGTATATACTCTAGTATATAGAATATAGATAGTATAATATCTAGACTTAGACTATTATATAATTTATTTAATATTAATTTATATAAATAGTAATAGATCTATACTAGATCCAGAGAAGATGAGTTTAGATATTTCTAGATTTACCATCCTAATCTAGTCATGTCATAATCTATCAGATCAATCTATCTATTTTATGTCTAGAATATATACATTATAAATATAGTTCTAGGGTGTCGTCAGTCTAGGTCAAACCCTAGTACTAGGCGAATAAATTATATTTAATATGTGATGTTAAGACATGTTTTATTTTTTTTTAAGACACTTTAGCATTGGGATTGCACCCAAGTATGAAGCCAAGATGATTCAAGTGGAAGTATTCATTCAGTCTTTTTGAAGGAAAATTTAAAGCTTCTATCTGTTTATTTTTCACTTATTGGAGGGATATATCTGTGACTTGGTGTCCGCATCATGAAATCAAACAGTTTCAGGGAACAGGTGAATATCATCACCAGCTGGTTTAAAGACTGGAGTGAGTGTGAGCAAACAGTGGCCTTGTACTCTCTGCTGAAAAAGAGCTCTCCAGTCCAGGCCAAATTCTTGGATCAGATTCTACAACATTCGCTTGCTGACTGTGTAGATGTTAAACATTTAGAGGCAAGAGCTAATGATGAAGGTAGGATTCATAGTGTTACAATTATTCTGTTGTATATAATATCTATATATATGTCTATCTATATATAGAGAGAGATAGATATATTATATTTATAATGGTTACAATATTGTTGGAATAAGCCATTATATGATTAATTGTATATTAATTAGCCCTTTTTTGTGTGTCTTCTTTTGTAAATTTATACACTGAGTTAATAATTGAGTCACTACACCTGTTTCCTTGGTCATCTGCTTATTGAGTCTTTTGTAGTCAAAGCACAGACCATCTTTACCTTTCTGGCTGATTTCATGTTTGTTAAACCTGGGTAACAAAATTTAAACTTGCTCTTGGCTATTATATCACAGCACTGCAGTGCTATCATAATTAATGGCCTTGAGATTCACCTTCTAGATATCTAATTTTCATTAGTATTTAATGCTTTTAAACTAGAGGTCTTTTTTTAAAATACATTTTATTAGTTCATTTTTATCAATGTGAATACATACAGATTTATTATATTCTATAATGTATTGCTGGGTGTTCTTTTTTTTTTTTTCTTTTGTATAAATTATCTATCACCTAATGGGGTATTAGTTACAAGTGTTGATCAGAACTCATTGTAGTGAAAAGATCTGCATTTAAATAGTGTTGTTTTTATTTTGCATTAAGATTTCTTTCAGTTCAGAAACATTTTTTGTCTTTTATTTATTTATTTATTTTTTTTGCCATTACAAGATATTACCATCAAAAAGTGTTAAAATGTTTCTTGTTTTCCTACATAAAATTTCCCTTTGCTGAATAGTTAACCACTAATAATGTTATGTCACAATTTCTTCGCAAACTATTAAATCATTACATGCTAGTATTTTTTAAAAATTTATTATTATTAACAGGGCCGGTCCTACAGATTGCGGGTCCCTATGCGAAACTAATTGCGTGGGGCCTACTCTGGGTAGGGATATGGATAATAAGTGAAAATTAAGAGGCTTTTTTAAAAAAAAAAATACGTCTTTGCATTTTGTTCCTACTTTACTAAGTACAAAATCACTGTCAAATTAAATTGCATCTACATCTACAATAAGCTGATAAACATTCAGATCTGTCTTTTAGATTTACTATTGACTAGCAAAATATCGCTTTTGATTTTTTACATGAGATCAAGATAGTTTTAGATCTATATCTACATACCACTGACTATTACAGTAAATAAAGTATTGAAACTTCTTCTTTTGGTTAAAATTATTATTATTTTTATTAAATTTTATTTTATTATTATTTTTATTAAATGAAAGCTGACA
The DNA here is from genome assembly GCA_030265305.1 of Biomphalaria pfeifferi. Classification (NCBI taxonomy): domain Eukaryota; kingdom Metazoa; phylum Mollusca; class Gastropoda; family Planorbidae; genus Biomphalaria; species Biomphalaria pfeifferi. The sequence continues at coordinate 1,613,705 of JASAOG010000154.1, forward strand.
TTGCTGTTTTTTTTTTATTCGGGAGTAGGATTGGCATTTTCCATATTGAATGGTACCCCAAAATGACAATTTTGTCTAATTTTTAGGACATCTTTATGAGTTTTCAGGATATTTTAATAATTTCAGATTTCCAGGAGCTCCTGGAAAATTAAGAGGCAGGGGAAACTCTGTTAAGTTAAAATGGTTTAATTTAATAATTTTCAACTAGTGTTAGTGCGGGGCCCACTGGGCCGCATAGGTTGCAGTGCCCTTAGGCCGGCCCTAATTATTAACCCTATCACTCTAGGTACCCTAAAATTTTGCATAGCAAACATATTTTTCTATAAATATATTTTTATTTTATTTTCTTATCATGATCAGTACAACAATAATGTATTATTATACCTCTAAATAATTTTTTTAAACCCCAATTAATTTTAACATCTTTTTTTAATACCACACAGTTTCTTCTTTTTCACTTTAAAAACCATGGTGTTATTAACATTAAACTTGTGTCTATATTAAATTGCACATATTTAATTAAGAAATATCCAAAGATATAAAATTCAATTTTTTTTAAAATTTAAATTATCTGTAGCTTAGAATCCATTCAATTTTGGTCCTCTGCTGAATGTACCAAAAGAAATCCACTTTATTCCATATTTATCCTTATCTTCCTTCTTGGCCTTGCTGTTTCTTTTCTAAGATTTTTTGTGTGCCTTTGTTTAAAAACTCTAGGAGTGCTGTTGTAACCTTCAATATATTTGAGATGTGGGGAAGTGGAAGACATTGAGTCTCCAATCTCTTGTTGGGACTAAGCTAAATAAAGCTGTTGACAGGGAACCAAAAAAAAAATAAAAAAACAACCTTTCTCCACGTTTTATGCATTTAAAACAGTACATACTTGTTGTCTAACTTCAAGTTTGGCTGACAGGTGAATGGCAGAACCACGCAACAAACTCTGGGAATAGAAATAGTCATATAAAAGAGGTCATAGTTGTCACCGGTGTAGGGACACTGGAAGCTAGAACCTATGTCAAGACATTGTGCTAAATCCTCCACACTCCTCAGTGTTCCTGTTTTAAAACTTTTTCATTGATTTATCACACAGCATAGAAACAAGTATCTAGGCATTTGATAAAGACGTTTGACACTTCTGGAATGTTGATATTCAGGCTAATGTCCCAAAATAGATATCCTTATTTCAAATTAGACACACCTGTTAATTGCTTGTAGATCTTCATCATTAGTGCTATTTTAGTTGTAGTACTATTTTCTGTTGTGTAATGTGCACACACACAAAGATGCAATTCGCGTATTTCTTTTTTAAAAAATTTTTGGCCCCGGGGGGGGGGGTTACAGCAGCCGATGTAACAAAAAATTATTGGAGTTGTAGCTATTTCTAGGTCATAGGCGTGGATATTTTGGCTGTTTAAGCTCTGCTTGGCACGCGAAGGGATCCAGTTGGCACGACTTGTTTTTGTTAACATCTTGCTTAGTATTCTAATGATTCCTTTAAAAAAAAAATTCCGAACTTTCTCAAGTTTAGGCCTAGTCCTAGTGTTAAATAATTAGACATGTATCTTGTTTTTTTTTTGTTCAGGAGTAGGTTAACATTTTCTTTTTATGTCTAACAGATCAATAACTAGATGTGTAACGATTATAACCAACATGTACACAGCCGTGCAGAGGAATTGGGGTTACTGAATAGATTTACCATGGTTTTATAATGTATGTGTATTGTTGAATATTTCTTTTTTGCCTTTTGCATTATAAGAGAAAAAACAACTCTTTCAGACCTTGCGATCTATGGGGCAGATGATGTAAAGATAATCTGTTTTGTGGCCGACGGTTAACGAAGGTATCGTGTGGCCACCACAACGACCAACCTCCTTTACTTTTTCTCCCATCTGATGTTTAAGTTGGGTGGACTCTGGGGCTCCCTGAAAATCCATAAATTCAAAATCCCAGTCTTCATCGGGATTGCAACCCGAGATCGTTTGGTTCTGAATCCAAGCACTTAACTACTCCGCATTGATGAAGATATTAATTGATGTGTTAGAGTCTGTTAGACACTAAACGTGTATCTGTACGTATGGTACACATTTTGATTGGTGTACCGATAGAATAGTGTCCCAGCTTTTTCTTGACACCCCAAGCCACACTTTGGCAAGTCGGCGTGGCGCAAGGACCCACCGTGAAATGTTGACCGTGCCAGCACTGTCTAGACAGCCACTACTTAACGGTTGACACCTGCATGAGCAGACGTCTGCACGTGGGAAGGTGCGAAGAGATAACCAGTCAAAACAATCTGACGTTTTTTTGGTTTTATTTCGCGCCTATTGAAAATAGGATCATAGTACATTAGTATATTAAAATGCTAAAACCTTACATGGTAGCCTACAATCTACGCTATGGTATAATCGTATACTATTTGTCTTTAGGTCACTTGCTATCGTTCAATGTTTTTAACCTCAGTATTTTGGTCTAATTACAAATCAAAGCTGAAACCGAAACTAATATATATATGATACAATTATCTGTTCAGTGGAGAAAAAAAAAACTTAAGCATATAACCCACCCACACACACACATCTTAGTGAAATGTTAATGTTATGGTGTTACTATCGTATCCAACATTAATTAATTTTTTTTTTTAAAGAATACGCTTTATTTTTCTTCAGTAGATCAAAAGCAGACACTTTATTTAGCAACAAAAAAAAATCTTTTGTTTTATTAATTAGACATGACATCTTCCGATAAGAAGATAATCAAACCCTTCGCGTATCCATCTAGTCGTACGTATTAAATATTGTCGTGGATTATTGTTAAAGAACTTTTTTCTTATATAAACGTTGATTCATATGACCAGTAAGACACACTTAAATTTGTATAAACGTTGATTCAAATGACCAGTAAGACACACACTTAAGTTTGTATAAACGTTGATTCAAATGACCAGTAAGACACACTTAAATTTGTATAAACGTTGATTCAAATGACCAGTAAGACACACTTAAGTTTGTATAAACGTTGATTCAAATGACCAGTAAGACACACTTAAGTTTGTATAAACGTTGATTCAAATGACCAGTAAGACACACTTAAGTTTGTATAAACGTTGATTCAAATGACCAGTAAGACACACTTAAGTTTGTATAAACGTTGATTCAAATGACCAGTAAGACACACTTAAGTTTGTATAAACGTTGATTCAAATGACCAGTAAGACACACTTAAGTTTGTATAAACGTTGATTCAAATGACCAGTAAGACACACTTAAGTTTGTATAAACGTTGATTCAAATGACCAGTAAGACGACACCCTTGTTTTGGACAATGTCATGACGGCCAAGCGATGGGAGAAAACTAACGATATAAGATTTACAAAAGGCGATTGGGCTTGAGATGCACCTTGGGTTATACAAACGCATTAGTTCTAGTAAATAGTGTTGTTTACTTCTAAAATTCAATGTTTTGTTTCCTATTCGCTAAACATGTGAATAATACATCATAAATATAATGAAATCATCAGGCAGTTGAGTTATCGTGTAAGAACCAAATCTATATCTTTTTTTTTTTTGTGTATCGTAACAGCCTTAATGGGTGCATTATAACGTACTTAAATATAGCTTTTATAAAGCGCTACTTTCATGGTTATGGCATGCTCAGAGCGCTTTGGTCCAATCTCAGTTGTGGACTAGGGGATATATGGGATTCTGTTGCCTATAGGCGCTCAGTTAACGCAACTCTGCTCGAGTCGGGCGTCGAACCTCGAGCCCCCTTCATAGGGGGCCAAGCCAAGTTCAAGCCTCTCGACCACTCAAAGGATGGATTGGTAATTAAAAAAGAAAAGCTTTAAGTTTAACAACGTACTAAAATGTGTAATATTAGAACTGATTACATTATTTACATGTTCAAAATCTGCTCGATCAAATTATCTATGAACAATTTTGAACCCAGAATTTACTGGTGCGTTGAAGACACAATTAATATATTGTTCAATTTTGTTGTTAGATAGAATCATCAGCTTATATTTGCAGACAGCGAGTCGAACTACCTTTTCACAGAGCGTTTGATGTGATAAAAATAATATTACACTGTTGGCACCTTGTTCCAATAACATGTTGGCCCTGCCTGTGCGGAAAATTGGTTTGAACCGAAGGTATAATAAGGTTGGGCATGACTGCCCTACCCATTTACATGTTACAAAAAATGTATAAAAAAAAAACATCAAAATTTGCCTGAGCTTAGGGTGCGCCTTTATCTCTTTAAAAAAGAACCAATAGAAGTAGATGGGCTTCTAGCCATTTTTTTGAAAAGGGCAACATCAGCGGAAATATTACGTACAAAACTTGCCTAACATTTTCCAGTCTTGTCATGTAAACCTTTTGTTATTAATTCAGCTTAGTGTCAGAATTCCTGCTTTTGTCTTATCTCTCCTCGCTCTACATAATGCAGACAGTAGAGTGCACACTTGGGGGATTTTCCAGTAATTGACATTTAAAAACAACACACCCAGGGATGACAGTCGCAATATTGTAGGAAGGCTATTATTTTTGTTAGCATCAGTATTGAGAGCAAGTTGTTTAAATTGTTACAAATATTTATTGGCTTGTGTGTTACAAACGTTTGACAAAAACTAGATTGCAACGAGACAAGGGAAGTCTTAGATGCAAGTATGTTGATGGCTAGCTTAGAAATCTGTTGTACAATAGCAGTAGGAGGGTGTGTAATTTCAAGTTAGAGCTGCTTAAAGCTTTACATATATGTAGTATTGATTCGAAATAAAATAACCAGTTTTATTTTTTTGTTTTTTTCTTGTGTTATGTCTCTTTGTCTGCTTTATTTTTAATGTTTTTTTTCCCGCTGTCTGCAACTGTCTTGAAATAAAAACAAAGATGGAAAATAAAAACATGTTATGGCTTTATTGATCTGTACATTCTTGCCCATTTGCCTGAATCCCTCACTTCACACAAAAAGTGAGAAATGTATCTATTAGATGCTTGTCGAGGCCACGGTCTCCTGGCTACACACGTAAGCAGTGCGGCATGAAAGTAATTTCTCAAACGTTTCTAAAACCTTGGCTAATCACATGCACAACCTATTTTCCCTTCATTATTTTTTCATCACCCTAAGCTGCAGTGCTGGCGTGCACGATTTCGTCTTTCTGAAAGGAGCGGTTTCTTGCTTGTGCTTTATGCAATTCTCCCGACACCTTTTTTTTAAACGCATCTTTTTGCATTTGGACAGTTGGAAGACTTAAATGCTGATCTGACATAATTATTATTATTTTTTTTTAAATTTTTTTTACAAATCATAATGACAGCCTCCACTTTTCCTTTTTTTTTATTTAAATAGTTGATCATTTCCATATCTTCTTTATCAAATTAAACCACAACCAGGTCTAATAGATCTAAATTTCTTCCGAACAAAAAAAAAAAAGAAATAATACAAAAATCTAGCAGCCTTAGAAGCTCGGTGTCAGTATAAAGTGACTTAGCGCCGCTTTCAACTTTATAGCCAAACGTTACTACGCCAAATGAAATAAATGCTGTGTCAAGGAGAAGTGAAACTGGGATATCTCGGGGATGACTCTCTCTCTCAGGAAACTGTCATTTAATTAGAACCTTATCATGCTGAGTTGATGTAAATTTAGGTCTATGCAGATTTTTTGTTTTAACAACTGATGTAGAGGTATGAATTCAGTATAAAATTATTATTTTTTTTTTTAGATTCACAATTTATTATGTTGCATTATATACAGTTTAGAATGAGTATCTCGGTGATAGTATTTCATGATGATAGACAGTTAAATAACAAACATTTCTATTTTGATAAGTACGTTATAACTTTCTTTTTCTTTTTCTATTCACTGAGCAAATTGTTTTGCGTCCTGGCGGTGCATTTCCACGTACGTTTTCTTTTCTCAAATGTGTATTTGTTCAGGAGCTTGTGAGTTCATCTCATTGTTTGCTCAGCTTCTTGTCTCTGACGTAGTGCTATAAGAACCACATGTAGCCTTGTGGTCAAGCAGACAGACACTCGTGCTGGTGTTCATTGATGTTCGTTGTAGGCCTAGGCTGAATATGCGGGCAGAGATTGACTTATACACCAATGGTTGGACTATTACCCCCCCCCCCCCCCACACCCACACAATCATTTCTTGTATATATGTAATAGCTGGGCTGAGCTGGCCCATGTCATTTCAGTTGTAAGTTCACCTTCACTGACCTACTTACAGGTGACACAGTCCTAGTGAAACACACCCTTACTTCCCTTTACATATATTAGCTCTTGTGTACTTTTACTCCCTTTGTGTTTTTTTATTAGTTATTATTATACAAAAATGAAGCTGTTTTATCATTTTATTCATATCATGAACTAAAAATAAATATTAAGAATAATTATTTCTGGCTAGTCACACTGCACACACAAAGGGCACTCCTAATTGAAATGGGGATTCTTATTGTAATATTTTATTTAGGAATGTAAGTTCGTTAGTTAGGCTTAAAACTGTATTTAAAAAAAAGAAAGAACCTTTGAATTCTATTAGCCTGAGCATAGAAACTTTCTTTCTCAGATTAAATTAATTGTTTTGTCCCTTGCTGGTGACAGTTAAAATAAAAAAATGCAGGAGTGAATAAACTAATCTAAAAACAAAGCTTCAGTGTTTGTCAGCCAGTGTCACCCTCACTAAATAAATACTTCACAATAAATAATCATGAGTGAAATGTGTTTGACCATCATTAATGCTTTAATACTTTGTTAACACTAACAGTTTCAACAGAATCATTAGTGATACAAAGCAAAGGTGTTTAAACTTCTTTTTTCTTTCTCTTTCAGCTTATGTGAGAAGTTTGTACACTGGTGAGAGAGAGCTTGTGATTCATCAACTGCTGAAACTTCTGCCTCTCCTGCAGGTTGGGAAAATCTCTGTAAAAAAAGCATACCTCCAGCTTATTCAGGAACTCTTGTCTCACACCATCCACAATGGAGTCAACGTGGAGGAAAGCAGGCAGCTCTTGTCCTACTCTCTAATCCACCCAGCCATAAACTCAGAGGAGCGCTCCAAGTTCCAGACTTGGCTGGGATGCCTTGACGAACGTTTCACCTATGGGAACGGTGGGGGCAGCACAGCCACCAGCAACAGCAGTGGCAACAGCCTCAGTGTGGGCCATAGCCAGAGCCATAGCCCTTCTCCAGGCTCTCAACATTCCCTTACACACTTATCTCCAGAACTCACCCTCTCGCAGGAATATATCTCCACAAACCAGAGTGTTGCCCAGGGTCACTTATCGCCGTCCCCGCTCATCAGCACACATCACGGGCACTCTTCCCCATCGCCCATCATTGCTTCACCAGCTCACTCCTCGTGGCACCAACCACATTACTCTGGCCTTGATGCCAGCGCTGCCATACACCCTTTGACCACAAACGGGGACACTTCCGGATGTGCTCAATATATCCCCAATGGACATATGCCTCTGCGGTCAACCAACAGCCATGCTGGGGCATTTGGTGCCTCACCAGGTCATATGTCCATTCAAGCGACAATGTCTGCCCCACCAAACTTTAATTCCATTCAAAGTGCAGGAACCAACTCTCATTTGCATGGTAAGTCAAACTAAATATTTTATTCTAGACATAAAAAAGTAATATTTTTTATATTATTGTTCGAATATTTTTATAAAACATGTAGATTAACAATGTAAAAACAAAGATCAGAGGTTCCCTTTATGTTTGATTTACACAAGGAAATATTTAAAAGTGACTCTTTAATAAAAAAAATTAAGGGGATGTACTGGCTTAGTGGTAAAGATCTTGACTTCCTAACCTATGGGTCTTGGGTTTGTATCTTGGTGAAGACTGGTATTGTGAACTTTGGGATTTTCTAAGATGCTTAGTCCAATCAACTCTAATGTGTACTTAACATTAGTTGGGGAAAGTAAAAGTTGATCATTGGCCATCAAAACAGAATACCCTTACATCATCTCTGATAATTTAAGTGATAGATCGTAAGATCTAAAAGGTTAACTTTACTTTTTTTTTTTTTTACTTAGTTTTTGTATTATGGTCCTGTGGTTATGACCCCGTCTGTAACTGATTTCCTTATATATATATGTGTATTGAACACTTGCATACACTTGATCTAACATGTATAAAACAATAATCATACATTTAAAATATATTAATGCATCTAATTTTGCTCATGATTCAATTGTTAGTATGAAAAAGTAAATTCTGACAATACATTTTTTTAAAAATCTAGCACAATATATAAATATTAGGTTAAGGTAGAGTAGAAGTGTTTTTTTTTTATTGTACTAAGTCAATGTAAACAAATGTATTTCTTTTTTTTTTTTTTTTAAAACATTAATAACATGTCCGATAGGGCTCCTAGTCTCTATATCAAGTTTCAACTAGGAATAAATGACTATCTAGGTTTTATTTTTATATTTTCGATCACGCTTAGGAGCTTTCTATTTTAAGTCCCAGTTTCCTTGTTTAACATGCTACATTAGGAAAAAAAAATTGTTTGTTGAAAAATCCTCATTTTATGATTCATGATTCTGTAATCCAGTTTTATATAGCAAATGTTATTGGCTGTCCCATGTTAGATTCAGGCCATGTTACTTGATAGATTCAGGCCATGTTACTTGATAGATTCAAGCCATGTTACTAGTTGATTTTGTCTCATATATTTTAAATTTGAAACGTAAAGTATTTTCCCATTATAATTCCGTTATTGTATTCACATATTTTTTTCCAGGAAATTAATATTAATAAGTGCGCTATTTTTTTTAAATAGCGAAACCCGGACCTCTTAATAGATTTAAAACAACAACAAAAAAAAAAAACTGTTGGAAACTAAAGAACTTACATATTGTTATCTGGCAGTTGAAATGTGCATAAATGACCAGATCTAGTGGGCACTAAAATACCAGGCCAGGACTGTCTGCTTTATTTGGGCTGGGGACGTAATGGACTTTGTTGTAAAAAAAAAAATCTTACGACCATCCTATTCCCCTCTGTGTAGTGTTCAGTTTTATCAAAGTGATCACACTCAATGAATGTCACAAACCGCGATATTGAGCTAAATGAAGACAGCTTCGAACTTGGCGAACATTATTTTGTTCCACTTGCATGTTCCAACTGTTAACATCTGTCGTGGCTTAACATTTTTTTTCCCTAACTTGCACTGTAAAAGAAAAGTTCAGTTAAGATTCTTCACGTGGAGGTCGACCTCCAAACATTGTCATGTTAGGGAAATAGTTGACATCAAGATAAGTCTTCTTCTGTCCTATGTGTCGGAAAAGTGGCTCTCTCTGAGCAGTGGAAATGTTTTTATACCATTCTTCATCACTTCATGTAACGATACTACCTCCTCCGCTCTTCCTCGTAGGTCTGGTGTATTATATTATTTCGTTTTGTCTTCTCCGAGTTCGTGTTTTTGTTTATATATACAGGCTCAATTCATAAGTCTGCAGTTAGGCCGGTTGAAGATATCTTTATAGGCCTAATTAAGACGTGCATACATTGTCTCATCAACACGTGTGTACAGACCTAATAAAGATATGTGTGCACTGACCTAATAAGATACATGTATACACATAATTAAGAACGTGTCAGACAGTAACTGCACAGGCATTGCCTATGTATGTCCTGCGTACGTCGTTATTTATTCAGCTGATCTCTAGACTTTTTATTTGCTCACTTAATGATCACAAGTCAAAATTGTCTCTAGTATAGAATAGTAGCTGTGAGATTCAAAACAGGATCGTAATGGCGATAGGGCCTCACGATGACCCTCTGACTACTGCCAAAAAAAAAACGCAAACTAAAACTTTATGACCATATGAACAGGTCATCAGTGCACGTAAAGACATTCCTTAACATATAGAATCTATTGCACTGAACAGCTTGCTTTCAAAGTAGGATTACGAAAAACAAAAATAGAACAATTTCCAATGGACCTCATTCACCAATCGTAAACAAACAACATTTAGCCACGTGATTCTCTATATCTTCTATACAAAGTATGTCATCTATCGTGGCTGTCACGTGATACGTATTTTTCATTGTTTTACCAATAGTATCACGTGACTAAATGTTGTTTGTTTACGATTGGTGAATGAGGTCCATTGTTGTTGCCGGTCGTTGAGTTGTAGCACCAAACTGCTGGTAGACAACTAAACCATCGTAGCCCTGATATATATATTTATATATTAACTTATAAACATTTTTTTATTCATAAAACTTGAAATAACACGAATAACTTCTGTGTGAACTAGACTAATTATAACTCTAATTATAATATAGACAAAATCCAGTTGATATGGGATAGAATAAATTTACTAGACTTTAGGAATATTTTTTAAACAAAATCTAACTCACTACACTACTTCTTTTCAGTCTCACGTTCTGGAGTAGTCTAAGTAAGACCGCTGACGACAATATCTCCTATCTTGCATCATTCAGAACTAATCGATAACCTCTTCCCACCGTCACTGTAGAAACACATACACATTCCATGTTATATATGTGTGGGGTTCTTCCCATTAGATATGCCTTTTTAAAAAAAATAATATTTAATATTTTTTTTTTAAAAAAGGAAAGTATTGTTTTAAAATATTTTTTCTAATTTTCTTATATATTTCTGATTCTCTTCACTGTTGTTGAACTATTTACAAGTTTAGTTTATAGTTTAGTTATAATCCCTCTCTCTTTTTCTCTTCCCTCCCTCCTCCGCCTGAAGTAAACAATGATTAGGGAAATATTATTTCTCATGCATCCACCCGTGACACATACGCTCGGGAATATCTTCCCCTTAGTTCACGTTCACAGTCTTGACCCCGTAACTTATAGGTCACGTGTAGGTAGCATGGTTTTTTTTTTTTTTTGGTTGTGTGTTGATGATGATGTGTTGAACGTACTGTCGAGAAAAAAGCACACATTAAACCCCCCCCCCCCCCCCCCCCAGAGAAACGTGACGCCCAGGGCACATGACTTGTTGCTGTTGAGGGAAGGCTAAGAAGGGTGGGGGATGCGACCTACACGGCGATGAGATGTCAGCGCCGGACTTGGGTTTCATGAAATCAATACAGGCTGGTCATCTAGCATCTTTTTTTTTTTTTTTGAACACTATATTCGTGCTTCAAATCCGAAGGAAGCCCTAATCGATTTACATGATAACCTTTCTCTTTGTGATACCTTTCCGTTGATGCTTAATGTAGTTGAAATCATGGGGATAATCTATTGTTTGGGTAAATACAAGGCACACACGTAATTCTTGAATGCTTGGAATATATCATCTTTCTTTTTTTTTTTTTTAAATTGTAACAAAAATTGTTACCATACTTTTTCCTCCTCCCAAATACGATTATAGTGTGGTGTATTGTTGTCCAGAACACTGCTGGAGATATAAGCAAATAAAAAAAAACTATATATGTCCAGTAAGAAACTGACCAATTGTTTGTTCTCCCCCTCCCCCCCCCCCCCCAATTTCTTAAGTTAAATGAACTTTTTTAGATATATGTTAGTATGAATTGCTTTGATTAAATTTACGAATTAAAGTGAATCTAATAAAATAAATGAGCCAATGGTAATACTATATATCTGTTGATTTAAACAAAGGTTTTAAAAAGTAAATCAAAGTTTAGGCATTCGAAAGCACTCTTATGGTAACTAGTATTCAGTCAACATTTACGCAGTTGTTATTGAAACAATCTAGACTCTAGACGGATTTTAGAAATAGAAATGCCTCATTTCTATTCTTTCAATCTCTGCTGATGTCTTTCTGGACAGCAAAAGTATTTACTTCTCTAATTTACCGACTTTGAATTGGTTACTTTTTTCCTTTTTTTATTTTTTTAAATATAAAACTGGTATTGACTCGAAGTAACCACATCGCAACCAACACAAGACCATGGAGGTCATACCTTGACTTTCTAGGCTGCCGGGTCGTTATCGAAATTGACCTCATGAGCTGTTACTTAGTTAAGGTCACCAAAAAAAATGCTATGTCGCCCGCTATCAAATTTGACTAACACACACACGTCTACATTATATTCAAAATGAAAAAGAAAAAAAAAACTATAAGCGTATATTAAGCGTAGTTGTATCAATTAGTTTGGATTAGTCATGTCATTAAATTTGTAATAGATCTAACACTCACAATAGTAAATCTGTGCGATTAGAAATATTTTTAACAATTGTTTTTGTTAAGCGCAATTTCATGCTTTCATCTTTCTCACTACACTATGATCCTATCCCTTGTCTAAACCAGTTAGGAAAGGGGAGGGGGGAGGGGAGCAGTAAGAAAAAAAAGGGGGGGGATATCTGGGGGAATGTTACATGATCACTTTTTAAATGCATTGAAAAAAAAAAGGTGGAAACACCTGAATTTGAACTTTTAAGCCTCCTCATGAAAACCACTACTAACCATTGTGCCAGGGAAGTGCTTTTGAAAATAGATTTTGTAGTTATCTGTTGTTAGTTTCTAACGGCCACCTATTTCTTTCTACATATTTTAAAGGGGGGACCTAATGAACTTATACCACCACTACAGTCAAGTACAATTTCTTTCTCTTGTTCGATACCAAACAAAATAATTATTTACCAATAATAAACTAATTGGTTAATAAAAAAAAAGATTAATGTATACTTAGGTACAACAAATAATTGTGCAAAGTTTCAACTTGATCCGAGAATGGGTTTGGGAGAAATAACGTGTACATTGTACAAGACAGCCAGAGTGAGTTGATTGAAGCATTGTAAAAAAAAAATAATTTATTTTTGTATGAGGCTTACGTGTTCTACCTTGTATTATATTTTTGTTAATGAAGTAGTTAGACTATCTAGATGCAGTTACAACAGGCAGAAGTTGTTAAAAGGTATAGCAGACGGTCTTTTTTTTTAAATTTACGCTAGATGAATCATTCATTCAATGCTTAGGTCTTCTGCTTGCATTGTCGTGCTAGTATATGAGTCTATGGTACTCTCTGTCTGTTCACTTGGCCTTGATTGGAACAGACTGAACCAGCAGAATTTTATTTGAAACGTGCTAAGTGGTATGGCACCAGCCACCCTCCTGTCAACATTTCTTACTGGATCTCGTCCGTTACTTCTTGGAGCCATCTCATGGGACTCACTGCTGATTAGTTCCTGCAATGACACTCAACCGGGGACTTGTTTTCCGCAATTAAATTCCATTTAATTTACTGCTAGACTGTCAGATCAAAACAAAAAAGTTTCTTTGAGTGTCTGGTTTTAGCGAGTTTCTATTGCACGCAGACCGTCTTGAACTTGTATGCTCTCGAAACAGTGGCATTCTGGGATGCGGGGGGAAGAGAAAATTCGTCGATTAAGTTGTACAGTGTGCTAGTATTATGTGTACTTGTTGCTTTTCCTCTTGAACGCTAGTTAGTAGAGAGGCTTTCTTTTTCTCTTCTTTGTGTGGTTCCATGGTTCTTGCAGTTTTGTTTTTCTAATTGTTTTGTTTTAAATCTGTACCCCCCCCCCCCCCTTTTCTCTCTCTCTCACACATGCACACAACTGACTCATCACTAATTCTCCTTCTCGCAGAGGTCGACAAAAATACGAAAAGTTAACCTGTTTATTACTGACTGTAAATAGAACAACTAAGCCATTTTCAAGATCGAAACCGCAGCGGTTTTAATTTCCCCAAAGCGACTTTTGAATTGTATAATTTTCAGCAGACCATTTGGGTTTTGCTGGGTTGAGGAATAGACCTTGAAGGATAAACGACCCTTAATTTTTGGTGTTCCATCAGAATTGAACATTATTACATCCTTGCCTAAACCTCCCTAAGTATGGCGGGCAGGCTTCGATCCCGGGGCCATCTAGACGAAAATTTTAAGTGCATACCACACGATGTGCCATATAAACACAACAGGTGGAAGTGATACTAGAAATTACGGGCCAAAAGTATGACCGGAAGAGGTGTGGAACGTTCCAATTCAACGTAACATATACTACAATTCACTGGCCAAATTGGAATTTTCAAAATGCGGGCCGTTTTGGAAGGGAATCAAAAGGAAAAAAAAAGGGGGGGGGGGTTAATCTAGAATACTATATGGTAGAGTGCTTTGATGCGCAGAATGCAATTTTAAAAAAGTGTGTGCGTCGGTGTTCCGAGTGTTTTATTGTAATTAATAAAATGGGTGGGATACATAATACCATAAATATCCTGAGAACAAATCAACGTACGTAGTCGCTGTTTAATGCTAGTTTTTTTTCTATACACATGATAGCATTGATACAATGCCTCTTCGGTTATATTGGTTGAGATTTAGTCCACTCTCTGATGGTTTGGTTCTACTTAGATTTTTAGTAAGTTGGAATATGAATGCGTCAGTGATAGGTTAAAAAATGTGACCTACTGCATTGATTACAACTTATTGGTTGAGTTTCTAGAATCTCATCCAGTATGAACATCACTTCAAAACATTGTTAATGTTTAATTGTTTCATATTGTAATTATATGTGACTGTATGTGATTGCTTTTTTCTTTGTTACAGCCAACAACACACACGCCCCACTTCGACGAACGCCCTCTATTACACCCCCGGTCAAGCTGCAGAATCCTGAAAAAGCCGTGTCCGAATGGATTAAAACGAACCACGGGCATCACCCCATTCTCGCCTCAAGAAGCCAGTACTCGGACCACCCCCCACTGTCTCCCCAGAGCTCCGTGTCGTCCTCTGGCAGTGGGGGGAGCGACTCTCACCATGACGACGGGCCCCAGCCCAGCCGAGACAGTTTCCTGGAGGAAGGGAGTGGCATGAGAGGTAAGTCTGACACTGTTAATCTCTATCTATCTGTGTATCAATACATGGACACACACACAGTAGAGCACATCAGAGTCTAGAAGGAAACAATGAAAGGAAGGGAAGAATGACAAGTTCCAACACGGGCTGGGCACCGCCTTAAGTTTAGTGGGTTAACTGCAATGACAGGATACACCAGGAATAATAATAAAGTGTAGTACATTGTATTCGAGAAACATAAGAGAAAGTGTTTGAAAAGTTATATCCCCCAATGAAATTAAGATGAACCATTTCTTCTACCTTTGTGTGTGACCAATAGAAGGTCTCCCATCAATACAGGGATCATTTAATCATATCCATTTATTGTGGGAAGCCACGACTCATTGAGAGTTTCCAATCCCTAGCTTGCCTCGGCAAGGCCTCGTCCTACGAGGGATTCCTTTGTATTCATACACTGACTCGTTAGGATATTGTGGCATTAAAACATTCAAGTCCTGGGGGCATAGTCATATCAT
Organism: Biomphalaria pfeifferi; assembly: GCA_030265305.1. NCBI lineage: Eukaryota > Metazoa > Mollusca > Gastropoda > Planorbidae > Biomphalaria > Biomphalaria pfeifferi. Next base: position 1,628,991 of record JASAOG010000154.1, read on the forward strand.
AGCGAATGTTGTCCAATCTTGACCCACGTTAAAAGATTGTTGTTTTAGAGCATCGATTCCCAAAGTGGTCTATATAGACCCCCAGGGGTCTACGAAGACTTTCAAGGGGTCTACGACAGTGAAAAAATATATTGGGGGCGTCTATGAGATGTCCACGGGGGTCTACGATAATGGATTCTATTTAAGCAGGTCGTGACTTTAATTTTCACTTTCCATTAATGTAGTTTTTTCATACACCAATATATGATTTGTACCTTAGTTAATCCTATGGATATGTATCCTGCTATTCAAAAGAAAATTGTTGTATTTAATTTTATACTTATTTAAATTTTCTCTAACTAATGTTTAACAAAAAGAAATGTAGATTGTACAGCGTTGATTTTATAAAATTGGGTTTCATTTCTTCCTTGTCAAACAATCAGTTGCCTAATTGTCTTTTTTATGACAATATGAAACTAATTATGCTGAAGGATCATTTGAGACGATGCTACCCGGATAAACATTTGAAAAATCTAAGATAAAGTTCAGAATACACACACAAAATGGATTAGTGGATTAGGAAGGGGCATTCAAGGTGGGTTGCAAGCCAAGGCTAATGATTTCCTCCTGCCCAAAGCATCGTTAAGGAGCCAGTGACTCACATTTGCCCTTTCTGTTAGTTCAAACAGTTCCCGCTGACCCAAATATTTGAGCCACACGTGAAAGCAAGAAATACAGGAGAAACTGCTCTTTGCGAACATGTTTACAACTGAAGGCCAATGAGGCCTCTAATCAATAAATATTTCATGTTGGAAGGACTACTTCATAGAACAACAAATTCCTATAATGAAACATATTATCTGTAGCAACGAAAAAAAAAATCCATTGTGTTTAGTGATTCCAATTTTAGGCTACATATTAATTGTTATTTTATTTGGTTTAAATGTGAATTTTATCAATAAATAAGAAAGCTTTAAATTACTTTTTCACCCTTCGACTCTCTACAGTTAGAAATTAGTTTAAAAAAAAGAAGTTGATGAATTTGCAAAAATGCAATATTAAGCCGGGGGTCTACCGAAAATCAGAAAACATGGCAAGGGGTCTATGAGACAAAAAAGCTTGGTAACCACTGTTTTAGAGTCAAGGCGTAAAGGCTGATAATGATGGTAATTTGTTTAATTCTGTACTACTTCATCATAATCAATGATGTGTCTGACTTGAAGGATAAAAAACAAGTGAAGGTTGTGAATGCAATGTGAAGCAAACGTGACCGCCTAGAGATGTATCGCACGTCTAGTGGTGAAACGTAATATCTACATCATGAAACATGAAGGAAATGAGACTAACAAAGTTAAACAAAAGATACTGTAAAATTAATGGCATTTCTGTCCAGGGTATTGCAAAAATAACCTTGACCCAGTACACAATTGTGCCTCACTTAAGTGGTTTACTTGTCCAGTCTAGCCTAACAGGTCATACTTTTTCTTTTGCTTCTAAAATGTGTTCATCTCGCTTCGTTTTACTTTTCAAATTTCCACCTTGGCATTAGAAGTTAAAAAAAAAATCATGATTGAAATAATGACTACTTACCTAATCATTCCAATTCGTTAGACTATGTCATTATGATTGGCAACCTAAGTCTTGTCTTGCTTATCTTGCTAGGAGTTGATCGTCTGTACAGTATGAATACAATTTAAATACTTTAGGATCGCGGATGAACTGTCAATAGAATTTTAGCAACAGTTGTTCTTGACCTAGAGTGCTATTAAATGTTTGCGCTGACAGAGACTGACCAAGGAGACGACTTGTATTGGCTCCTATATCTAAATCAACATCGCCATTAAGAGTTTCTAATGGATGTTTAGTTGAATAATCGTATTCCCGATCTGTATGCGTATGTCTTCCTTTAAAACTGACTGGACATTTTTACATGGCTTCTAATTAGAGTTTAGTCGAATAGGAAAATAGTAGCCTCACACGCACGTGCGTTCATTGTCGCGTGTCGCGAAGTAAACATTGCAAACATTATAGGGATTACTTTTTAAGCTTGGTAATTATTTTAAAATGGTATAGAACCCAGATTTAGACATAGTAATGTGTCGTGTAATTTGTCTAAATCAGTTGTACACTTTTTTTTCTTTCAAAATTCCTAAGTTTAAAACATTTGACTGTGAAGAAGACCATGTAACATCTTTGTTGTACATATTGTCATAGCTTCAGACACCGCTCAAATCTCGAGTTATTATTGTTGGTCATCTTTTCAGTTCATTATTATCTTATCTTATCTTATATAATGCAGGCTTTACTTCAAAAAAGAAGATGATTACGTCCTAGGCGTCATGCATTCAGTCAAGCATATTAACCAATGACTTAAATTCTACCAAGTCACTGGTTTTCCTGGCTAGCTCAGGCAACCCATTCCTTGCTCTAATTAGCACCAGGGAAGAAGGAGCATTTGTACAAATTTGTCCTAGCATATGGGACGAGGAATGTGCCTTTATCTTTGTGTCTTTCTGAGTATTTTATTAAATTTTTTTTTTGTATTTGAAGATTATGGTTCAGTGTTTTATGTCTAATTGCTAGTTTAGGTCCCACCCACACGCCTGACGCCAGCAACTCTATACGAATCGCTCAGAACTCTCTGGTCAAAGTAAAACCCTAATGAAAATGGCTAAAAAAGAAATAGACCCAATGCTGGGCTCGTTCAAGGGTGCATGGGGAATATAGTCGAAACAGACAAAAAACAGTTTGACTGATAGGCACAGAAAAAGGCTTCAAGCAGTTAGTTGTTATTTAAATGCATGAAATTGCAGTTCTATCTTTAGACAAGTATTTGTTGAAATGAGTGCACTCGGAGCAGCTTTATCTACTCGTATTGTTTGAATTGTACATTGTGTTCAAGATTAATTGAAGTCCATTTATTTATAGTCGAGTTTTTCCTGGAACCTTTATCATATTCAAGGGAAAAACAAAAACTGACTTCATCGTTCTTATCAAGTTGTACAGTTGAGAAGACAAGTCCTATATCCTGTGTCAGTGGTTTCCAGATCAGGAAGCTCTCACCCACATAGTTGTACAGTTGAGAAAAGTCCTATATCCTGTGTCAGTGGTTTCCAGATCAGGAAGCTCTCCCCCACATAGTTGTACAGTTGAGAAGACAAGTCCTATATCCTGTTTCAGTGGTTTCCAGATCAGGAAGCTCTCCCCCACATAGTTGTACAGTTGAGAAGACAAGTCCTATATCCTGTGTCACTGGTTTCCAGATCAGGAAGCTCTCCCCCACATAGTTCTCTTCGCCTCTTTGTTGTGCGTCATGGCCAGTGTATTCTTTAGTTAGCTGTTTGTTTGTTTGTAAATTTGAGGGTCCATTTCAGGTCAATCCTGCATCATCATTTGCTTGAGCCATTTTTAATGAATCTCTAAGGAAGGACTAAACGAAGTTATTATCTTCAAGAGAAAGAAAAGGCGATGTGTATATAGTGGCAGAGCGATGGTACAATAAAGCTATGAGCATTAGCATATAGTGATTAGACCTTGTCCACTGAGCTCTTAGGAGAATGGAGCAAGGTAGTTTTTCTTAACTTTAAAACTTAAACTCCACCACATCAGGCGTAAACATCATTAGATATCAGCACTGACATAGGGGGAAAAAAAGTAAGGCAAATTGTATGATTAATCAGTGTAATGGTCCAAGGTACTCGAGAAGTAACATGAACTACGATGTCGAGCCAATTATCTAGTTCGGACTCGAAGACATCGCCATTCCGTCAGTTCTACAAGACAAACATGAAGACTGACACCGGGCTCAAGTGGAAGATTTCCTGTCATAAATGTCAACTATAAACTTTACGTTTTTTAAAGTTTAATCTTGCCTATATACATTTGTGCATTGGAATCACATTACAGTCTGTGCAAGGTTTAGTGTTTTGTTTTAATTAATATTAACGCGTGCGACTTCGAAATACGAGCAGACCAACAAGCATAGATTTTTTTGTTGGTTTCAAGGATTAAAAAAAAAGTGCCTCACAGTTATTTAACAAATGTGGTCGTTTTGACCTGTCAACTGGTTTGTTTATTTTCAATGAAATTTATTCAATACGCACAGACAGTCAATTGAACACCTGACTCCTGCTTCCTCTCATCTAATAAGACCGATAAAGTGTTTCTCCATATAGCAGGAAGCCAATGACTCCATCCAAATAGAAGTAGTGAATATACTACAATGTAGATGTTTCAATAACAAGCAAATGTTTATCACTACATTTCTATCTATAGAGAACTTTGAGGCTGTGAGTGGTGTTTAGAATCTCGTCTTCCTAATACCTTAGCTAATAAGTCAAAAGAAAGAAAGACAAAAACAACCAACGCTCTTGTCTTCTTGGCGAACGTTATTTGTCTATCTCCATTATAGAATATATTTGGTCATTTCTCAATGTCTGCTTTTCGTCATTTCGTGGCTAAGAAGTGACATTTTCCTCTGGGCCTTCCCATGGGTCCACTCACATGACTACTTGTGGCTTTGAGCGATCGTCCTTTGCCACGCTGGCCAGACGCTGCTAGTCTCTCCCCCAGATCCAAATGCTCTAAAAGGAAAGGGACACAGGTCTAGCTTCTAATACACAAAGACTTGACCTACCATTCTATAACCAGTGCTAGTTGTTGTGGTGAGCGGTTTGGATCGCCTTCTCCCCCTCCCATTAGCCGAATAGTTTTTTTTTTTTTTTTTTTAAAATTATTTCATCCTTTTGAATGACCCTCAGTAGAAACATGAAGCAATATATATTAGCGATCTAGATGTGTTGAACTTTGGTGGTACATGATTAAACAGTCGTTAATGTTTCTTGGGACCTCGTCTCATTATGTTGAGCAGGAGGACAAGAGGCAGTGCCAGTGTGTTTATTACCGAGAATGTCTATTAGCACAAGTTTGTTGGATTGCACAATTTTGTTTAGGTGACGTTTTGTTTGAATAGGAAGCACATTGTCTGTCCAACGTATTCCCTGTTTGTCTCTGTGACAGAGACAACATCCAGGAGAAGTGAATCATCTGGCTTGGATCGATGACATAGAAAGTTACATACAACTTCACAAAAAAACAGAAACAAAACGTACCGGGTTGTGAGAAGAGAATTCAAGGACTGTAGTTTACTTGTTGTTGTTGCTGTTATTGAAGTCGATGTGAGCATGCTGACTTTGTAGAACAAACGTGCAGAGAACATTCAGATTTCAATCCAAGTGTCGCCTTTAGTTGTGCGTCTTTGTCATCAAACCACTTACACACTCTTGGTCAAGTATTTCATTTTGAAAACGTACATTCAAACTTCAACACATGTATGCAGATTACATCTCATCAGTTCTAGTGCATTGAAAGAACAATCAACCACACTAGGTATTAAATGCAATGTTTGACTTTGACATTTTTTATACGATTTGGGATCAATCTAAACCCAACAGAACGAGGCCTATAGAATATGGACTTCTACTCCTGGCTGTCTTCGGATCAAGTATAGCAGTAAGGTGACAAACTTCGTAGTTTAGAGAAGATCACTTCTTCAAGGGCAGGGACAGGGATGGGGAGGTGGGGTGTGAAGGAGTAATGCTCTTTCTCTAGGCATCAGCAATAACTTTGAACAAGTAAAACGATTGCAAATTAAACAATAATACAATCATTAGACAAGAAATACACATTACTTAATTTTGTATGGATATTTTAAAGAATCTTTGTCTTTTTATGTGTTTGTACAATCATTTTTACAAAAAAAGTCCTTGTTAAGCTGTACTTGTCTTTAAAACTGAGAAACACATCTGTTACGTCTGCACTACACATTTGTCCATTGAAAGCTACATTTAGATGAACCCACCAGAGCAATGTAGTTCTACATGGCCCTTCCACACCAGCAGTCCCATTCAGACCCTATTCAAAGGTAGAGAGCTTATTACTCCTGGGCCTCGCTGGCAAACGAGCCTACAACATGCAAGCTCTTGCGTAACACGCTAATAGCTTATTGGAGAGACTTTTAACCGTATCGACCGCCATGGCAGTGGCAGTTGAGTTTTAGTCATTCTATGTCGTCATAGAAGTTTTATATTCTTTATACTAAACTTCATGAGCAAATAATATAATATATAATGATGTCATTTAAGACAGTTCTTATATAATACGTAAATACAGGAACAATATTCATACCTGTAATTTCGTTCTTGGGCCCTGCTCCTGATAAAGCGAAGCATTAATTAATTAGAATTCAATTTATAAAGCGCTGTTACCAAACATGATGTAGGCTCAAACATTACAAACGTAAACACGTGAGCTAAAATGACTAACTAATCTAAACAAGTTATATACAGATTCTAATAAAGGATGACTAAATCGCTTCGACATATCAATGCAATGAGTAGACTGCAGTGTAATAGACAATAAAATAACTGGGGATGGGAGATAAAATGTCCTCCCCAGTCCCGGCGTACAATTCTTCTGTGAGTTACCAAGTTGCACAAGATCAACGTCAAATTCTTATAGGACTTCCCCGGCCGTAGCTCCACTAAGTAAATAGTTTCTTCTGCTCCGAGTCTCGTTGTCAAAGTACCGTAGTAAGAAATGGTTAATAGATCTCTTTTCTATTGCTTACTTGACCTAGTCCTGGAGAAACACTGCACTTCATTCAACGATTTAAAAAAAAACAACAACAAAACTTTTCATTTATTAAATGTAAGAAAGTTCTCACTTAGAGATTTGACGCATGTATATCTCTGTAAGGCCACACCCATCTCAAGATTTTCACCGCTCAGTTTCGTCAAGGAACATTCCATTACCTTTTCGTATTAACGATCTAGATTTGAGTCTCACGGGTAACATGCTTTATTGCCACTGTTTACTAAAGCTGGGGGGACACTTTCTAAAGGCTTCAGAATATAAACGTATATAAAGCTTTATAAAGTAGAATTCCCTTTAAGTACGCCGTGGTAATTGTGATCGAGTGCCTAAACCGGTGTATAAGATACGCTGATGAGATTTCCAAATTGTGCACGTTAGATCCAGGTCCCAGTGACTACATGCACAGTATAAAATAACATCAACATTTATGTGACACGCACACGCTAGATGCATGCACACACACACACACATGCGCAAATATTTATTCTTCCTCACGTACATTAAGCTGTTTGGGGGGGGGGGGGGGGCGAGGTATCTTGATAGGGTCTCAGCAGCTCAAGAACAACTTCCATCGAGACAAGTATTTAAACTCATTTTCTAGGCTTTAACTTGGACAAGATGTTAGCATGCTATTCCAACCAAAAGTACGTTCAAGCCGCCGTAACCTACGCACACACGTATGATTTCTGTTTAATGAATGTGTGTGTCAGTTCAAAGAATGTGCTGTTTTGTTGTTTAAAAACTAAGTTCGCATAAATTGTATTGTTTGCACAGACATTTGTCTATAGTTACTCTAAAACTTCCAAGCGTGCATGAGTTTTCGAATTATGCTTTGTAAACTAATGTCTACGTGCAATAGACCTGCAGCGGTCGCCTACGAATGTCTGTAAAACACAACTCCTTTATTGTCTTGTTTTCCTTGAATAGTTAAATGGGACGAACAAGGGACTGGCAGGCTTTTCTAAATCAGGCTAGCACTAGGTGTGAGACACACAATGTCCAGGCTTTTCCAAATCAGGCTAGCACTAGGTGTGAGACACACAATGTCCAGGCTTTTCTAAATCAGGCTAGCACTCTAGGTGTGAGACACACACTGTCCAGGCTTTTCCAAATCAGGCTAGCACTAGGTGTGAGACACACAATGTCCAGGCTTTTCCAAATCAGGCTAGCACTAAAGGTGTGAGACACACTGTCCAGGCTTTTCTAAATCAGGCTAGCACTAGGTGTGAGACACACACTGTCCAGGCTTTTCTAAATCAGGCTAGCACTCTAGGTGTGAGACACACAATGTCCAGGCTTTTCTAAATCAGGCTAGCACTATATATATAAAGCATACACCGAGAGTCTTCCAATTGTTCTTTTTATTTTTAATGCTCTATTTTCCCCCTTAATTTCTGCACATCTTTTGAATAAAATACAAAAAAAAGTGTTGCTATGTTAACAGAATGCCTGTTGAAATGAAGCTGTTATTCGATGTTTTATTAAATTGTTATGGTTATACATTTAATGAAACAAAAGAAATCTTAACTTAAAAAAACAACAACAACGAATCAATGAATGTTTAATTCTGTCACGCACACCATACAATGATACATCCGATGATATCCCGTGACGTAGATAGATGATGCATTCAATGGATAGGCAATAGGATTCCACTGTTAGGTGATTACTTTCGAATAAATATCAATGCGACATTTACATCCATTGTGTGTGGGTATCTGTTGGGCGTGTGTGTGAGAGTTCCAATAGCTAGGCTTTTGAATTCTCTTCACTTGTCCAAGTAGTCGCGTGTAACTGATCTGATCTACTGATACGAGGGAGGTCATTACGGAAGCTAACTAACATTTTCAAACTGGTCACTTGGTGAATTATAAAGCTTTGGAGAAGTGAAGTTTGGTTTCATTGGAGTTTAGGTCTAGGTGGCGCTAGTGACATCTTCCTCGTGAATTTCGCAAGATTTGTTTATTTCTGTAAATATTGAATTCTGAAATGGCTATCTCAAACCAGTTTGCCAAAATTAAAAAAATGTCATGCAAAGTAACAACTAGGAGCCCCCCCCCCCCCCCCCCCCCCCCCAGAAGCTTGAAGACAGGCGTATGTCTTGTAACAAGCGTGTGTCTAACCCTAACTCAAACACAGGAGTTTTGTTTTGCAAGAAATAGCGAGTGTCTTGTGACAAGCGTGTGTCTTGTAACACATTAGTTTGTTTTGTTACATAGAGCGAGTGTATTGTAACACATGTTTTGTAACATAGAGCGTCTTGTAACAAGCGTGTCTTTTAACACAGGAGTTTGTTTTGTAACAGAGCGAGTGTCTTGTAACAGAGCGAGTGTCTTGTAACAGAGCGAGTGTCTTGTAACAGGGCGAGTGTCTTGTAACAGAGCGAGTGTCTTGTAACAGAGCGAGTGTCTTGTAACAACGTGTGACGTATAACACAGGAGTTTGTTTTGTAACACAAGAAAAGGGCGTGTGTCTTGTAACAAAAATTGTCCTGTGTTATAGGACTACCGGCATCGACCGACATGGCCTAAATTGTGCCGATGTGCCCAAAATCACTCCCCCGGCATCGACTCTATCGAATGAAATGCTGAAACTCCTTGACAGTAGTTTTACTATTTCTGCTGCTGAAGACCAGATCTGATCACTTGAATGACCAAATCGTGACACATGGTTTTTATATAGAAACCATGTCACGATGTTTGTCTTCGAGGCATTTTCACCACCAATCGATACTAGTGTCAAGTCTCGGTAGACAGGTTTCTGTCATTTCTTTTCGAATTCAGTTTGGTTTGGAGCCTTTGTTTTAGGAATAGACAGGTACCCTCATACTTTTCTAATTACAGACACCTGCGTTAGTTTCACTTGGCAAAACCAAATGAAGGCTTCATCTGTAATTTGCGTATTTACGCAGGTCGTAATTGGGTGAAATACTGCTAAACAGAAGCAATATTTAAAGCAGTTCCCCGAAGTTAACTAATAAGATGTGACGTTTTATCTTGGCAGTGTACACTTTTTTGTGTGTAAAGGACTATGTACAAAGCAATATGTACCACATAAGAGCCACCACGCACCAGCCACTTTGAAAGAATCCAGTTTATTTATGTAAAGTAAGGTGTTGATTGAAGCTACTACTGCAAGTCTGAGAACCGTTACATGTTCATTTCTTCTTCTACTTGCCGTTTGAACTCGTGACTAGTGCACTCTGTGGGGGTAAGCCTTGAACGTAAACATGGGTCACACCCACTTGCTAACCACAACTACACAGTTCTTTCTGGAGCTCAGGATGTGTAAGGCCCACTTCTGATTGTGGCATTTGGTGGATAGAAATCTACTGAGAATGGACCTCATTCACCAATCGTAAACAAACATTTAGCCACGTGGTGCTTTATCTCTTCTATATAATTTACGATCTCATGTTTAATTCATGATGGTTGTCACGTGACAGTTTTTTTTCGTTCTTTTATCAATAAGATCACGTGACTAAATGTTGTTTGTTTACGATTGGTGAATGAGGTCCATTAGCTTTTAATAGACGTTGAACATTTCAAATCATATTTTGTAAATGTCAATAGTCCTGGTGATGGAAACCAGTGTTGATCAACAAAAAACAGGAGCCATGTAGGACATTTTGTCATTGTCTTTGAAATGTAATATTTCAGTTCATTGTGTTAGACCCTTTTATTATTCTATTCATCTCACTGACAGCATTGACTCTCACTTTGACAGTTTGACAAACTTAGAGATGTAAACACACACACACACACACTTATCTAAACACATATTGGTGTTCAAGTCAACATTTAAACCAAACATAACAACAATTACACTGGAGACATCTCACTACAGTGTATGTGTGTGATTGGCTGGATCTAAGTAGTCCCATGAGAATTGATTTAACTACTCAGGTACTTTGGCCTAGATTACACACCAAGGTCAGACGCATGTTTATGTTGTCAAGTGGTTTGGACTCAGAGTCACTTACATGCGGAGCTCTATGCTAAAGTTAAATAAGTCTAAATAAAAAATATACTTTTAGAATCTATTTGTTGTTTGATGAATGTTAGCAGAAAATAAATAAAGGTTTTTCGAGGTCCAGTAAGGATCTCTCTCTCTCTCTGTCCTTTCTCCCCCAAATATTTTTTATTCTTTTTCTAGCCCCCAAGAGACTGAAGTGTAAGTGACCAAGCAGAACAATACAATCCATGTAAATCATAATGTTCATCTAGCATTGATTGTTCTTTAACTTGTTTAGTTAACATAGGAAGGAATTAGGGTAGATGGTTAGTTATAAGTGTAAATAATCACTAGACATTACATTGTATGGACCACATTAAATGTTTTTGAGGATTTGTTTACACTAATGTAAAGGAATATCAAAACTTCACCTGCCAATTTTTTTTTTTTTCTGAAACATCCCAGTTTTAGCCTCTCAGGATAGTTACCATTGACCAACCAGGCTTCTACATGAAATACTTGCCTAATAATGTACTAGCTATGGTTAGTATCAGAAGGACCAGTAACCTTTCAATCTTAATAAAAGTTTGAAAGAATTGAGTAGAGCTTTTGATAGATACTAGAAAATTGTAAAGAAGAATGACACTCAGTTGTAAGGGTGAAAAGTGGGGGTGTTTTTCTCCTAGCTAGCTACTGGCTCAGTGTTTGAGCTTGTAAGTGATTTACAGGACATGTAACTATCATTAAGATTAGAACAGAAACTGTGACGAGGTTTTCTTGCTCTGTGACAGTGTTTGTCTTGTAAGTGATGTACAGGACATGTGGCTATCATTAAGATTAGAACAGAAACTGTGACGAGGTTTTCTTGCTCTGTGACAGTGTTTTGGTTGTTGTTTTCTTTCTACTTTTATAACTCACACACACTAAGATGAACGCTGGTTGAACTTTCCACTCTGTAGATGTAGATAAAATCTACTGTGTCTGTCTTGTAATTAAATACAAGTTTCTGTGAATCAGACATGGTGTCATTGTGAATGTGATATGTCTTGTAAAAATTGAAAGGAATTTATATTGTCAGAAATAAACTTTGTGTTGAAGAAGCATATCACCAGTATCAGGAATAGATCCTGCTAGCACATAGTGATGAAGAAGCATTCAGTGACTGGAAAATTAGTTCAAAAGATAATATGTCTAATTAATGCACATTTGTTAGGTAGCCATGTAGGTCAAGGTTATTATAGTCTGCACTCAATGACAAAAAAAGTACATCTTATATTAAGAATATAAATATAGTCAAAGCAAAAGAAATAGAACTACCTTGTATTTCTCTCTATGTGCAATGGCAACAGACCACTAAATGTACCAAAATGTACTGAAAGAGGAAGTTCTCAGCCACCAACAGTATATTAAGAGAACAAACTGTTTGATACTCAAGTGTAATAAATAAGTGACATTGTAAATGGACTCATTGTGAAGAAAGGCTTGTTCTTGCATTGGCAGATGGACATGTACCTTAATTATTTAGTCTTCTTGTTCTAACCTATATTCAAGTCATGTTGGGTGACATTATGCAATTCTCTTACCTTATATAATCAATGTATAATCAAACCTATATGTTCATTTGTGTTGAATTTCCAACTAATTTTAAGTATAGTGCAGTGTTTACTACTCTTGACATATCAGTTCTATTTCATGATTTTCATAATTCTTACCATCAGTCATAATTTAAGTCTGCTTTGTACTATTCATATACTGTACTTCAAAGTTTCATTTCCTTTAAATACTATTTCAGATTGTATTATACCCACTACTACTATATTCATGAAAGAATTTTAACTTATCATTATTTTTTTATGTTCTCAGAAGTACCAGTTTGGTTGAAAACTCTCAGGCTGCACAAATATGCTTACCTTTTTAGGCAAATGGCTTACGAAGATATGTTGAATGTGACAGAGGATTGGTTAGAAAAACATGTAGGTTTGCCATCTAAATAGTAGCATTTAATGGTCACCACGTTCAAGCTAGGTTACTAGAGATTAATTAAACTATAAATTATCCTAAGATTGCCTTTTCATTTTACATGTATGGAACAGGAGTTTAGAAAAAAAAATACAAAAAAGGGGGGGGGGGGGGGAGAAATTAAACTTTGGATGAATAGGCCTTAAGTAAAATGACTTGGGCAAAATGAAGGAACAACTCAGGATGAAAAACACACACAACACACATATGTAGTTGTGTTTACATCCTAATATTTGAAACCATATAAGATAAGATTGAATACATAAAGCCACAAGAAACATTTTTTAAATGATTCTCTTTGTAGTTTCAACTGTTTAGTTTGCGAACTGAATAGGCAGTGTACATTTAGTGCTACATTCAATTGATGTTATCAATAAAACTCTGGTCTTTAAATTTGATCCTTCATTGTTTTTCTTATCAGAATGTTACAAAAGGAGCTCGTCATAAAATCTATATCAGCATTGAGAAACTTAGAGAAAGACAAGAAGTCTTGAGGAAATTAGAAAAGGTAAATTGATCTGCATTAGGAACTGTTAGTAATTTAAAAACAATCTTCTTCTTAACAAAATGGGTAAGTGTCATGTCATCTCTGTGTGTGTGTGATTTTTTGGAGTCTTTGTTGAGTTAATGTCATTTTAGTGTGTATGATAGTGTATGTAGTTAGTGTTGAGTCAATATATCAAGTTATGTTTGTTTTAATAATAATAATCTTTATTATCAATAAGGAAATTTTAAGGAAATGTGTCTTACAATGTGTGCATTACACTAAAAAACAGTATAAAAATAGAAAACAAAGTAAAGATTCACACCAGTGTTGAGTCAGTATATCATGTTCATCAGTGTGTGATTGTGTATGTTGTCAGAATTGATTCAATAATCATGTCAAATGTGTGTGTGTGTGTGTGTGTGATTGTGTATGTTGTCAATTTTGATTCAATAATCATGTCAAATGTGTGTGTGTGTGTGATTGTGTTTGTGTATGTTGTCAATTTTGATTCAATAATCATGTCATCTGTGTGTGTGATTGTGTAGTATGTAGTCAATTTTAAGTCATGTCATCTGTGTGTGTATGTGATTGTGTATGTTGCCAGTGTTGAGTCAGTGTATCATGCCCTCTGTATGTCCTCTGTCACTTTTAAAGTTCCCACCTCCAGCACTTTTTTTGTTTAAAGCATTTGTAGTCAGTGTATGTGATTGAGCTACTATTTGTTGCCAGAACATTGTAGAGGAAGGGGGTTCTATCAAGTGTGCCCTTGGAGAGATGAAAGCGATGCTGAACACCCCCATCAAAGCTTTTAGTCCCAACATGAACAGCCCAGACTACAGGACATCTCCTTCCTCTTCTCTATCCAACACTAGCCAGTCCTCCACAGCTGATGAGGTGCTTGAAGGGGATCTACCTGGTCAGTTCTGTAGACTGATGAACAAAGGTATGGCCACTTTATTCAGCTTTGGAACATTAACCTGGATCTATCCTTTACTCTTGTTCTAAATGAAAACTTATGAAAATTGGTTTTAGCTTATCTTAAATAAAACCTTATGTCTAATTGCATTGTGTTAGTTAATTTACAGTTATTTCCCCAATAGATTTGGATTAACTCTTTTTTTGTTTAGTGATATTAACTCTTTGGCTCCGGAATTACTTCGGAATTATTTTCCACTTTTGGACGGAATTAATTTTTCCGCCATTTCAGAGTGCGCTACTTTACTTGTATAACTTTTTTATTTATTATTGGAAAATAATAAATTTGATATAGAATTAAAGAGAAATGGATGCTCTTTCCATTTCTTATGTTTTCTAGTTTGCAAATCATGTTGTTTTTGTAATTTTGGGTCTTGAATATAAAAATTAAAAATGAAAAACTCACCGACATTAAAAATATCCATCCAAGTGCATGTTACAAAAAATTTATTGTTCAAATTGAATTCAAAGAAGTTTTTTTCTAATTTTTATCCATTTGTTTACAGAACACCATAGAAGAAACAGCAATAGATGCAAAAAATAATAAACTGGAACTAATAATCCAATGTCACTACTTTAATGAAAACGCCCATAAAAAAAGCAACACTCTTGGAACAAAACACTTTTACCCAAAAACTAGTCCAACTGTACAGCATATATATATTTATAATATTTTCTTCTAAAGTTCTTCATGTACTTAGTATATAAATATTCCTTCTAGTTGCGATATTTATGGAAGCAGTCAATATGAAGTGTGGGTTCGACTCCCATCCAGCGCAAACATAAACCGTTCTCCCTGACCTACAGTGTTTACATACTCTGTCTTTCTTTATAGTTATAGGTCTCCATTCTCTGAAAATGGATCTTATTCTAGCAGGCGTGTTCAATTTAATCCTATGGTCAGCATAGCTATTTATTTTGCTGACAAGACTATCAACAATGTGATTGTCAATGAAAAAAAACAACATTCCAGCTCAATAGATGCAGTGCTGACTAAGTCTAGGTTGACAACCCAATTTCTTGATGGAACAAATCTGAAATTGATCTGTTTCAGTGCCTAGAATAGATGATAGATCTAGAGATCTACCTCTATCTGATTAGATTTAGATCTAGATGATGTAGAGACAGCTAAACTAGTTCTAGATCTACATTGAACATTAGCTGGGGGTGGAGCTGCTTCATCAGCTGATAAACTTCATCATTAACTAGACCTAGCCCTAGATTCTAGATCTATAAATTAATTTACTAGATCTAGACTATATAATTAGATTTATCAATGATCACTATCAGATGAAACAAAATCACTGTCATCTGAATTATTATACTTCTTTATCAAAGAAATATTTAGATCTACAAAGTTTATATGGCCTTGATTGAAGCTCCATGTTAAAAGAAACTCGCACACAGAAAAAATAAATGTCATCTCTTTACAAACTTCGTACAAAATAAAAACATGTTAAATGAAGGAAATTCCGGATGTTTAGCAAGGGAAACTATTCTAGATAAAAAATTAGGCAATAAAAAACATGAATTGGAGAAATAGAAACGAAAAAATAAATTTTAAATAGCCCCCAGCGTTGGTCCGACTTTTCCCCCCTTTTTTTAAAATCAACGTCCTGTGCGTTGTTGCGGAGCCAAAGAGTTAAGTACTTAAAACTAATAAATTATTAATTTTTTTTTATCACCAAAATTAAAAGTATCGTTCAACTCCCCTCCCAATGTTTTAAAGTCCAACTGAAGAGGTTTTGGGTTCAAATGAGGAAATCGGTGAAATACTTTTTTTTAGTTTCATAATGCTTAAAAAACATACATACGAAATATTATACATATATTCTTTGTAATTATTTAGATATAAGCAATTTAATGTGCGTTTTAGGGACTATTTAATTTTTAATCTCAAAGCCATTCGAGATCAGTATCTCCCAGACAACCAAGGTTGATGGCGTAGTAGCTAGGAAACTATGTCAAATTATTCAGTTTATGGCCTAGCGTGTTTCCCTATTCTTTTTTATTAGAATGCCAGTTTCTGTAAACAAAGGCAACTAAATAAACCAATTTATAAAAAGTGGATGTTAGAGTTGATGAAATTAAGTCAAATCACGCAATTTATAGCTTTGTTTGTTACTGTTTGTCGGCTTATTCTTGATCTAGTCAAGGGAACAACATTTCAGCCCACGCAGTACCGTCACCTCAGTTCACATGTTTCATTTTAGTCAAGCTACACAATTTATTGCTTATGTTACTGCTTCAGGCTTATTCTAGTTCTAGATCTACTGCTTTTGATCAAGAACGAGATCTTCTTTACTCAGATCTTTAATCATGTATGAAGAAGAATTTAGTTACTAAATTTGATTAGATCAAGTCTAGATCTAGTAATAGTAGTATTAGGCCTTTAGATATATCTAGACTGATCCGATTGAGGTGTTGGGCCTAGATCTAGAAAAACAGAGTTTAAAATTATAGACTTTCTATACACTTAATAATGTAAAAAGTGATTATTAACCTAGTCGTCCCTAAAAGGCCCAATATGGAGAAAAAAAACATTAACAATGTTGAACTCATTATTATGATTATATTTAGCTTGCATCTAGTAAATCACCACCCTAGCAAATAACTTTAACCTTAACCTTGACTCTAGACTTAAAACTAGTCTGATAAGTCTGATTTAGATCTACCAATTCTATAATATACGTAGTATGGATATTGTTACACTCTTACGTAAATATATTAGTGCCTATATACTTATATAGTTCTATAAATCTATATGTAAAAATTGAAGAATTTTCATTTGTCCCACGTTTGATTGATTTGGAATAGAATCATTAGATAGTTAAATTAGCAAGTTAATCTGTCACTGTAACAAGGTTTTAAATTGTGTTTAGACTATAAATGAAAGAGGTTATCCTACTGGACAAGAAAAGGAGTTATTTTTTTCTTTTCTCTGGGAGATCAGGGAAGTGGGAAATAAATTGTAGTATCAATATAATATTAAGTAATCCATAGGCTACTGTCGATGTAGTTATGCAACTCATTTAAATTTTATTAAATTTTAGTAACCCAATTATTGCCAGTTAATAGCAACTAAACAATAAATATATATATATATATATTTTAAAATATTTTACTAAAAAATGCAGAGCCGAAAGATTAATGAGGAATGCAGTATTTTCCATGGCAACGCAGCCCTAGCTGCAAACTATATATTTTGCCACGTCCAGCGAAGACATAACATAACCATTTTTCGCTTGTGGTCATTTTAAATGTTCTTTACCTCGTCTAAGTC
Organism: Biomphalaria pfeifferi; assembly: GCA_030265305.1. Lineage (NCBI taxonomy): Eukaryota > Metazoa > Mollusca > Gastropoda > Planorbidae > Biomphalaria > Biomphalaria pfeifferi. The sequence goes on from JASAOG010000154.1 coordinate 1,646,342, forward strand.
TGCCCTCGGCAGTGGATTTTCTTTTGTTCTCTAATATGTATTCCACGTTGCAATTTCTAATAAATTGCATTGTTCGAAGAATGAGATCCAATTCTTATTTTTTTAAAAATGTAACCTCTTTACAGATCAAGTCATCATTGCAATGGACATTCAAATCTGCAATAACATAGAAATGATCAAAATTTGAATACGTTTCAAAACCCAGAAAATTGTGTGGTTTGCTCTTCAGTGTGGTCTCAGGTTCAAACATTGACCAATGCCATTAACTAACATCCTGCTGGAGTTTTGGGCTATGACATAATAATATTCAATCCTGATTCGAAGCTTTGTCTAAACCTAGCAAGTGAAAAGGAACATAACTAAAATAATTTTAATGAAGAACTCAATTAAAATGTGATTTAGTATTTACATTTATTGGTATTTATTCGTGACTAATAGATATTATATCTATGAATAATCTTTATGCTAGGTCTAACTAATACAGAGATATACAAATTCAAGCATAAAAAAAATGTTGGCGTTGGCTTAGACTTTACATAGGCCTACTCTGTTCAATTGACTAAGCTACGCTCTAGTCTAGATTACTCTAGATGTTCTTAAATTTACTAGTGTATAAACTATAACTACAAGTCAAGTACTATAAACTAGTGTTAGAATGCCTAGGTAGAATTAGAGATAGATAAATCTAAGCTATAGGGCAGGGCTAGATAGGCTATACAACTAGCTAGGTAGTAGGACTATATATACCATATATACTACTAGTTAGTATATGTATAGGCATAGCCATAATAAGTAGGTCTATTGTCTAAGTCTAGATCTAGAGTCTAGACCTAGACAAGTATCGACAGTAGATGATATATTATTAGAAAATTACTTAATATAGGCAGGATATATATACATTTTTTATATTCCTACATTTTTTGGGATCTAGGCATGAGACCTTATATATTATTATTATTATTATTATTAATATTATAGAGCTAAAGTATTATAGTGACTAGTCCTAGACTATTTCTAGATCTAAGGGTCTCCTAATACTAGTCTAATATACCAATATATATTACTATCTATAATTGTATTAATTAAATAGTTTGCTGAGAGTCTGCTCTATAATATATTTTGAAAAAGTAGAAGAGTCATTTTGGTCTATCCTATCATAAGTATCATTTAAAATTGTTTAACAGCTAGATCTAGATATGTTTATCATCTGAATCGCTATCAATAACTTATCCAGCTTTATCTATTTTTATTGACAATTTCTCAGTCCATTAGACTAAGTCCCTTCCACTTTCAGCCATTGAAGCTGATTTTCAAATCTCATTATTTTTGACACTTTCAAATTACTTTTTCTAATATAAATACACTTTTCTAAAATATCACATTTTTAGGAACTAACTTTAATGCTATCTACTATCTAAATCAATCGCATTCTCATTTTAAAAAAAACTTCTTCAGTTGGTCTTTAAAAAGTTTATTTCTGCTGTCAAAATGGAAGAAAATCCAAATAATTATTAAATACAGGATCCTTACTTTAAAAGCTTTTTCAATAAAAATAGTACCAGCAATAAGTTCTATTTATATGAAAAGAACATAACAAAGTTGTATTCAAAGTATCACCTAATGATGACTGACATTGTTTTTTCAGTGTGCACTCATATGTTGTTAGCACATCATCCTGATGAGGAATGTTTCCAAATTTGTCTTCAACTTATTGACAAGTGCCTAAACCACGAAGTGAGTTATCTATTTTTCTGTTCATGAAATTAACTTTAGAGATGGGAAACTAATTGAATCCAAGCCTCACTTGAGACCAAATTCAAACTTTGAAACTACTCAATATGAACTGAACCAAACCAAAGTGAACAAAATTGAGATTTGCAATAATGCAAATTTTGCAATCTGCACATCCCTAAAATAAATTTCATGTTAATTCCCATACTGTCATTACTACTAAGTAAATGAATTTGCCGTGTTTATGTAATGTGTATTATGATTTTTAGTACCAACTTCACCCATAGTAAGCCATAATACATCATAAATCAATGCGATCAATGCAGAACCTGGACAATTTAAAATGACTAGCTTTTTACCTACAAATTTGTCATTGGTCAGTCTGCAACAGACACACCTACTGTCCCACAAAATCACCAAAAAAAAAGCTCATGTTCTGCATCCACGCTTTTTTGTTTTGCCAAGTCCTAACCCAAAATAAAAAATCACCTTTTCTTTACATTATTTTTGAATGATGTGACATAAATATACTGAATGCAAAGTTCATTTATTCAGTTTACATTTCCTCTTGATGTGGCCTAGATTTGGTTGAGCTCATGGATATAGAATCTAATGCTTTGTTGATAATATGGCAAAAACAAATCTTTTTCCCAATATTTTTCTAACACCTGGACAAGGATTATAGACTAGTTCTAGATCTATATAGATCTAGAATCTAGTCTAGATCTAGATCTACAGACTTGTTTGAAAACTACATCTAGACTTAGACTGTAGAAAATAAAGTAACTACATTTGTTTAGTAGATCTAGAATTCTAGTTCTAGTAGAATTAGAATACCTAAACTGGCTAAATTGCATAACTCTCATTCTAATGCTCCTCTTTGGGGCTCAAAATTACTCATTTTCAACCTGAGTGTTCATTATTCTAGGTGTTGGGTTAGTCATATCTGCTGTAAGATCAATGGTTCAAACAGTGACAGTTTCCTGATATAAAGGCAGCTTTTCTGTCAAGCTTGGATGAAAAATATATTATTCATCATTAGACCCAACTTTCAACTCTTGTGCCTTGTTATAAATATTTGTCTTTTGTGAATGCAGAAGATAGCAAGTTTGTTTATTTAGAGATACGTGGTATGGTAGTGGTATGGTAGACAAAATTTAGTCTTCTCCAACACACTAGATTGTATCAGAGCACTCAAATAGTGCACATAAAGACAGTTTTGGTAAATGATGTCATTCAGATCAAAAAAAAAAAAAAAAGATTACAGTTGACCCTGAATCGTATCTGGCAGACTAATGCTGTGGAAAGAGAGAAACTAAACTTGAAAAAAATCTTGGCACTGACTGCTATTCATTGCAGTTTGGAAAGAAAATGATGGTATTTTCAGTGTTTGTAGTGACAATGAGCGATCACATTAAACTAAAAAACATGAAGAAATGCTGACATAATACAACTTGCAGCCCTGATTGAACTGTCAATATGCTACATTCAAGTGTTTTGACTTACACATTGCATTGAACTTTGTCACAGACTCATTCGTGACATAGATGAACAGTAGTAACTGGGGTAATAAGTTGGATAGTGTAGTAGAAAATACTGGATCAGGAAAAGGGGGTGATGGGAAAATTGTAGACGAATATTTTTTACAAGAAATTTTTCTTGAGAACATAAACCTTAGAAATTGTAGTCTTGGTTTGCTTGGATATTGAATATTATGTGAAATGTATTTTAAGACTTAAAATAATATGGAAAGACAAAGGCACACTTTGCACCAAAATCAGACTGATGCACTCCCTGGCCACATTTTATATGCTTGTGAGTCTTGGACACTGACTGCAGAGCTAGAGAGGAGAATTCTAGCAATGGAATTGAGAAGCTGCAAAAGGATCCTAGGTATCACATTCCAAGACCGCATCACAAACCAAGAAATTAGAGACAGGGTTACTGCAGCGATTGGGGAACAGAGCATTTTATAGCACCCATCATTTACTTAGGAGCAAAACAATATCAAGGAAAACCAAGAAAAAATTTACAAAACCATAATAAGACCAGTAGCAATGTATGGAAGTGAGACCTAGACATTGACTAAGACATCTGAAAATTTACTAAATACTTGGGAATGAAAAATTCTTAGGAAAATCTGTGGTGATATACAGGATGAAATAGGATGGAGGACACGCACTAACCATGAGATATATCAATTGTATGAAGACCTACCAATAGTGACCGAAATAAAAAAGAACAGACTACGCTCTGCAGGCCACCTTGAAAGAATGTCAGATAACAGAGGAGCGAAAATTGTTTACAGGCAAAAACCAAAAAGTAGGCGACCCAAAGGCAGACCTCGAATGCGATGGATTGATGATGTGGAAGCATATCTGCAACAGCTTGGGGTTAGGGCGTGGAGACCAAAGGCCCAGGAGAGATCTGAATTGAAGTATGTGTTAAAGCAGGCCAGAGCCCTCCATGGGCTGTAGCGTCACTGCACTGGGATGGTTGGATGTAGTAAAACTGGGTCTTCTGACACAAGACTTTCTTGGTGTATTTTAGGCAAGAGTTCAATTTGTCAGTGTGTATGTATATTTGTCACTTGTGCATGTATATTTGTCACTTGTGCCTACATTACCCTAGCAAGGACCCAACCACACCTGCATGTACAGCAATGGCTAAGCTTACAAAATTGATATTTAAAGTTTGATATATAAAAAACAGACACTATATCAAACTGAACTGAACCTGAATTATATTCATTATCAAACTGAACTGAACCTGAACCTAAATCTAACCCAACTGAATGTAACCTGAATTTTATAAGATGGGTTCGATGCCATTTCTTATTAGCATTGATACTTCTTGATTATAAAGAATTAACAGTTAACAAGTTTGTCATTTAGAAAACAGGTTTGTCATTTAGAAAGAATTCAAGGAACTAGATGTTTTTGTCATGTTTTCATTTTAGGCATTTTCATCTCGCCAAAAGAAGCAACTACATGCATTGAAACAGTCTGCGCAAAAAATGTGGCAGCCCACGCAGAAATTTCTGGAACGTCCACGTAATAAACCGTGAGTAGATGTTTTAGTTTGTAGTTACAAAACTTATAAATAAAACTTGTTTAACACTTCAAGATGAAGTCCATTATTATTACACATTTGACAATGTGTCACTACCAGTATTATTTGGATTTATACTAATAGCTTTTCATTTACTATCAGTCATGGAAACTTGTCAAAAGTCATAACCTGAAGGAACCAATCAAAGTATCAGTTGAATGATTTGACGTAAAGTGTTTACTAACATACTAATGACTAATTTGGCTTACAGTTAGTCTAGGGAAATAACATTGGTGCATACAAATCTTTGGCTATTCAAGACAAGGAAGCCTATGATGGCAAGCTCTAATCTAATGGATTGTAGATGGAGAAAGTGACTGTGGTTGCCACAAATATAATTTCTTCTTGTCTTGTTGATTCCTTGGCTCCAGACACTTTCTAAGAATTGTTAAACAAGAGTTGATTTCTATGCAAAACGTTATTTATAGTCTGTTTATATTGTTTCAGATTTGTAGCATACCCATCATCTTTGGGTAGGCACATGCTACGTGGCAATAGTGGTCGCAGTCCTCTAACAATGACCCAGTCTCACCAGCCCAACTGGGGGATGGGCAAGAGATCCATTCTTGGTAGTGGTTGTGCTAACAGTGGCCATATGCAGGTTGTGAGGAACAGTTCTTTGAACATCAGCGCTGTCAACAAACTTGGTCTCTTGGAGGTAATCTTATCTATACAATAACCTGTTCTTGACTTCTAGTAGTTCATACTAAAGTGGGTCTACTGTTTACAGAAATGAAACAAATATAGTTGCTGGAACAAATAACACAGAAAAATTAGTGATCCTTCACGCTTTGCTAATAATTGTATTTATAATTCATTTTAAAAAATTTATGCTGTCAATTAAACAATAAGTAAAGTGGATTTTGCTGAATTTGATTAGAATGAAAGCTTTTTTGTTTTTTTTCTTCAAATAAACTTCTAAATTTCACTTCATTTCCTTCTAGCCAACAAAAACTCCTATTTCAAGAACACAGTCGGCTCCAACACATCGTCCGTTGGCTCTCCCTGTACAGAGTAAGTAGACTGGTGCAAATTGTTGAATGGCTTGTAATGCAAGTACTTATTTTTAAACACAAATAACAAGTTGAATGATTTAAAAATATATTTCAATGCCCTTCAAAGATTACAGTCAACGCAAATTCTTCTGTCTCCCGCTGCAACTCCTCTTTCATCAGCCTCCCACCTTTTTGTTATCCACTTTCCATGTTACGAAATTCTCATCCAATAGATACACACACTCCAAAACACTTGGCATGACATGACCTATATAATAAAAACCCATTTCAACTAGCCCACTTATAGCACTATTTGATTGTCAATGTTTTCATCATTAAATGTCAATAAAACTATAAACAAACAGGTGGAGAGAATGCCAATGATACAGAAATCAATGCACACATGGACTCATTGTGTATCAGTATGACAGAACATGCTCTTGGCAGCTCAGGTTGGTCTGAAATTTCATATATTGACTTTATTCATCTCATTTATATAATTGTAATTCATTTTCACTCAAATTTATTTTAAATTTTCAGACAACAATGACAGAGGCTCAGGCTTTTAATGTTGAAGTCCACACATTTGTGAATATTGAGAAGCTGATGTTATCTCTTCTAATTTGTTCAACATGTAGCTAGTTTAAAGTGAAATGCTAACAGACTAGTTTGAAACTGCACTACCATTGCAAGTAGTTAGATTTGTTAAGTTTGAATTCTTGGTCAAATAGGATCCTTTTTCTCTGAGAATGTTATGCTAACCAGGGAAGGAGAGTTTTGTTGATCCAAGTTTTACTTTTACAAGTAGGTTACCTACGTATGTGAGATCTCTGATACATGTCTTGTATTTATGTTTGGTTTATGTCCTACATTTGAATAAAGATAATGTAAATAGAAACATTTTCTCACAAATGTCACATGAATCAATAGTGTGGTAGTCTTTTATTGGCAATAGTCGTAGTACCAAAGGTCATGGTCATTTCGAACTCACTTTTAAACCATGGCTGCTGTTGCTCACACTTGTGCTAGTTTCCAGCAGTTGAAAAGGAATGACTGATCTTACTCCTTAGGAAAAATTTTGTTTTGATTTTTTAAGGTGAAGATCAGACATTGCCTTTGCATTTTTTTTTCTGCAAGTGTGCTCAGAAGTTTTATGTACAGAGATCTTTTTCTGTTTTCTTTCAATTTTTAGATAACTATAGAAAATTTGTTAGGTATATAATTTACACAATTCTGTGTTTTTTTGTTGTTTTTTTTGTATCTAAACTTAGATATTTTTCTGACCATGCAATATAAATAGCTGTACTTGAGGTACTAAGCTTTGCAAGCAGGTATTCAGTAAAAATTGGTCCATGCTTTTAAAAATAAGCTTGTTAAGGTTCTCCTTGCCATGAGAAACACATTTTAAAAGAATGTAAAAACCTTTTGAGTAATGATGTAAACATTTTTTTCCCATGGCATTGCTTTTTAAAAACATACTTGTTTTGTTTCATAAGGTCAGCATGGTCTGAATTTTATATTATTTTAATAAAATTTTAAAGTTGTTGTTTTTTTTAAAGATAAATTAGTGTATTTTTAAAGGTCGTTAAATTTTGCCTTTTAAAAAGAAAAGTCAAGTGAATATTTACATTGAAGAAAGATAGCACTGCTGTTGAACAAGAAGTGACAGGGTTGAGAAAACTAAGAGGACATAAGCTCTAACAGTCCTCAGTGTACATAACGGCAGATTCAAAAATCATTTTTATAACTTAGTATGCTTTGAGAATGTTTTTTTAAAAATTGCTAAATGATATTTGTGTGTGTAAACAAGATGTTTTGTTTAATGTACAAACCAAATCTAAACCAATATGTTTATATTTTGTCCTTGCTTGTAGACAGCTTGTGTGCTGGTCCACACAGTTCTTTATTTTGATTGTAAACTCATGAACACCGTCATAATTGGTGTGGTCATAATGTTTGTCAACAACACAGTTACACAAGGACAAGTAACTAGCCTCTGAGTTGCCAGACTTTCTCAGTTCTTGCATGGAAAATCTGATGCATCGTTACATAGGTAGGTGTAGTGCTGACAAGGTGTGTGTGTGCAGTGTTTTATGCACCCCCCCAATCAAGCGAGTGCCTTTAGCCATTTTGGATGGACAAGAATTGTTTAATTTAAATTATTTTATGGTGCCCCAAATGCCTTTTGCACACAGGCACACCTATGCACACATGCTGACTGTTTGCAGGGTGGGGCTTGGTGAAATATGCTGGAACTGATGCAATCTGTGCAATGACTACTCATGGTGTGTGTTGTGCTGGTTCCCCCTGTTAATGTAATTCTCTTAACACTGTTGGTGTACATAACTATTGTTGATAGTCTTTATAAGATGCGATCATTTCTGTATGTTTGTGAAGCATCCTCAGTTTTGTAATGTCCATCTTGAAAAAACAAAACGAATGTGCTTAACATGCCTAGATCTGGTAGAAATATTCATGCTTGAGTGATACTATTGTCTACATTCAAACAGCAGCACATTATACTGAAATGTTTAGATACTAGTCTTCATTGTTAGGTTGGTTTTTTGTTTGTTTCTTTTTTGGTTTTTGCTTATCTTGAAAGATATTTCTTCAAAGTTGTGACAAGTATTTAACATGTCACATCTTTTCACCTTTGAATTTTTAATTGAAACCTTTAGTGCACATCAGTTTGGAGTTTCTTAATTACATTTCAGTTAGTGGAGTTACTGTTTCATTTTTTTTTTGTACCAATGAATTTTATTTACTGTCATTTTAAAGAACAAAAATTACAGCAATTTGTAAGATAGTTTAATTGTAAAAAAAAATAAAATTGTTACGTTTTGATGATTTTCATTTTAAACTTATATAATCTCTTTCTAAATATTTTATTAGGCCATTTTTAACAATAGAAGCAAGTTGAAAAGTGGTATTGATAAAGAAATTAGTTTACAATTTGCCACATAGAGTTGGCTCTGGGATATTTTTTTAAAGACAAATGGTGGGTACATATTCAAGATGTTTATTAATGTTAGTTATATACATTGTTTTTTACACAATATTAAATAAAGATTTTTTTTTGGAAGAATATCATGCATGATTGCTCATTCTTTTAGGGAGACTAATGTAATATATGTAGTGTCCCTCCATGCAGACTAATTAACACTGTTCAACATGGTTAGTCTTACTACCTTAGGTGTAGGCCTTCTACACATACACAATATTGAAACTATGGCGTTGCCTACATTGTCAAGATAGCAATGAAGTTTTGACAAAACATACCTTCTAGCATAGTCCCAACAGCATAACCATGTCTTTTATTTGTATATTTATATATTATACTTGTATAAGCACTTTTTTAAAATAAAGAAATGTCCATTAAAGAAACTTTTAAATCATTTCTCACACTTCAATCAAAGACATCAGTTTGATACATATACCCAAGTCACTGGATACTCATTCTAAGAGTATACTTTCTCACTGTTGCATAGAATTATTTTTTAGTGGGGGATTTTAGAAAATCAATTTACAAGAAGTTTAAGATTTTAAAAACAAATGTATGTATCTTTGCTGACTTAGAGTAATGAAGTGTTCAGTAAATTAACAATTATATTGATTGATTAATGAGCTAATAAAATATTTCCTACAGCTTTAGAATACTGTAAACATCTCAACATTCAAGCAACATCCCTCCAGACTTGTTTTTAGTACAATGTTAACATCAGTTCAATGTGGTCTTTTTTTAAGCTAGGAAGTCCCATTAATTTCACACCACTATCCTAGACTGTATCTAACAACAGCTGATGAGATTTGAGCAAGACATTCTTCACCTGATTGTAGTTTTGTCCCATAACATGCTGTTTTAAAAACAAAATGTCCCAGTTGGGTGTTTTAGCGTCATTTTTTAAATATTTTTATCATTCCTTTTCTAACATTTAAATTTTTGTTTGAATTGATGAGTTACTTTTTTTAAAAAATTTTTCCTTCAGTGAATGTGCTAAGGAAGCACTGGAATTGAGTTTGTGTTAGACTTGAGTTCAACACCAGTTCATGTTATTTGACTGAAATGTTTTTTCAAAGTTCCACTGTTAAGTTCAGTGATTTTGATGTTAACTTTTAATTTTGTATTACGGTTGTTACATTCTGTTATCAAGAATTTTGGCAGATGCTTTTAAGTTTAAAGGTGCCTTAAACTCTTGCATGTTAGTGTTTCACATGTAAGTTTCATTAGCAGTCCTCTCATTTTTGTTTCCCCCCCACAAATGTGTGTGGCTACTTGAAAGATGTCTATTTATTTATAGATTTCATGTGATAAATATGGACAAGACCTGTTACTATTTGAATACTTAGGCAGTAGAGGAGTGGGTCAACATCCATACAAACCAAATCTTGCTTTCAAGAATTGTGTGATATTTTAAATAATTTTTTTTTTACTTTTGATACAGGTAAACAAAAAGTAGTCAATACCTTCTCTTGATCTTTCCTCTCCAAAAACATTGTTAGCAATATTTTGTGGTCAAATTTTTTTTTTGCAAAATAATAATTAAAAAATTGAATGCAACTATTTCTTACCATTACATGGACAGACTATGCATTTCCTATCATCAGATGAAAACTAACAGCTTTGTAAATGGACCAGATCATCAGTTAATAGTTTCACCATGCTCTCTGAACAGACATCCCTTCTAAGACCATGTATATATTAGCATGTCAACTGTTCATTATGATGGTGGTCTTGAGCTTGCTATCAAGCCCCCATGTTGTCCTAAAACAGGGTGTTTTGTTGTCAGCCTCCAGCTTCTCTACAGTGCTGCTTGTAGTTTTTTTTTTAATCCCCAAAATCATTTGTACATAACATTGAGGTTTCTAGCACTCACAGGCTGATAACGTGATCTGCCTTTTGAGTAACTATAAATGAACACTAGTGGTTTGTATTATTACTTGCTTTAAGTCATGGGGAGCCTTTTGTATTAGCCATTAGTTTTGTAAATCTATACTTGTTGAACTAGCTACTGTATTCTGTACATGAACACTATGAAGCCTAGCTGAGTCTGTCCTACAAGCAATCTTCATTTCTGCAATAATTCCACCATTTATGCATTTTTTTTATAGAACTGTAAGGTTCCTTCAAATACTGCTCTGCCATATTTTCTTGGTTTTATTCAATTTTGTGCCGGGGAGATGAGTTTTTTCCTTGTTTTTGAGAAATAAATTTATTTTGATTCAAGTTTCTAAATGCTCTTGTTTTTATTTCATTAAATGTGCAGTGACTAAAATTAATCGCAGGCAAAAAGACATTTCAATTAATGACACTTGTGTACTTCATTAAAACTGTAAGGCAACTTAGAAAATGTGTAATTTAGAGAAAAAATCCTGTGTATTTTGGGACCCTACTTCCAAATTGAAATATTTGGGAGTTAAAAAAACAATTGAGAACTTTAAAGATGCTTTACATACAAATACAATTTAGGGCTCATGCACCTTTTAACATCAACTTCTCAAATTAAAATTTTTAAACGTTAATGCTCTCCCAGCTATTGGATTGACAATAATGAAAGAATCTCCACAAGGCTTTCTTTACCAACAATAATAATTACATACTTTAAAGCAGGGGTGGGCAAATTGCGGTGGGACACCTACAGAAATGAGGTGTTCCCAAAGTTTATACATATAATAATTCAAATATATTAAAAATATACCTATATAAATATCTATATACATTATTGAAACTGTCTCATTTTTTAAAGTTTTAATTAAACAAGATTATGCTTATTGGCTAATTCAGTACACTCAATATAGGACACAATCTCAGGTCAGTATTTATTCAATGCTATTAAGAACTGTGTTGGGACAAGATGGCAAGTGTAAAAACTGATGGGGCTCGATCTTTCACAGTGGATTGGGTTTTTTTTTTTTTTTTTTAAAATAAAGAATATTGCAACCAAAAACTCTTAACGGGGTTAGTAGTACTTTTCCATGACAAATTTTAGATTTTTTTTTATGGACGAAATGTATGATATATAACTATATATGTGTGTCCCGCCCATTTGTGTGATATACTGTGAAAGTAAAAGATACACAAAACTATGCATTTATCAAATCAATTATTGTTACTTGATTCTGGGAATAATAAATATCTTGCCAAAATCCACACCCAGAGCAGAAACTATGTTATCAGCTTTATTAAAGAACAAATGGTTGCTATTGCATTTTTTACAAATAAGAAACCTTCTTAGAGATGCCTTCATAATGTGGTGGAAATGTATCTAATAGATAATAGAGTATGGTATGCACTTGTCACTGGTCAGCTCATTAACACAGCCAGCCCGTAAGGTCATTCGATCAGAATGCCTAGTTACGCTGTTGTTTTTCCCCCCCCACATATTTAGCAAGAAATAAGCAAAATTATATTTTAAAAAAATAGGTAAAAATTTTAGGAGAGTGGACAAAATTTTAGGAGTATTCTGGCAATTTTTAGGAGAATTATAGGAGACTTCACTTTTTAGGAGCGCTACGAAACCTGGGTTGTAGAAAGCTGCATAAATGTCAACACATTATTGGCTACAATGTCTCAATAATCAAACTTATCAGAACTAGGGGTCTTAACCACAGGCAGTTCCGACAAGTACTTGAAGATTTAGAAGCATAATAATCAAATGTATTCACTTGTTTAGCATGGGCAAGGTAATGAGAAGAATATGCAATCTAAAGGAAGAAATTTTTGTGTTCTTTGAAGGACATTGACTGTGACGTTGCTACTAATATTTCTAATGAAGAATGGACGACAGATTTCAAGTTCATTATTACTATTGGTTTGTTTGCACATGACTGTAATTTGACAGCAGTCACAAGGATAACAACTAGTAAGTAAGCTAGTTCCACTGTTCTAAAACAATACACACGACTGCAGAACGTAAATACTTCACACTAAGTACAATTGTAAATTTATGGTGAAATGTTGTGATGTAAAAAGACAAAAGCATTTTTTTAAAATCATAAAATTGGTTTCAGAAATCGCTAACTCTTTTTTGTAATTCCTCAATTGGGAGCGTGAAAAAAAAACAAAACAGAAATGTATAATACATAAATATAAGTTAAAAGACATTATCCACAGTTAGCAACCGGTACGGTGTACCGCACCTTTTTCAATGTATATTAAAAAATATTACTTTTCTTGTATTTTAACAATTATTATTAATTTATTAGTACCGGTAGTTAAAAGTTAGGCAATTCATCAAGTACCAGCACCAATTTTTTTTTTACAAAAAAAGCACTGTGATATGTATATATATGCAGCCCCCCATTCCCAAAATTTTTTTTTTACCACACAGAAAAAATGTTTTTATTCTACTCGCTATGTACCCTAACAATATCTAGATGCATAAAATAATCTTGAAAGAAAAATGGTTAGCTTTCAGAAATAGTAAATGTTGCATTAATATGAACTATGAGGTTAAATGAGGCAATTTTCATAACCACTTTTTTTTTTTAGATCTATATGTGACAGAAAGAACAATAAACAAAGGATGCGACTAATAATAATTAAAAACAAAACATCAATTAAGTTTTGTACAAATATTATTAAGTGCAAATCATTTCTTTTTAACATGTGGAAGATCATATTTTCCCCGCACACAAACAAGTTTGACTCCAGGCGTATCTTGCAACTTTCCACCTTGAACCAACACAATGTTATGTTCTTGTAAATTGTGACCCTCTCCAGGAACATAAGCTGTCACTTCCCTCCCGGTGCTCAGGCGCAGACGAACACACTTCCTGTTGGCAGAATTGGGCTTCTTGGGTTTCTTGATAAGTGTCTTGAGAACAACACCTTTTAACTGGGGCCTTCCTTCCAAAGGACTGTTTTTCTTCTTACGAACTTTTTTATACAAGCCTAAACAAAATACAATGTAATTTAAAATGACAACTACAACGATGGAATGGTATGGAAGACACAATAATCAAATTAAATTTTGGGTTGAGTCGAAAGCTTTACGTGTAAACTTTGATTGGAAATGTGGATATCCAATTAAAAAAAAAAATATACAAACAATTAAACTATATAAAATCCTTGTTTAAAAAAACAAAGCTTATCTAGGGAAAGAACTCCGCACTATGTATCAATAATGAAGAAGTTATCTTCCTTATTTGATGTCAAATATAATATTTAATTACCAATAATTAATTGACTAATTAGTTAATTTTGTAATTGATTCACGTTTAGTTATATTATAAAAATAATAAAAAATTGTTTAAAGTTTTAACTTGATCCAATAATGGGTGTGGGAGAAATGATGTGTTCAATTATGTATGCAGACAAAACCATACATATTTAACTGTATCTGTGAATACTGCAGGATTAATTTCCCTTGTTGGTATGAAACAAAATAATTAATTACCAGTAATCAACTAATTGTTTGTTTGTTTTTGTTTATTAATTCATATCTTGAATAGTTGTGCAAAGTTTCAACTTATTTGAGAGTGGGTGTGTGAGAAATAATGACAAACTTTTAACCAGACAGACAGAGTTGATATAAGCTTTATAAACCTAAGGTGACATCCTTTAGAGACTTATTAGGAACAGGAACATGATTTCCCCTCCAATGAGAGAGGATAAATAAGTTTATAATGTCCATATAGAGCCAAGGCTGTGTCCCTTGAGACTCAATAGAGAGTTTATCTCATTACCAGGATACGATCAGGTTGTTCTAAATGTGTTTGACGCACTACATCTTTGCCCTGAACTCTGTCAAGCATGTATTACTGTAACCCTATTTCCTCCTCATTACAGTTTCTAAGCAGTCACCAATTGATGCCAAGAAACATGTCTGGGGTTAGGAACAATGTCAGTGGAATATCAAAGCTTAACAAAAAGTGAGAATTCCAAAATCATTTAAATATTTAACAAAAAATCAACATTATTTTCAACCAAATTTTGTATAAATTTTAAAAGCCATTATCTCATTTATTGCAAAACAAAATAATATTTCCTTACACACATCAGGAAATCAGCTTCTTACCTTTGCGATGCATGTAAGATAAAGAGATGAATCTCTCAAAATGTAATTTGCAGTCATTCATTTTTTGTAAAATACAGGAAGCAGCTGTAGAAAAATAATAGTTAGAATGTTACAAAAAAAAAAAGTTTGTGATTGTACAATTTTCCTTTATTCTTCAAAATATGTAAAGAAATGTGCATTACCAGTTGAAATAATGTGTACCGATACCGCACTGTTAGGGGTAGGGAGTAAAGAGGTGATTGGTCACTTTCTAAAACACAAGCTCCAACATTACAACCTTTTGCTTTTACAAGATGAAAATGTCTTTGATTTATACAAGTTCAGATAATAATATTCAATGATAACATAGAATTTGAGGATGTACATTTGACTGTTTAAAAATAGACTAGGCTTTCCTATTCATTCTCAAGACTAAACACATTTTTTTAAAGGTCAGTTTTTGTGACTTTGTACAAGAAACAACAATTCAAAGTTATAAATTAGCCAAGGGTATGGGTAATCAATTTACATCTATGTATAATATTGAAGTTTTTTTAAGAAGCTTATTCAAAATGTTTTTGATAAACTATCCTATCTCTTGATGTTTATGATAATTTAACTTAACCTCTTGCCCTCTAGGCCAATGTTATCATTATAACTTTTGATATTTAGGCTTCTCTTTGTTTGTTTTACAAGTTTCGGATATTCCTTTAGAAATGAAAATTATTATGTGCTAGCCCAAACCTTCTACAGGACAGCATTCTGGGTTGGAACTCAGGTGACAGTCTGAAGTGCACAGCACAAGACTAGGCACCCAGGTGGAAATACAGACAATAATTCTGGGACAATTTATTTGATCCCCATTAAACATTATGTCTTCTTTTTATTATTATTATTAGGTATTCCTGCAAAAGTTATAGATGTTGGATGTAAAACTATAAATACATCTACCTACATTTAATATAAGGACTCAGCCCATTCCACAGCGAGCAATAGTTGTTGGTTTTAGATGTACTACATAAAGGTGAAGATTGCACTCTGGTGGTTAGCTGTGATGGTGCCCTTAGGACTGTGCTCTTGACAACATTGCTAGCTAGAACACTCAATTGTCTTGAGAACTGGAATACTGACATTCTGTTTGCCTGGAAAAAAAAAAATCTACATTCAGATTAAAACATAGCATAGAGTGTTATACTAAATAACAAGAAAAACATAGCATAGTGCTATATTAAATAACAAGAAAAACATAGCACAGTGATATACTAAATAGCAAGAAAAACATAGCAAGAAAAACATAGCACAGTGCTATACTAAATAACAAGAAAAACATAGCATAGTGCTATATTAAATAAAAAAAAGTGAGGAAAAAAGAGCCATTTGTCAAAGGCTTGTGTTTCTGCTGGTCTTTGACTTGAAGCACCAAAAAGCTAGTAGACAACTAAACTGCTGTAGGCCGTAAAACTTGAAAAAACTCAAATAACTTCTTTTTTGTGCATAACTAAAATATAACTTTTAATACAATATTAGCCAATTTTGACTTGAAATGAGATAAATGTAAATAAATTATGGCTTTTATATAGTGCCACTTTCATGCTTATAGCATGCTCAGAGGGCTTTGGTCCAATCTCAGTTGTGGACCAGTTGGGGGGGGGGGGGGGGGGGGGGGAGAGAGGGGGTATCTAGGAGAAGGTTTTTCCATGCTGCCTTTAGGCACTCAGTAAACACAACTCTAACGAGTCGGGTGTCGAACCTCGAGCCCCCTTCATAGGTAGCCAAGCCAAGCTCAATCGCACTTAGCCTCTCGACCATGATTCCCAGTCTTTAGCAATAATATAACCCTAAAATGGTATTATGAACAAAATATAACTCACTAACTCACTCAAAAAAAACCATATCTTTTCACTCTAGCATTCTGGAGTTGTCTGTTGTACCTGAGACTGCTGACAACAATATTGCTTATCTTGCATCATTCACACTACATAGCCACCAACCAATTACTAACCTCTTCATCATCTGCCCTATAGACCACAAGGTCTGAAAGGGGAACTTTACTTTTTTTTATAGTATTTTTACTAGAGTTACTAGTGACTAGACTAGAGAAGAGTGGCAAAGGGCCTGAAGTCTAGATTTGACTAGTCACTAGAATAGATGATAGATCTAGATCTCTACTAATATTTATAATATATATATAATCTATCAGTCTAGCTTACTCTAGATAAGTGATGCCCAAAATATGGCCTGTGTTATGAAATAGTACAATATAATCTATTTGGAAAAGTGAATGGCTCTTTACTTTTTTTTGTATAACATGATACCAACATGTTTGTTTTTATAAAGAAAGTGTGGCTGTTTTTTTTTTAAAAAGAACAAAAATATATAAAAACAGAACTTACACCATTTTTTTATAAGTGTTATGAGAAAATTCAAATATCCCAATAATTCAATGTAAGTACTATAGCAGTTTATTTAATTCAGACATTACATGAATTCGGACATTCGCTGTTTTTGTAGTCATTAAATAATTATTTTAATATTTATTATAAAACTAGCGCGCTGTATGATGCGCTTGTCCATTTTCCAATGATTCTGACCTAATTTCCTTCCATTTAGCTGTCTTTTTATGTAAGAAAAGCGAATTTTCAATTTGTAAGTCAGGTTGTTGTTTTTTTCTATGTTACTCAGATGACTTTAAAACCTCTTCCTAGGGTTAAGACTATATTTTTTGATTGGCTAAGTCTATACTAATGTAGGTACTTTGACATCCTTACTCTACTGACCTATAAACTGCTTGACTAGCTGCTATATAGTTTTGAAACAGCATGGCTAGACTTCCGAACCCATGATGTTAGTTGATTGATTACAGTTGATTTTACATTTGCTTCATTTTTTAAAAACCCTTGTAAGTGCTAATCTTAAAGGAGGATTCCTAAGCTTTTGAATGATACCACATTGTCAACAAAAGAAAGTCGTGTTTATTTAGAAAATTTACAGTAAAGTCATAGGTAAGAATGATTTTGCATTTAATATCATTTTTAAGCAAGCTTGGTATTATTTTATTGAATTTAGACCTAGATTTAGGCTTAAAGTTTGTTTTCATTATTTTTTATGAAATTTTGTCCTCCAAAATTAAAAAAACTTCCCCTAACATGTTATAAATGATGCCAAATTAGGCTATTTTTCGAAATGGGTAAGTGGAAAAATTATAATTACCATAACAACCTATGACTATAGTATTAAAATCAATATTTCTATTATAGAGTAGTGATAGAAATATCTTTTATTCTATATTTAGGTACACAAAATATAAAAGGAAATCAGCTTATTAAGGCAAGTTTGGGCCTATCCTGACAATGTTAAATGAAGTCATTCCATGATGCAGCGACATGCAGCGTCAGACATTAGTAATTCTCGTTGATAATATGAAGTATAAATGATTTATGTATTGTTTAACAGCTTATCTTTGATCAACCTAGTGGAGAGAATGCTATCAAGGTGTTATTTTAAATTATATTTATAAATATTGTTATAAACCTGGTGGTGGCACAGATGGGGGTAGTGGTGTGAGTGTAGTCAGCCAGCGCAAATCGCCCCAGGCCAGCGCTAGACGAGCAGTCAACCGTGACAGGTTACGATGGTCAGCCGAGTCGAGTGTCAACAGGACGGTTCAGGAAGGATCGCCGTCGTGAACAGAGCTCGGGAGCGTCATGAGGGATGTAGTCTTGTGACGAAGCTAGAAACGTCGAGCGATGTTTCGTCCTAGTGTGTGAAGTCAGTCTTGAACTGTTGAACTCAGTGCAAGCCCGGAACAAGACGGAGAGGCCAGTGCAAGAGTTGATACGGCGGTACGGTGTTATCGGAGAGATATTAGTACAGTGTACCTGTTGCCAATTGTACAGTATTGGCTTTTATTTATTCAACCATTAAAGTGTTACGTTATTTTGGAGCCCTGAGTTGTCAAGTTCTTTAAGTTGGTGGTGTATGGTGCAGTTTGCAGAGAACCTGGATAGTGAGATTCGTAACAATATTATAAAGATGAGGAAGTTTCAACCAAACAGCATTCTAGAAAAAGGATCGAAGTCAATTCTCAAACATGTGAATTAGCTGTGAATCAACGTTTGCAGTATGTGAGGTGAATTAATAAAATTAAAAACCATATAATGGAGAAAATGTGTTTCAAATTTCTTGCTTCTATCTATTATGGTTATAAAGTTATGATGAGATAAAGGCGAAAAAATAATTTTCAATCACAGCTTTTTGGACATTTTCTATAGTCCATTTTTCTACACATAAACTAAAACGGCATAATATAACTGTGCTCCTATATAACATAGAAAGATACATTTGGTATCATTGTAACCCTCTCAGCAAGCATAACTACATATTTTCTTAAACTTTATTTAGAGTCTAGATCTATTAGTTTTACTTATTACTATTAGTAAGTATTAGGCTTAAACTTAAAAGTTAAATAATTAGATTTTAGATTATAATTTCTACTAATTGAGTAATTCTAGACTAGATTGTCTAGAACTAGGTTGGGCATCACTGCTCTAGATCAAGTAGAACATAAATTATTTTCTAGAATAGCCTCTAGACCAGATCTTTAAGATATTAGATGTACCGATCTTGATTAACCATCAACAAGTTGCAAACTTACTGTTTTATTTGTATTTTCTATAGTTTCAAGTAAAGGTCGCGACTATGTGACCGGTATAGAGACCGACATTATTATTAAGATTGAACTCCCCTTGATTCTAGCCTAGATATTATATCATTAGATCTTTGTTCCGTGATGTTTTAAAAAATCTTACTTTTTAATTCGACGAGAGAATTCACTAGCCCATATATATCTACAGTTTTAATGGTCAGGAGTTTACAAGAAAATTACGGTTAATGAACCTTGCACTTAAAAATAATTGACCGGTTCCAGTGTGTGATAACTAACAGTGATTAATGACGTGTTGTTATGGCGGTCAACGAGAAAAGAACTATAAGTGCTGCATCGGTAGGGACCCACGGCCATGCTACTCTTGCTGCTATGCAGTTTGTAGCTGGAGGATGTGCCGGTAAACTTTAATTATAAATTAATTAAAATTAAAAAATATTATTTGATTTGAATAAATCCCTTTAATTTAGTCATTTAAGATTCTAAAATTAAAATGATTGAAAATGGCATGTTTGGATGTTTTAGAATTATAAATTATTTTATTATCAATATCATGTTTTATCATATATATTAAAGATGTTATTTGTGTGAGATTATCATTATATGTTTGGCCAACAGACGCAATACAAAAATTCAGACTTTCACCAACAAATGCTTGCAACATAATGACTGTTAGAAGGAGGAAAAAAATCTACAAACAGGGAAACAACCCAATAAACACCAATACAGCAAGAAATTAAAAGCTGCAAAAATGGGGCTGGATTGGGCATACAATAATACAATGCAAAGAACAAGGAAAAATATTGCAAAGCAAGTACACAGGGGAAGAGAAATGTTGGAAGACCAAAGCAAACCTTTGTTAACCTCATATAATATCATATATATATATATATCTTTATGCTTAAAAATATATTCTTATTTGTACTTCTATAATTCATTGGACTTTTTAAACTACTTTCTGTCTGCAGGATTTATTGAGGTATCTATCATGCATCCTTTAGATTTGGTGAAGACTAGGTTTCAGATACAAAGAGGCCCTGATGATCCAAACAGATACACATCCATTGTAGATTGCTTTCGTAAAATGTACAGACAAGAAGGGTAATATATATATACTTTTTCAATTAAAATTCTTGTTTATAACAATTATAAGTCTAGCTATAAAAGGATTTTGTCAAAGCATCATAAATGGGTTTAACTGTAAATATTTTTTTGAAAATTATCTTAATTATAGGATTAATACAAATTCTGGCTGAAAACAGAAAAAAAAAAAAAAAAAAAAGTAAAAAAAATACATATTAAATGAGCACATTTTTACAAAGTTTATATCTTATCTTAGTCTGGACCAACTCACTCTTTCTGGTAAAAAGGTTTGTACACCTTATTTCTCCCACACTGACTCTCAAATCAAGTTGAAACTTTGCATAGACAAGACATGAATCAATAAAAAAAATTAATCAATTAGTCAATTTATAATTGGTAATTAATTATTTTGTTTCATACCAACAAGGGAAATTAATTCTTCAGTATTCACAGATACAGTTAAATTTTTAGGGTTTCATCTCTTAAGATAATTGAACCTATTATTTCTCCCACACCCCTTATTGGATATTGGATCAAGTTGAAACTTTAAACAATTATTTTTTTTATAATGTAACTAAACATGAATCAATTACAAAATTAACCAATTAGTCAATTAATTAATAATTTTGTTTGACATCTAATATGGGAAATAACATCTACATTATTGTGATATATGTTTAAGAGTGCAAAGTTCTTTCCCTTAAAAAAACTTTTTTTTTTTTAAAGAAGATTTTGTTATATTTGGCTTGTATTAAAACTCAAAATTCATTTTACTTTCTAATAGTAAATTCTAATACCGCTATTAAATTAAATTTTTAACATGAAGAAAATACCATTAACACAAATCAAACAAATTATAACATCAGTTTTTGTTTTTTTTCTTTTAGCCCATTATCATTCTATAAGGGAATCCTGCCACCCTTGTTAGCAGAGACACCTAAAAGAGCTGTAAAGTTCTTCACATTTGAACGCTACAAAAATTTGTTCAGTTACGATAATTATTTGTCCCAGCCAGTGGTAAGTCTCTTACTAATGCATGATTGTTTTTTTTACAAAGCTTATATCAACTCACTTGTCTGTATGGTAAAACGTTTGTAGACATTATTTCTCCCACACCCAATCTTGGATTAAGCTGAAATTTTTTTTTTTTATATTAGATTATTATTAATTATATCTTTTACTTGACAACATAAGAATCAATAAAAATATAATTAACCAATTAGTTAATTAACTATTGGTAATTAATTATTTTGTTTGATATCTTGAACAAGGGAAAGAAATCATACTTGACAGATGGGGTGGTATAAGTTGAATTAGTCACTCTTGAGCCATGAGTGAACTTTTTTTATGCATTTTAAATACAATCATGTAAACATTCACCAAGATACCTCCTTTTTTCATCCCCCTTTCACAACTGGTCCAGAAAAGTGATAGAATCGTAGTGCATTGAGGAAGCCAAAAGCTAAGCAGAAACAATTGGTAAAAATATTCTAAGCTAAACGCTTAACAAAAACAATAGGTAACAATATTTCTATGCACAGATTTATATGTCTAGGTTAGTCATACATGACATGACAATTACATGACTGATCCAAACTAATTGATACCATTATGCTTATAATAAGCTGTTGTTTTTTTTTAAAGTCATTTTTATGTTTTTCTTGTTAAACATCACATGTCTGTATAAGTAAAGTTTAAGTAGTAAAGAAAAAGTTTTTAAGTAATAAAGAAAAAGTTATCACAATTTAGGTATAATTTCTTTTTACATAAACTAACACTTCTGGCAAAAGAAAATAGCACTCTTATTATTAAATTAGCTGTTATCATGCTTTAGGCAGAGGTAAATATTACAGGAACAAAGTTGTAGTTACAAAGCAGATGCAAATTTTTTTTTACTCCAGGTACTATCTCTTGCTGGTTTGTTTGCTGGTTTGACAGAAGCTGTGGTCATCAACCCATTTGAAGTGGTCAAAGTGAAACTTCAGGCTGAAAGAAGCAAGTTCACTGAAGTATGTTAATTACTTTGTTTATGTCTCAGTCAATTGTAGAGTTTGATTTTAGTAAGGCCCACTAATCACTCCATTTAACTTAAGAATTGGGGTATTGTTAAAAAAAAAAAAAAATATTTTGGCATTAATGGTCCACTGCATCAGTGGATTAAAGATTTTCTGATAGGGAGAGAACAAACTGTAATAATAAATGGCTCTAAATCAACACCGATAACAGTAAACTCAGGTGTACCTCAAGGAACAGTCTTGGGTCCACTACTATTTTTAATTTACATAAAAGATTTACCAAATTGCATTACTTCAGGAACAAAAGTCAGATTATTTGCAGACGATTGCATAATATATAGAACAATAAAAACAACACAAGACACAGATATTTTACAAAGAGAAATAGATGAATTACAGAAATGGGAATCAAATTGGAGCATGTCTTTCCACCCAGAAAAATGTCAGTTATTAAGAGTAACAAAAAAACTAAAACAAATTAATTCCACTTATCTTATTCATGGCAAACCAGTAACACAGACAAAAAACGCAAAATACCTAGGTGTTATAATAAATGAAAAACTGTCATGGAATCCACATATTGATGAAACTATAAAAAAATCAAACAAAGCATTAGGATTTATTAAAAGAAATTTCTATAAATCAAATAAGAACATAAAACTAAAATGTTATTTAACCTTGGTTAGGCCAATAATAGAATATGCATCCTCTGATGGGACCCCTCAACTCAAAAAACATTAAGAAACTGGAACAGACACAAAATAGAGCAGTGTTATTCATAACAAATGAATATTCACATTTGACTAGAGTAACACCTATAGTAAAATCACTAAATTTAGAAAGCCTTCAGGACAGAAGACTCAAAAGTAAAGTAGCAATTATACATAAAACACTGAACCATAATCTTCAAATACAAAAACAAAATTTAATAAAATACTCTGAAAGACACAAAGATAAAGGCACATTCCTCGTCCCATATGCTAGGAAAAATTTGTACCAATACTCCTTCTTCCCTAGTGCTATTAGAGCATGGAATGGGTTGCCTGAGCTAGCCAGGAAAACCAGTGACTTGGCAGAATTTAAGTCATTCGTTAATATGCATGACTAAATGCATGACGCGTAGGACGTAATCATCTTCTTTTTTGAAGTAACCTCTGTATTATATAAGATAAGATAAGAAGATAAGAAAACTGAACCAGCTAGTTATTGGTGCCCTGTTGTTGCTTTTTATCTAATGGGAAAGCTGTGGCTGAGTGGTAAAGTGCTTGGCTTCTGAGCCAAGGGGTTTCAGCTTTGAATCCTGCCGAAGACTGGAATTTTGAATCTCAGGATTTTCAGAATGACCCTGAGTCATCCCAACTCTAATGGGTACCTGATATTAGTAAAGGTCTTTGTGCTGGCCACACATGACACCCTTATTAACCATGGGCCACAGAAACAGATTACTGTCACCTAGATGGCAAAGTCTGAAAGCGGTACTTTACTTTTATATTTGCAAAAAAAGTAATAACATAACATATTTAGGCTAGTTAAAATTCTTGTGGGCTAGTAATATCAGTGAAAGGTTGCCTGAACACAAGAAAGCTACGTTGAAAAAATATTCTTTTTGTTAAATACTGCTATGTTTCAATTTTCCTAATTTTTGTTTTACTTTGTTACATAGTTTAATATATACATCATTTTTTTGTATGTATGCAGCAACCAAGCACAATCAAAACAGCCAGAGCAATAGTAGCCAAAGATGGATTTGGATTAAGAGGATTAAATAAAGGACTGACAGCAACTCTGGGGCGCCATGGAGTGTTCAACATGTTCTATTTTGGATTTTATCATAATGTTAAAGATATTATACCAGCCTACAGTGTGAGTGCTTTTATTTTTTATTTCCCCTCAATGTTATTCCTACTTGAATATTGAAGGTTGGACTGCCAAACCTTAGAATGTTATTGGGTTTGCTGCAGTTGATCTTTGTCTTTTAGCTGACACCATCATCTCAATCCTCTACTTATTTGTAATTTATTCATTAGATTTGTAAAAAAATATACAGTTTACTGACATACATTGTTTTTGTGACCTACTCATTAGCTGCTATGATTCAATGTAGGCATTTACAGTTATCCTAAAAGATAAGAAGAGGCACATTGGCTGAGCGGTAAAGCACTTGGCTTCCAAACCAGTGGTCCCGGGTTCGAATCCTGGTGAAGAATGGGATTTTTTATTTTGAGATCCTTGGGCGTCTCTGAGTTCACCCACATCTAATGGGTACCTGACATTAGTTTGGAAAAAGTAAAGGTTGTTGTACTGGCCACATGACACCCTCTTTAAACCGTGGCCACAGAAACAGATGACCTTTACATCATCTGCCCTATAGACCACAAGGTCTGAAAGGGGAACTTTAAAAGATAAGACTCAGCTTTTTAAAAATATTCACAATTTTTTATTAGCAAAATAACCCATGCTTTTTAGTATTTGCGGGGATGTGCTGCCTTTAGGTGGTCAGCAAACATAACTCATCTTGAGTCAGACTTTGAAATGAAGCTCCTTTGATAGCTAGCCAGGTGGTTTTTGTCACTCAGCCATACACCCTTCATTCAAATCCCTTGAAATTCCAGACACCAGGCTTTTAATATTGGAGAATGCTCAAAGGCATCTTCTACCCTTGCAACTTCTCATGTGGCTAGAGAAGCTGATTCTTAATAATATTGGAGAATAAAACCAACAAAACAAAGCTAACTAGCTACCTGGCTTTGTTTAAAATAAAATATTTAAAAATAGCCAATACTTTGGAACCAGGAAAACACTGACACCTATAGATCATATTTAAACAGGGTAATAGTGGGTTCATTTTGAAATTGTAGAAATTATTACTTTTTGAAGATATTGTATTATTCAGGGATTTGTTTGAAGCCATTATCTTATGTGTAATGTATCTCAGATGATAATCAAAAAATGATAAAATTAGATTTAACAGTGTCACATAAAATGTTTATTTATTTTTAAACACTTTGAAGCTATGTTAATTAATGTGATAACCAACTAAACCTTTTTTTCAGGATCCTACTACTGATTTCTTCCGCAGATTTTTAATAGGTCTGGTGGCTGGCACCCTCTCATCCATTGTCAACATTCCATTTGATGTAGCTAAAAGCAGAATCCAAGGACCGCAACCTGTACCAGGAGTCATTAAATACAAGAGTTGTTTTCAGACAATGGCTCTGGTCTATAAGGAAGAAGGGTACAGAAACGGATTTATTTATTGGCAGAATTAATATTAGCATATATCTTATAAGTTTAAGATGTTGCTTCAGAATTTGAAGATTATTATGTCCCAGCCTAAAACTCTTTATTTAATCCCTTGGATAATTTTTTCGTTGTTTACATTTTTGTGTGTTCCCTTTACCCCTTGAACTTCTAGTTCATTCATTTTTGAACACACTTTGACACAGACATAAACATGTTAATAGTAGAGCTGACATGACAATGGTTTAAAAAGGATGTTAAATTATTCACATTGCAATTAATTGCCTTTACTACACAACAAACTTCAAGTACCCATTATGAGCAAGACTCAGGAATTCCCTTAAATCCCAAGTAAAAATGCAGTTTCCTCCAGGGCTAGATATTTTATTTATCAGCCAAATGTGACCAAGCTCCACTCTATTTTGTATTTGTCATTTTTGTAAATTCTAGGTGTTTTATTTTAATGCTCATATCAGCTTTTGTTTGTTTGTCTGGCTGTCTGTCAGGTAAAAAGTTTGTACTCATTATTTCACCCAATCTTCCGACACCCAATCTCGGATCAAGTTGAAATTTAGCACAATTAGTTCTTTTACCTGATAATACAAAAATATAAAAAAATTAACCAATTAGTTAATTATCTATTGGTAATTAATTATTTTGTTTAGTATCTCAAACAAGGGAAAGAAAGCTGAATTAGTATCCTTTATAGGTCTCCACTTTAAAGAAAGTTCGAAAAAAAAACAACAATACATAACTTTACAAACTTCTAGTCATAAACACCTCACTAGCAGAATGGTTAGTATGTTGGCTTGAGCCATGAGCTCAAATTCAGGTTGTTCCCCCCTTTTACAATAAAAATTCACCCAAATCTCCCTTTATTTTTTCCCTCCTGCCCTCCCTTCTCCCAACTGGTCCAGACAAATGATAGGATCGTAGCGTATTGAGAAAGATAAAAGTATGAAATAGAACTAAACATAAATAATTGGTAAAAATATTTATAATTTCACAGATTTATTGTTCTTGGTCTAGATTAGGGGTGGGCAACCTTTTTCTTTCGAGGGCTGCATATATATATATATATACACTTAAATATTAGAAAAATACATTAGCTAATGGCGTATAATGTCTTTTAATTCACATTTATAGTGTATTATACATTTACCTTTCAATTTTGTTATGTACACTTTTTTTTTGTGGCATTTTACGTCTCAAGAGACGATCTTTTCCCTTTTCAACTTCTTGTGTGACTAAAGAGGCCAATCCTTGATACACAGCTGTGATCGCAGGTTGGGCATATATAATCACTAGGCGCCGTTGCATTTTCACCCTTCTTTCTGATTCTGTTGTGTATGACATTTGCAATCCGTGACCCTTCCTTTATGCTCTCTCCATGTGGATCTGTCCAGTGCCACCTCTTCCCAGTTGCCAGTGTCGACTTTGAAGAGCTTCATGTCGCGTTTGCATACATCCGTATAACGTAAAAGTGGGTGACCAGCGGCTCACCTGCCTTCTATTAGATCGCCATACAGGATGTGCTTTGGAAGTCGACCTACTGGCATTCTACAAACGTGACCAAGCCAGCCAAGGCGTCTGCTGCTGATAACTATATATACTACCAATAGAGTATTTGCAACAAGAGTTCGCAATATCTGAAACTCATTTTACGAATAGTTTTTCTTTTTTTTTATAATGACCCATTTACATCACAAGATTTCACTATAAATATACAGTAGTACTTAATGTGAAGTATTTAACGGTTTAATGTTCCGGAAATGTGGAATAGCTTACTAGTCGTTATCTTTGTGGTTGCTGTCAATTTACTCTCGACTTGTTCTTAAACATGTTTATTTTCAAACAAGAAAAAAATGTAAGTTCACAGATGTATGTGTACCCCAAAAATGTGAAATTTTAGCAGCATTTTGTAAAATGTGGAAATACAGCTTCTGGCACCCCTGACTGACCCTAACTTATCGTACAGGTCACGATTTGCTTGGAGGTATATCTTCTGGAGTTTGATCAGCTGGTTCCAAGTTCCTGATGTCTTAAAATTTGTTTTCTATTTCCATAATCAAGGAATCCAAATAAGTTTTTTACATTTCAACCATTCACTACAAATATTTTCATGTTTCAGCAAAGGAAAATGACAATGCCTGTTTTTCCTTGCTTGCCTCGAGAAATGGGAAAGCTTTGTTTGAAAAAAAATTAACATGCGCTTACATTTTTATGTGCAAACAGCTCATTACATACTCCCGATGTCAAACAAGAAGTATGTCTTCCACTCCTCATTAGAAACATTGGTAACAAGGAACATACAAATTTCTTCCTTGAGCTCCCGTATTCTCAACACCTTGCCCGCGCTCCATCAGAGGATACAACTGTGGTACCAAACATGGGAATGTTTTGTTTTCAAATCTGTATGTACTCCCCTCAACTGCCAGTGGTAAAGACCTTTAGTTCTGATACATTGGATCACTGAGATAATTGTGTTAATAGTATGTTTGATATTCAATGCAGTTGAGTCTATGATTTGAATATTGTTCTTTAGTTTTATGAATTTTTCTCAGTCAAAGCAGGGAATTCATCAATTGTTAAGCTTACCATTTTTTCCAATGCCAACTCACCACTTTCAACACAGTTCTTCATAATATTCAATAAATACTTTACTGAGTTT
The DNA here is from genome assembly GCA_030265305.1 of Biomphalaria pfeifferi. Classification (NCBI taxonomy): domain Eukaryota; kingdom Metazoa; phylum Mollusca; class Gastropoda; family Planorbidae; genus Biomphalaria; species Biomphalaria pfeifferi. The sequence continues at coordinate 1,674,847 of JASAOG010000154.1, forward strand.
GTGTCTTTGACTTAATGTTTTCAAAATAAGAATAATCTTCATTTACTTTAAACTTTTTAGAATGGCATGTAGAAACAATGTTTCTTTAGTCTTTTCATCACAAGTAATAAGAATCAGAAGTTTCATTAATTTATATGTGGATATTTGTAATTATTTTTTCTAATATATTTGCACATCTGATTTCTGTAGGTGTTCACGGGCCGCATAAAGCACTCCGGTGGGCCGCATGTGACCCGCGGGCTGTAATTTGCTCACCCCTGGTCTGGATCTATTACAAATTTAATTACATGACTGATCCAAACTAATTGATACAATTACACTTCTTATAAGCTTTATTTGTTAATTTAAGTATTTTTTAAATGTTTTTCTTGTTTTAGATAAATTGTAAGCAAAAATAGTTTTTATTCTTCAATATACATTTCTTTATATCTGTTCAGAAAACTGTCACAGCCAATTAGTTATTAAGTTTTTTTTGTTTTTTTTCCAGATATTTTGCTTTGTACAAAGGCTTGTTGCCAAAAGTACTCAGACTTGGGCCAGGTAATTTGTATATACATTTATCAATTTTTATTTATATGTTTTTTTTTTTAAGTTTCTCAACTGTTTTTATGTATTACCAAACTCAGGGATATACCTTTCTACTACCTTAGGTTAGATACACACTTGAATGCTTCAACATTTTTGAAAAATGTCTGAGTAAATCTGAGAGCATTATCATCATTAAAATCGTTTTGAGTGAAATCTTTAGAGGCTCAAATTCTCTCAAATATCTGTACGCTTCACAAATATTGATAGGACAGCCCATTCTTTTCCTCCAATTGCACTTATAACTCAATTTATAAACATATTCAAAACGCAAGTAAAACTCAGCAGAAGTGGGCCATCATTCAAATTTAGATTTTTACGTTTACTTTCATGACAAAAAACAACTTAATTAATATTTCACAAAGTAAATAAATTTGCATGAATTATTTTCTTCCTCAGGTGGCGCCATCATGTTGTTGGTGTATGAATATGTATTTGATTATCTAAAGACAACTTTTTGATGAATCTGATGTCATTTGGTTATTGTACTGTTGACTTGTTTTATCAGCCTACTCCTGGTATTAGTGTTTGTTTCTTTTACACATGGCATTGTACTCTATATACTGTATACAAGTATTGCCTAATGTAATTTTTATAAAAAAAAACAACTGTTAATGGGCCACATTCTAAGGTATGTTGTTATTTTTTTCTTAATTTATACCTAATTTTACTATAAAAAAAAATTGGGGGGGGGGGGAGGATTTCTGTTTTAAAATTGTTTATTCTTAAAGATAGTAAGAAACTAAAATTTGAATTACATATATTGTTCTTATTTTGACACTAGAGGTCAGTATTTCCTAGTTGTGCATATCAATTCTTAAATACTATAAATAATTGTCTCACTTAACCTTCAACATAGCTGTACTTTGCTGTCCTTTATTTCCTTTTGAATTTCAATTTAGTGGAAAACTATTTTCAATGTTTTATGCCATAAATATTTATTAAGAAGGTTTACTGTCTAGTATCTAGGCTTGTGTGTTATCATTTGATCTTTTTATGTTGGCTGGTGTTATCAGCCCATTTGTCAAGTATCTCTTGTATTCTATGGCTATTGGGCTGTTCCACTTTTCAATAGCTTGTTGTTTTTTTTACCATTTCTCGATTTTTTTTTTGGTAAAGATTTTTTATTGATATTAATTTCTCAAATTTATACAATCAGTTTTATTGATTTTAAACTTAAGAATTGAAAAGAATTAATAACAGATATTTGTTAACTACAAACTTATTTCTAAATCATTGTTGACTAATATGTTTCAATGACCATAATTTAATGATGAGATGAAGCCCTTCATACTATTCAAGTGCTTGAAAGTACTAGATAGCATTTTAATTTGTTTCCATTGTCTTCAGGTTTTAAATATTGTTATAGAGGAATTGTTGTTTTCTTTATACAATTCAAATTATTTTGATGAAAGCTTTTTTTTGACTTCCAGTGACTTAACATTTGCTGCATAGCTTAGAACTTATTAGAGATGATCAGCAGATTGTACACTTTCTTGCATTTATTTTATTCTGTCTCAACTTGACCTTGAAGTAGGGATTGATTGTGGAATTTAAAATCTCAGGGTAATATCATCTCATTGCTATAGACTCATGCAATATCACTGCCAGTCATCAGAGAATGTTTATATTAATTATTAGTCTAAAACCCTATGCAATCTTTGCTAATATATGTGCAACATTTTCTGATGTCTATACATTACTATTTTTTATTCAACATTCAATTTTTGTTTAAATTTAATTTACAGTAAACAGATTTTTCCAGATTTTCTACATTTCTAAAAGCAGATGTTGTTGTTTTTTATTACAGTTTGTTTTGTTCATAAGCTTGTATTCATGGTTCATGTTCTTTAGATTTTCTACAATCATGTTGTCTAACTATACATGTTAATGATTGTGATATTTCATGTTACTGATATTCAGTGTAATAATTATGTTCAGAGTTCTTGGCATAATGTTTTAAAGCAAATTATTTTGTTGTGTTAATAATATTTATCAAGTGTGCTCAAGTGTGTGGGGTTTGTACAATGGAGGGTTAAGAAGATGTTGTCAACTCTATTTTTTTATCCTTACAAATGCAAGATTTTTTAGGTTTACTTTACATTGTATTAATAAATACTATGTGAAATAAATGCCTTTTCTTTTTTTTTAAGCTATTAAAACAATTACTTTAAGCAGTTCTTTATATAATATACATCAAATGCATTAATGCTCCTATAAAAAGTTGAAATATATTCTTATGTTTGTTGGACATAAAATGGCAAGACTTCACAACAAATGGTTATACTTTTGTGTATTCTAAAGAAGATTTTGAGGCAATGCTTATGTAGGTCCAAAGATATATTTTGAAGCTATTCTTTATGGAAAATTGGAGTTATTGTATATTAAAAGCAATTTTATTTGGTTAGCATTACACTTGAAGGCAATAGGGACTCTCTATAAGCACTTTATAGGCCAGCTTAGACATCAGCATACTCTTACTGCTGGCATGGCTTGAAACAAGTTGTGGCAACTGTGTAATGAAGAGGACAGCTGGACAATTGTTACAAATGTAGCAAACTATAAAACACAACATTCAAAGACTGGTTCAGATTTAAAAAAAAATAACTTCAAGTGGCCTTGTAAAATTCAGCTATCTTCCTTACTAATTGAAACTGAGAACTATTCCTTGTTTTAAAACTCTGTGAGCACCTCAGGCAATATCCTGGCAGTTAATTTACCCAATGCACTCAGCCTTTTCAAAATAAAATATTTAAGACTTAACTATATCTACATTTGTTTTTTCTGTTTGTCTAAGAAATTAAGGCATTCCTTGCTTCTATGTCATTGGAAACTTTGTGTCCTAGAGTGACCTAGACTACTAAATTATGTGCTGATGTGCCAAAACCCCAAAATATCCACTACTAAATTACTGTTCATTAAAAAAAAAATTCTTTATACAAAAGCTCCAGCAAAATTAATCTGCAATAACCTTATGTAGGATCTTAACATATCTTATCTTATATAATACAGACGTTACTTCAAAAAAGAAGATGATTACGTCCTACGCGTCATGCATTTAGTCATGCATATTAACCAATGACTTAACATATCTTTTGGTGGCAATTTCTTAGTGTTAGTCAGCAAAAGTTTTTATTCTTATTTTGATGCTAGACAAATAAATGACAACTAAGCACAACATACAATCTAGTATTTATTATTTCAGAACAGCCTAAAATTTTTATTTACAAAAAGTGTAACAGCCATGCAGAAGTAAACAGTTCAAGATTGGTTTCAATCCCCCCCCCCCCCTTTTTTTTTCTCAGCTTTGCATTGGTAACCCCCCCCCCCCCCCCCCCCCCCCAACATTTATAATAAAAGATCAATGTGTTCTTAATGACTAAATGATCCTCCGAAGTAGGAAGTTTTAAATACCAGGTACCTTGGAGCTATTGTTCCTGATGAAAGATTCAAACTGAGACCAATCATCATAGAAGCCCTGAACAATGAACTCCAACATTGCAATTTGTGGGCAGTTTAGACTAATAGCTCATTGCAACATCACGTACAGGTCTGTACGACGTGGCAATGAGTGATTGGTCCTCACTGCCCACAAGGTCAGTGTTGAGGCCTTCTGCTATAGGCCTAAATGGTCTTGTTCAAACAGTCCATAGCAACACTTGCAAAGCTCAAAACAGTCAACAAAGACAAAGGCATTTTCCAGCACTAAAATCAAACTGATGCGCTCCTTGGTTATGGACACATTTTTGTATGTTTGCGAATCTTGGAGGCTAACTTCAGAATTAAAGAGGAGGATCCTTGTAATGGACTTGAGATGCCATAGGAGGATCTAGTATCACCTACAAAGACCACATCACAAATATGATTTGAAACAGGATCAGAATGGCTTATTGGGCCCCATGATTACCTGCTAACCACTGTAAAAAACAACAACTAAACTTACTAAAACTTTATGGCCATATAACAAAGCACGCAGGAATCACAAAGACTTTCCCTCAGGAAACAGTACCAGGAAAAAGAAGAAGCAGATAGAGTAAGCGATTAAAAGACAACATTATAGAATAGACAAGCCTGTCTTTGAAAGAGAATCTATTCAAGGCATACAATTGGAATGGAGTTCATGGTTGGTGCCTCAACAGTTCAACTGATCCTTCGAAAGATATTTTAATCATATCAAATTTAATAGTAATCAAGACCATACAAACATAATAAATAAACAACTAGCTCTAATACCCATTGTAAAAATAAATAGAAATTGAAAAGTATTATATACTCATTGTGCAATTAAGGCATTAAACATTTTTTTTTTCATATATGATTTCTTTTAGATCTAATTACCATGCTTATTCACTATGTCTGTCTGGTAAAAAGTTTGTACACATTATTTCTCCCACACTCAATCTCGGATAAAGATGAAATTTATTTCTTTTACCTGATAAAACAAGAATCAATAATAATAATTAAAAAAATAACCAATTAGTTAATTATCTATTTGTAATTAATTGCTATGTTTGATAACGAAAAAGGGAGAGAAATTGTAATTGAATGATGTGGTATAAGCTGAATTAGTCCCCTTTATACTTTTTTCATAAATATTTCTATAGTACAGTGCTCAGTATGTTTGGTATGGCTAGAGCTAGTTCTCGAATCCAACTTAAAATATATATAAAAATGAATTTAAAAAGCTTTACTGACATTAGCATATATACCCCCTTCTCTCAACAAAGCTAGTTATTCTCTGGCCATTCCTGGAAGAATGTTGGTAAGGACGCTATTGATCTGACCCATTCATAATGTGAAATAGGAAAAAAAAGGGGGGTTTCTCACTCTTTTGGTTTAAAGTTTAAGAAAATAGATCTAGTCTCTCTACAATGTTTACATTCTGATTCTGTTTCATTGAAAAAAATATTCAACTTCGCTGGCGAAGCAGACCTACAGTTATACTTTATAGAATCTATATCTAGGTGTATTGTGAGAAAAAAGTCAGAACGTTGGAAATGTCTTTTAATTCGGATAATAATGAAATAGAGATAGTTGCTTCATTGTTGAAGCAGTTTAACAATAATTCCCAAAGTTTTCTTAGCGAGGGCGTGAAACGCTTGATTTGTCATGTTCATCATCATGATGTTGGTATTTCAGATGACGCTTACTCTAAGCACTCTGACGACATAACTGTTTCAAATTCATCGTTGACATCGACTCCACCAATTCAGCCTTTTATTGCCTCACCTTATTTTGAACACGAATGCTCATTAATAGAATGTGATTCAGAAGAGTCTAAACTATTGTTTAATCTGAATTTATTATTGGGGCTTCAGGACAATCTTATTAAGAGTAAGACTGCATTTATTATTTGCAAGAATGGCTACATCCATTTTCGGCCACCTCATACAAATGAAAATATTACACTTAGATCTAGTCCTAGATCTACATCCCAAATCAAAGGTACTTCTGAATTATGTTTAATTTCCTTATTAAAATTTTTATTTATCTTTATGCTATTTAAAATGACTAAAAAAAATAGCTTGCAATATTACCATTTTAGTCTAGCTTAATTTTACATGTTTTGGATGTTCCTTCAGAGTTGAAGATAATTTACTTCCTAGTCCAAACCTCCTTCAGGACAACGGGGGATGGGAGCAGGCAGGGTTTGAACCAGGGACCATCGATAAGTCTGAACGACAGTCCAGAGCGCAAACCACATGACTAGGCAGTCAGAAATGACTTCCTTGATCTAGAATAAAAAAGGACATTTTTTAAGGTCTAGTAATAGATCTACATAGATCTATAAGAAATAATGAAGTTGACGCTAGGATAATTTCTGTCATTTCATTATTGATGGTCAGTTAGGTAAAATACAGTCTGTGGCCTCCTTCAGTCCAGAAGCGACTATGGATCATCTAATAGGAAAGAGATGAATGCCTGGGCATTAGCTATGGTTGGAACAATGTTACCCACACAGTATTTCCACCCTCTCCATACAGTTGATCTATCAAAATTATAGTTTGGTTTCAGCTTGTTATGCCAGGATGTAGGAATGTGTGCTGCAAACTGTCTAAAGTTTTTCACATGTGAAGGCCAGGAGTTGGACTGGTTGTGAGAGGTTATTTAAGATGCATGCCATTAGGAAGCATTTTATAGGTAGTGAAGTACTTATATCCATTACCACTTCCAGTAATGACAACGTTGCAGACCCTAGAGTGTTACACAAATAATTGAATTAGATTAGCCTGTACATCTTTTTTAATAAAAACATCAAACCTGACCATTCCCTGGCCACTACTTGCACTAAGTAAGGATGCCAAGATCTCTATAAATCAATACCAAGATACCAGAAGTTAGTTTATTGAATGGCTGACCCTGTACTTTCAGCTGGAATGGGAAAAACTTTAGAGTAGATGATCCTTCAGGAGGTGAGGTGGCTGAGCAGTAAAGCACTTGACTTCCGAACTGGGGGTCCTGGGTTTGAATCCTGGTGAAGACTGGGATTTTTAATTTCAGGATCTTTGGGTGCCTCTGAGTCCACCCAGATCTAATAGGTACCTTACATTAGTTGGGGAAAAGTAAAGTCAGTTGGTCGTTGTGCTGGCCACATGACCCTCTCATTAACCGCAGGCCACAGAAACAGAAGACCTTTATATCATCTGCTCTATAGATCACAAGGTCTGAAGTGGGAACTTTACTTTTACTTTACTTAATATGATCTTTCTAGTACCTATCCAATTCAACTTTTACCTCTGATTAAGACAATTTTATTTATTTTTGTCTACCTCACAATTTTGCTAAACATTATTAAAATTATTTCATTTTGATCTTAGATGATAAATTAGTAAATTCAAATCTCTGCCTTATGCTTGTGAGTAGCCTTAACAGGTGATTATTCCATAGCTGAGTATTCCAGCTCCTTTGTCTTCAACATGGCTGAAGAGTTCCCAATCCACATCTGTCTGCTGATAGAAATCCTTCTTAGTGGTTAAAGGGATAATAGGAATATACATTGCTATGATTTCTTTTTTTTAATGCTACACTGTTGAACCATGCCTGTATTCGCTTATTGTATGTATTTTTGTGTGACATAGATCTATGTGACAAACAAGTTTCCTTAGAATTTTGGTAGATTTAGGGATGCCTTAAAATTCGTAATTGAAAAAAATCTTTCCCCAGGATTTAACCTTGAGATTCTAAGTCACCATATATCAGTATTTAAGTATTGTCTCAGAGCTAATGCTTATCTTGTTTCAAACTTAAACAATTGTCTGGTTCATATGTGGAAGAAAATAACACATGTAATTCATGACATTTTTATTGAAATTGTTTTGTTTTTTTTATTTTACCTGGAAAAAAAAACTTTTGCAAATACTGATATGCAATTATAGACTTAAGTTTATAATAAGGTGGCACAGTGGCTGACTGGTTCCTGAACTAAGTGGTCTCAGGTGTAGACTGGGATTTTGAAGTTTTTTTTTTTTTAGGATGCCTCTGAGTCCACCCAACTCTAATGGGTGCCTGACATTAGTAGGGGTAAAGTAAAGGAGGTTGGTCATTTCGCTGGTGACATGACACCCTCATTAACCCTTGGCTATAGAAAAAGATGATTTTTACATCATCTGGTCTATAATTTGCAAGGTCTGTACCTTTAAAGTTTACATTATATAGTTACAAAATCAAGATGTCCGGGTTAGGGTTAGGATTAGGCTTATTTAATCCATAAATCATGTTTTCATTTTTAGGAACTACTTGAACTAGTTCTGTTTAATTTGTATTCTCTATGTTTCAGATGAATCTAACATTGACATCAGTTTACATTATAAAAACTCTATACAGTGTATGACACAAGCCTTCAGATTTTCTGAAGTTGTCTTAGAACACTTTGACACTACCTTGTTTACTGTCAAATTCAGCAGATTCTTGGATTGGACTAAAAATGTAAAAGTATGTTAAAAAAATAGTTTATCACATCTTCATTGACTTAACAAGAGTATTTTTCAAATTGTTTTTAGGTTGGCGAATTAGCAGTGATGTAGCTTAAATCATAATAGTCTTGTGTTATTAGTTTGCTAATGTAGATTCTGTCTTTAGTTATTTCAGGAATGCTTTGAACTTTTAAGTCATCATGATGGTGCTGATGATTTATTAGCCTTGCTAATGTTATGTGGAGGCTTGGAAAAAGCTCTTGGAAATGTAATTTAGAATTTAGAATTTTTGTTATTTTTTTTATAATTTGAAACCTAATTACACACACTCATACATATATTTATATAAACTTTAGACTGTAGGAGTTTATTTTTAGATAAAATTTTAAGAACTAATTAGTAATTTTATTGTACCAAGTAAGGCAGATTTGACACACATAATAACTGCATATTTTTAATATCACATATATGTACTCACAATCTCCTTGCTTCATTGTCGTTATTTCCTTTCAGCTCTATTTAACCAAAGGTACGAAATGTCCTGCCATGCTAAAAGATCTTCTTGCTACTACTGAACTGAGGGATATCTTAGGCGACTCTGTAGTAAGTTTATCTGCATCATTGGTTGTTTAGTAAGTTTACCTGCATACATTGGTTGTGTAATAAGTTTATCTGCATAATTGATTGCATACAAAATAATTTATCATTTTCAGCGTCTGGTAAACTTTGCATTGGTTTTCAGATTGCTGTTCTCCATGTTGTGATGGGCCCACCTGTGTCAATGAATCTACGAAATGTCGCCTGGCATGGATTTCTTTCTGTCAATGAATTACCCAGAAGGTTCAGAGATTTTTTTTCATAGTACAATTAAGAAAGTTTTAACATAATAGTATTTTATTTCCTAGTAGAAGATTGATAGAAGAAGAATGGATTGCTTGAATAAGACGGAAAATCCATGTTTTAAGTCTGCAATTAACATGCACAACTAGAGTGACACATGAATATGCAAATGATGTAATTATGTTGCATTATCTTTTGAAGGAACTTCTGTAATTGATAAGATAAGATTGCAAGTTGTTTTTTTTCATTTTGTATGTCTATTTCAAAAGCAAAATAATTTTTGAAATCTTGAACATTCTTGTATTTTTGTTCTTCCTTTTTCTCAGACAAATTCCTAACTTTAAAAATACAAAATTGACAACATTATCAGTCTTATCTTATAAATTAGATATTCCTTGTTAATCTAGTCTTGAATGTTAATTAGAGACTTAAACTTAATGACAGGATTTCCTGACTGATTCAGGCAACCCATTCCATGTTCTATTGACACTAGAGAAGAAGGAGCACTTATGCAAATTCCTTCTAGTGTATTGACTTTGTCTTTCTGAGTATGTGATTAGATTGTGTTTTTGTATTTGTAAAATATAGTTCATTGTTTCTATTATTGTTACTTTACTTTTTACTCTTCTGTCCTGAAGTTATAACCATTCCAGCTGAATATTATCCACAGGTATATTTATTTTTTACTGCTGTTGACTGTAAGCATTGGAAAACATTTGTCAGAAAGACATTTTTCTACTGATGTAGTAGAGAACAGGCTTCATGTTTCCTTGTCTGCATGTGATGATATAGCTCTGCATTTGAAAGGTAAATACATTTTTTATGTTGTTACTTTCATTTTTTAAATCAGAAATGAGCTAATATCAATTAAACCTTATGAACACAAAGTTGATAATGACGAAGAGGTAACTAAATAAATAATCTTTTCATATGTTATCTGGTGTCAGTGTCCACATCTTTATTCATTTAAAAGACCTAAGCTTTCTGTTAAATGTTGTAAGTGGTTTAAGATCTTCTGTCTTCTCATTAATATGTTGGAGGGTTCAGAAAACTAGTCCTATATCTGAGAGGACCTGATATGAATAATGCAGTGGTTTTCAGATCAGGCTCCTCTCCATACAGTTTTTCTTCTGTACAGGTATTTGGGGCCTGTTTCTTGTTCGGGCCTCTAGATAGAGTATAAAGCTTTCAAAGTTTTGGATATTTTATCACCCGAAACCACTATTACATACAAAGGCACCTATTTTGAATTTAATAAAAATTATAGTAAGATTAAGATTAAAAACAATATTAAGAGAAATATAAACCTGTTTCTAATTTCTAATAATTTTATGAATACTTTAAGTGTACTCCTAAGTTTCTAGAAATTTGATATAATCAAGTGTATTATAGTGCGGCTTGTTTAAAACTTTTAATTTCATAGAAAATAAATCATTCCATTGTGTGCATTGGAAACAGTTTAATCATGTGATCCATATTTGAATGGAAGATGGTTGTTAATGGAAATTATCTTTCAAAAACAATTTTTGTTTTCTTTGGAGCTGTCTTGTTATGGAAGTAATCATTAGACCAATCTTTGTTCTCTGTAGCAATGGCAGATGCCAGGGAAGTAATAATTTAAAACAATCTTTGTTCTCAGTAGAACTAACAGATGTTCACTTGCATCAGATTGAAGAGTTGATTGAAAGCAGCTGGATTGTAACCAAAGGGAATAAAGAAATAATCAAGTCTGGTTTCACTTACTATAGTCTCAAGAAGTAAGCACATTTTAAAAATATTACTAGGTTTCAGCTAAAAGACATTATTGTGATGTATCAAATGAGTTTATTAAATTTTTATAATTTTACATACAAAATTATAGATCTATCTTTTACTTACTTATCCATAGGATAGTCACTCCAGCTAAATTGAGAAGCAATTGGCTTACATAGTGGCTGAGTGGTAAAGAACTTGGCTTCTAAACCAAGGAAGTCTCAAGTTCAAATCTTATTGAATTTATAATTTTGAGATTTTTAGGACACTCCTGCTGTGTCCACCAAGCTCTAATGGGCAAAGTTGGGGACAGTAATGGTGTTTGGTCATTGTGCTAAGCTATTGGAGCTGTTGTTTTTATGCAGTGGGCGCCCTCACATTGCAGCATGAGGGGCAATGAAACGGCAGACGCCCTCGCAAGGGAGGGTGCTTTGGCAGCCACACACCATGCACGTTTTTACAAGCAACAGCACAAATCCAAGCACTCATTCAAGAGAAGTGGTTATAATCCTGGGAGGAATCTGATAGAGCACGTACTGTCTGGCAGCACATGCGTCACCCAGATCGCGATGATCCATGGTGGCGACTGAGGAGGTCAGAGCAGACAATTATTGTGCAGTGTAGGATGGAACACTGTCCTATTGGGGCATATTTTCCTGGTTCATCCAAACTTTGACTCCCTATGCCGTCACTGTGGAGAGAGCTCCACGAGCTAAGGGGGGACGTGTCTGAGCAGCCACTCAACTTATATGGTAGCTATGAGGCATAAAGCCGAACGGCCCAGTTTCTTGCCAGAGCACTATGGGAGGATTGAGTCCTTCCTGCTCTGTTTTTTCAATAGGAGTTCATCTCAGGTCATTGTCCCTAGCCACATTACACCCTTTTAAACTATCTACCATAGAAACAGTTGATTTTTACAGGTTTGAAAGGGGTACTTTACTTAATAGTAATTTGTGAATCAGTAATTGAACTTTGACTCTTTCAAAGCTTCACACCCATCTGTTTTGTTGTTCTTTTCTCAGCTACAGCTGGTCTGCACTTTGTCTGTTGCCACAGCTGGAATGTACTTTAAGAAGACTTTTTGTTGTAGTTAACAAATGCCCTGAGAGACTCCTGACTGCTGAGGTAAAGATTTATTTTTGTCTACAGAAACACATCTATAGGTTTTGCTGTATATTTGGAATAATAATAATTTTTTCTGTACATTTGAAATTATCATTACTTTAACTGTTTTAAAAACCAAGAAATGCAAACATCACATTACAAAAAGTATAAATATATCCCATCAGGGCTGGCCCTAGGTCACTGCAACCTATGCTAATTTTAGGTGCCAGTTATTAAATTTAAACATTATAACTTGTATATAATAACAGGGTTTCCTCAGGTTCCTGATTTTCCAGGGCCTCCTGGAAATCTACTTAAATTGCAAAATATACCAAAAAAGTCCTGGAAATCTCCTGAAATTATAAAAAATCTCCTGTAAATTCATAAAAATCTGCCTGTAAATAGACAAAATTGTAATTTTGGGGTGTTAATCCTACAAGAGATAAAAAAAAAAAATGGCATTGTCAGCTTTCATTTAATAAAAATTTATTGCAAAGACGAATGTATTTTCTAATACAAAATCTTAATTTTGACATTATACTTATCAGAGTAGACCCAGCGCAATCCAATTTGCATAGGGCCCCGCAACTGCTAGGACCGGTCCTGTATCCTATTTCAAGAAATATAAACATAACATTTCACATCTTTAATTAAATAGGTTGAAATGTAAATGTTATTTCACTGAGTTCTTTTTGAAGTCAGATATTCTGAAGGTGCTCAGAACTGATCTAAAAAAAGCTTGCTTTGTAAAAAAGAACCACTTTTTTTTTTAAATAAGAAAATTAACATGTTTTGAGGTATAATTATGACCCAAAATTTACCTCTATTGGAAATTTTCACCCTATTTTAATTTTAGTAAGCTCATCAGATGCCTATTTAAAAAATTAAAAAAATATTGTTTCAGCTAGGCCGGATTAGGAGGTCTGATGTCTGGAGGCCCTGGGGTAATGAAGGAGTAGAGGTCCCTAATTATTTTCAGAATAAAAGAAACAATTTTTTTCTGCCATGTCTTTCAAAAATTTATTCCCAACAAATACATTTTTTTCAACAAAGAAAAAATGGTTAAAGTCACTAAAATTTAATAACAAATTAAATCACTTTCAATATTCAGCTGGGTTTGCTTCAGCAGCCGGTTTCGTCCCGTCATCTTTCAGAGCCTATTCTTTATAATTGTTATTTTTTAAAATGAGCACTCTCTAGTGCAATTCAAGACCCTCAAAACTAAGTTCACTGTTAATGTAATTTTAGTGTTCAGGAAGGTAGCTCTGAAATCTAATGATACAGTTTTGTGGATTTCTCTCTATTAGCACATTACTAGAGGACACGTTTTAAACACGATGATGTTGCCAACTATAAAATTTAAATATTTATGGTAAAAATGCATTTCTCCATAGTGGGGGCCCCTCTCTTGTGGATTCCCTGGGGCAGTAGCTCCACCTGACCCCCCCCCCCCCCCCCCAAATCTGGCTTTGGTGTCAGTCATCGCTAATGAATGTCTGTTATCTTCTTTGATAGGCAACAAGTTTGTATACAACATTTGAAGAGGTAAGCAAACATTTCAATGCATCATCTTGACCTTTTTTAAAGATCAGTAAACTTTATTTGGCTAGATGTAGATTGGATTAGTTCAGTCAACATAGTCATATGAACTAAAGTTTAGGGAATTGAAATTTTAAAAAATGGCTAAGACTTATAATTATCTCAGACATAGTAGATACAGATACACTCTATAGGGCCTGGGTTCGAATCCTGGTGAAGAATGGGATTTTTATTTTTAGGATATTTAGGATGCATCTGAGTTCACCCAGCTCTAATGGGTACCTGACATTAGTTGGGGAAAAGTAAAGGAGGTTGGTTGTTGTGCTGGCCACATAACACCCTTGTTAACCGATGGCCACAGAAACAGATGATCTTTACATCATCTGCCCTATAGATTGCAAGCTCTGAAAGAAAACTTTAATTTTTTATTTAGTCAAGTGAGTACTAAATATATTTTTTCTTTATAGTTATTTATCTTTGGTTGTTTTTTTTATGCCTACTTTAGATATTGGACTTGTACTTGCCAGACAGTAGTCTTAATGCTTTGATACAAGTTTGTGGAGAATCATTTATGGTAAATGAAAATGCATTATTTTAAATCTTGAAATAATATTTATACAGATATTGGCATTATGAAATTATTTTTCTCCTTTTTAAAAAATTATTATGTTATTTCTTTTTTAGCATTATTCATCCCAACTTATGTAATTTTGAAACTTAAGTTATTATTATTATAGCTTTTTATATAGCCCTACTTTCATGCTTGTAGCATGCTCAGAGCGCTTTGGTCCAATCTTAGTTGTGGACCAGTGGGTGGGAGTGGGTATCTAGGAGAAGGTTTTTCCATGCTGCCTTTAGGCGCTCAGTAAACGCAACTCTGCCCGAGTCGGGTGTGGAACCTCGAGCCCCCTTCTAGGTAGCCAAGACAAGCCAAGTTCAAGCGCACTTAGCCTCTCGACCAGGCTTCCCACATGGAAAACTTTTTTCATTACTTCTAAATGGTAAAAATAAACTTTTAATTCTGCCTTTAGATAAAAAGCTTAATAGTTTTAAATAAGTTTAAATCTTGGCAGAAGTTTCTGAAAAAAATTGATAGACAAAAATGTACTGGTTTTGATTTGTGACACTGTATAATGAATGTGTTGGAAAAAAACAGATTTACTGAACAACTTTTTAGATAACACTTTGGTAATAACTACAAATCATCTTTGAAGACTTCCATGCTATTCTGATCTCGTAATAACCTCCATTGAGCGACTTTTTTGTCGTCTTCCACAGGACTTACTTCATGATCTTCTCATTTATCCCAAGGGGCCGAGAGCAAGAGATAAACTGAGCCACGGAGAAGCTGATTACTTGACAGTACAACAGTCTTTGTGCTGCATAGTGATTTCCTGCCTGTTTTATCTGGCCCTAAAAGTAGTTGTCGATGAATTCACTTATTAGATATTCTTGTTTCTAGTTTAAGTTTTATTATTACTTTATAATTGTTTACTTGAAGTAACTTCATAATGAATGAAATAGCTTTATAGGCTTGATGAAATATAATAAGTATTCTATGAACACAAATTGTTTTTAATGTCAGTATATTAAAAATCCTCCCCCCCCCCCCCCTCCCTATTTTAGTCATTTATTTTTATTAACCCATTCCTGATTACATCTTATTTAGTTAGGAAGATTTCCATATTCAATATATGGAAAGAAAAGTTTTTGAATCAATTAATTATTGTTATGCTCACCTGAAATATCAAGCTAGGTTGTTTTTTTTTTTTGATTTAGTTTACACCTCATGACATGGCATGTCCTGTGGATGGATACAAATCCATATTTCATCCAGTTTCCATACTCAAACACAAGGTAAATCACTGTCTATACTTCTAGTGCAGCAGCTACCAATTTAATGATACAGGACAAATTGATAAGAAGAACAAAACTACATAAATTATATATAGTCTCAAACTTCTTTCAATCTCAAAAGAGGGTACTAGATTGGGCTAATTATTAAATAACAGATTATGAGCTAAATTTTTAGAGTGAAAGCAGTTCCTTTAAGTTCAACTTTTGATGTTTATTTTGTATACATTTTAGATTCAGAGTTTTTAAAAAATCAAAATATGTTTTTTTTTAATCTCATATTTGATCATTATGATTGGAATGAATTGGTCATGCCATATAACTTGAGTTAGTGTACATCTAATTCCTGGTGTTTTAGGGAAGATTTCTCTCATTGTATGGGGATCTGGGATGCCCTTTTCCATCAACTCAAGAGTACCTAACCTCTGTTAGGGAAAAGTACATAGTAGGGTCAGTTTGCTGCATACAAAAAAGTGTGTTCTGTTATTCCCTATTAAATGACACTTTGAAAGTGTGTTATTGTTATTTTTTTTTACATCACATTGTTTTTGTATTCAGATCATAGAGTTGTCTTCCTTAGCTACTGGCATTTATACAGAGTTGTGCCAGTGTTCAGGCACTAAACCTTGGTATGTTACTGAATATGTTTTATTTTTTAAAAAAGAAACATTAGCATGAAGTAATAATTATCAGTTCATTTGTTTTGTGTTAAAAAATAATAATTAAAATGAGATAACTATGGTCAGCTTTCTTAAAGTGAACATTCATTTATTGAAACCAAATGTTAACAAAAAGAGTGTCAATGCTCATTTTCTTATTCTTATCAAACATTAGTAGAGGACAAACTCTAAATCCAAACTTCTTCTGCCTTGCTGCTATACCCAAACATTAGAAAGACTTTTGGAGTCAACCATGAGAAAAAAAATCAGGAGTTGGTGACACAATGGTACATTCTGCCAGAACATAGCCTACAGTGCTGCTGATGTCAAACTGCTGCTCCTTTTGATACATCAGCTGCATGGTGGTGGTGGGGGGGGGGGGGGGGGGGGGGTTTACTGTTACTTCAGACCATTGCTGATGCCCAGGCTCTCATCTCACAAATAGATGTTCTTTGACTGAACTGAAAGAGGCCTATCAACATTGAATTTTTAGGTTAAAAATAAATGATTGGGCAAGATACACATAGTGATCCATGTAAAAACTGGACAGCTGTCTTCTTTTGGTTTAGTTGAGCTTTATTCATTGAGTCAAGTTGCTACCCAGAACTGAAATTCAACATGAGTCGTATGTGACTTATTAAAGTGTTTCTCATATTTTTCTCTATTGTAGACTTATAACCATACTGATTTTTATTGTTCAATGCATGTAGAAACAACGATTCAAGTCAACCAACTGAAAGAATTTTTTTTTAGTGTGTGAAGTTGCAGTATAGATACAGCAATAAAACATAGATTGAAATATTTTAACATATTTCTTCGTTGTCTCATTTGATTGAATAGATTATTTTCATTTTTGCTTTGCACTTAGAAAACTTTACCAATTTTTTTTTTGTATATGATTCCTGTATTCAGTAAATTTATTATCTGTTTAATTTATTCATACCCTCCCCTTGCATAGCAAACATTCGGAGTTGATCCAGGCATCATTGAAAAGATTTGTGCAGTCTGAATCTCTCTCTTCATTGTCTTCAAGATTGCCAGATTGGAACATACTACTTGAAATGTAAGAACTATCTTTTGATCTGCTCTACAGTTACACATATCTATAACAATAAGTATTTCATTCATTGTATATATAAATATCTATAAAGTATTCATCAATGTATTTGAAACATTTGTTTTATCACTATAGCTCTGTCTTTTGATGACTGTAACTTTGTTGAGATAAGTAGAAATTTGAATTATCAAATTTTAGGTCTGTGATTCCTTTCGAAAACAGTGATGGGAGGATACAGTTTGTATTGAATCTCTTGAATCACAACACACTTCATAGATGGCATGTAAGTCTTTGTTTCTGAACTTGTACAATAAAAAATATTATATTTTATTGCACAGTGTTGGCTGTTTATGTTTAATTATAGCATCATCTCCTGTTTTTATTAGATATACTTTTTATCCCACAAAATGACAGATAATTTTGTATCTGTTTCTTCTTATTATTATTATATTATTTCTTTCTAAATTTAGCTGTCTCCCTTTTTTTCCCTTGAATTTGAAGTACTAAGAATCTTTCTATTCTCTCCCTTATTTTATAGTCATTCCTAGGAATCATTTTCTAGTTACTTCCTTAGTTTATTTTTTCTTTAAAGTTGAAAGGCTTTAAAAAACAACAACAATGTTATCTTTTTATTTATGTGTCTAATGGTAGCTATTTATTATAATTATGAAACATGTTGAGTCAGTTGTTTTTACAATGTGTTGGGTCAATTATTTTTGTGTGTTGATTCATTTGTTTTTTTACAATCTGTTGAGTCATTTGTTTTTACAGTGTGTTGAGTCATTTGTTTTACAATGTGTTGAGTCATTTGTTTTTACAATGTGTTGGGTTAGTTTTTACAATCTGTGCAGTCAATTGTTTTTTTTTACAATTTGTTGAGTCATATGTTTTTACAGTGTGTTAATTGTATTTACAGTGTGTTCAGGTAATTATTTTTATAATGTGCTGTTGTAATGTGCTGTTGATGTTCCATGCAATTATGTTGTTTACTTTGTTTAAATATTGTTGCCATTGGTTATCCTTGTTTTCAGCCTAGCAAGTCAACGCCAGCCACAGGAAGCACTAAGAAAGTCTCAGAAAGTGAGGTTGTCAATCTATGTTCTAGAGTCCTACAGGTAACGGAAGCCTCTCTGAGACAAATCAGGTCCACGCTGCAGCTCAGACTGAGACAGTTGCAGGACAAGCAACTAAGGTCAAGGCAGCGTGACAATTTAGACAGCCTGAAGGCCTTGTAGGTATATATGTACTGTTTTGTTTTATTATCACACACACACACACACACACACTGTGATTAAACAGTTTCAATGATTGCAGGAAGACACAGTCATATGTAAACCATCATAATGTAGATAACCAAGTCCACATTAAATAAAACTCTCTCCTTCAGTTCTCAAAATTTCATTTATAACACAATGATTCTAATAGTTTCTTTACTGTTTGTAAAAGAAAAAAAAATATCCTTACAGTTTGTATTATTATTTGCAAGAAATAAGCTCATTATTGAGCTTAGTAACAATAAAATATGCCTTCAAATTATTCATAGACACTATTCTTTTACCATAGATCCTCCACCAGAATGCCCTTAAAATTTTGTCCCAAACCTCTGCCAGTGTTTCATCAACAATTAAAAAAGTTAATCCAAAAATGTGTGTGTGTTTTACTGTTGCATTAAGAATGAAGTGGCATTCAAACTGTGAATGTCCTGCTTGAGAATAGGTAGACTCCATGATTGGTCATCTGGATAGGAAAAGTCGAACATACAAGACTATTTTAAACTGAGATTCAGCCACACCTTAGACCATAAGGTCTCAGATAGGCACTTTTTTGGGGGGGAAAGGGGGACTTTACAATGGCAGTAGCATATTTCAAGTAGTTTCACGTAAATACAGTTGTCTAGAAAATAATCTGTATAGCTTTGATTGCATGTGAAACCGGATTAATGATATAGTATGATTGTGAGGTCAGGTAATGATGGGCAGAACAATCAGTTAAGGGTAAATATAATGGTCATTTAAAGATGGATAGTGGTCAGTTAATGACAGACAAAATAGTAAGTATGGATAAATACAATGGTCAATTTAAAATGGACATAATTGTCAGTAATAGACACAATGGTCACTTGATGATAGACACAAGGGTCACTTGATCATACACAATGTGGTCAGTTAACGATGGATATAATGGTAAGTTAATGATGGATATAATGGTCTGGTAATGTTGAGTATGATGGTCAATGGACACAATTATTAGCTAAGGATGAAAAAAAAAAGTTCAGTTGCAGACTGATAAAGCAAAACTGAAACTGTAAGTTGATTAGCAAAAAAACAAATTTAATTAAAATAGCTGATTCTCTGAATTCCTTATGCCATGTGCATGGTGCTGATGAGTTTATGCTTTAAAATCATTAGTAAAAATTGATTTTGGTGACATACTTGTGTTTCTATATGATACTGGCTTACACTGTAGTCCAGTGGTGCACTGTGCTCAACGCTTTTTGGGTGGGAAGGGATATATACAATTCTGTCATTAGCCGCATAAAAGCAAAAAAAAATTTTTACCAATGGAACTTATCTTCTGAAGCTTTATTGTGCACTGTGTTGGAGAAGTCTTGTGTGGCTGGATTGTACTGTGTCTCAGACCAGGTATTGCCCACAGGCCAGTGTTTGGGCATAACTGCTGTAGTCTATATGTTGTTTTTGTCAATGACACCTACTCACTAATGGCCACACAGAATTATGACATTTTGATATGGTACTCCAAAATCATAATGGGTGTGGGGAATGTAAGTACCTAATCTTATAAAATACAGGTTAGTATACAGAGAGCACTAGGGAAGGAGCATTTCTATAATTTTGTCCTAACATAGGAGTAAATGTGGTGAATAACTAGTAAAAGCATGTTATTAAAAATGGTCCTGGTCTAAATTGTTCACTTTTATGATGAAAGGACCAAGCATCTAACTGATATGTGCTATGTATGTTATTGATAGAAGCTTAGTTAATGTCAATGCTTTTAGTAATTAATTACTATTTTTTTCCCTAAAAAATATTCTCTCCCCTTTCTCCTGCTGGAGTGTAGCCTCCCTTGTATGAGTTTGATGAGCAACTATGTCCTTATCTTGTCAACATGGATAGTTTGTCACCTGAACAGCTATGACAGCTTGGATGACTCCGCCCAGAAACTTCTACAAAGGTAGGTCATAGATAATGAGGGCTGTTTAGTAGGAAGAAAAATACCAATAAATTGGGGGGGGGGGGCGACTTTAGGGTTGTGACACAAATTGAACATCTATGACACACTATGGAGATAATTATTTAGCAAAGAATTCAATTGTTATTGAAAAAAAAAAGTAGATTGGAGATAAGTCAAGAACAAAATATTTTAAAGTGGTAAAGATAGAGCTGTAAGATTTATAACAAACAAATATTCACATTTGACTAGCATAACACCATTAGTAAAACCTCTAAATTTAGAGATAGAAGACTTCAAAGTAAAGCAGCAATAATACATAAAACACTGAACCATAACTTTGAAATACAAAAAACACAAAGTAATAAAATATTCAGACACAAAGATAAAGGCACATTTCTTATTCCATACTCTAGGAAAAATTCATACCAGTGCTTTTTCTTTGTCAGTACCATCAGAGCCTGGCACTGGGTTGCCTGAAAAAACCAATGACATAGAGTTTAAGTCTCTAAGTAACCTGTATGACTAGGTAAACACAGGGTTATACATAGTGTGTAATAAATCTTCTTTTTTGGAGGAATGTCTGTAATTAATAAGAACAACTAAGAGAACAATAAAAAAGAATATGAAGCAAAAGACTTTGAAGTATTTCATTCTTTTTGAACACTTTTACTTTTTCATACAATGATTTCAAATGTAGAGCATTTTTTTTTTAGCGGGGCCCAAAGTTGTCGAATTTATTATTTGCACAATTGTTTGTCTGCTTGTTTTTTTTATTCAACACCTTATGAGCAATACAAAACTGCTGTCTCCAGACTGATTCATTGTACATGGTTCTTGGAGCAGATTTGGATCAGTCTGGCTCAGGTGGATTAGCCAAAAAGAACATGGCACTTTGGTCCCAAAAAGATATTCTCCCACAATTGTTGTGAACGCAAAGCTTAGTTGGCGGGACTGCCCAAGGCATACACTGGCCATCATGTCCAGATATAGTGGTCAGCAGTCCAGACATTAGCCTGGCTGTACTGCACGCTAATGACAAACTAATGGCAGCAAAGTTAAACAAGGTGGCCTGGGTTTCTCCCAGAAAGCAAATGTGATGATGATGGTGGCCCAATATCCCAAGATGGAAGAAGTCTTGGCTAAATTTTTCAGCAAACACAATTTTTGGTCCATTTTTTTCTTTTTAGGGTTACAAAATATACAATTCTTACAGCCACAAACTGAATTTAGAATTAGAACTGTAAGATGAGCTGAGTTATTTTTAGGTTTATAAAACATTGTCTCTTTGAGTGAAACATTTAGACAAGATTATTTACTAAATCTGATCTATGAAAGCAAACTGTCAGTATTCCCTCATATATTGGTTGACATTTAGTTTAATTTAACAGATAAAATTTCAAAACAAATCAGATTAATATGAATAATAGATAATATAATAATAAAAAGAAAACAATAAGACATTATCTGATGGTGTTTACTGTGAATTGGAATATAAAGCTAATATGAAGCCTTGGAAAGAAATGGTACTTTGTGATCATTTAAAATGTATAAGCGTGATTGGCTAGGTGCAATCTTTTTGTTGAAGAACAGCCTGGGTGGCCTAAATATGTTTCTGTTATTCTGTGTTTAATAGGACTAATTTTAAAAAGTCCATTCTTTGTCATATTATTTGGCATAGCATGGATGTTAAGAGATCTTTGATCTTAGTGTTGGATACTGTGAGGTGTGACTGTTCTATGAATAATTTTGTAAAAATATAACTTTTGCTTATTGACTTAATATAATGTAGTTTGATCCCAGTTTAGCTGAGCACATAAAGACATTATGTAAACCTTTTCTCAGATCCCCTCCCCCCGCTCCTGTCTTTAAAAAGATTGGATCAAAGAGCTCTGAGCATAAAATAGGCAGTGTATACAAAGTAATAATAATGATAAAGATCAAATACCTGTACATTTAAAAATTCTTTAAAAAAAAAAAAAGAATCCAAATAAGGATCCTTAATTATCTCTACAGTTTTAATGTTTTAGTATCAGGGGTGTTGCTGATTTTTTTTAAATTTTTTTTTTGCCTTGGGGTGGTTACGAAACTTTATTTTTGCTGTTCCAACTCAAAATATCAATTGCTTGGAGTCACTTTTAGCTTTGCAAATGAGTTTGCTTGTTGCCAGGCAAAGATCCTTACCACAATTAGTCCTCACTTTGGCCAACTAGGCCACTGCAAATTCAGAACTTTAAGGTACCTAATATCATGCTTTCTTTAAAAAAAAACAACTGGAAACAGGTTCTTGAAGAATTGTCTTCAGACTTGTGAAAACTTGAGGACCTACACGTCTGCTGAGAACTGCAAGTGGAGTGTTTCAGGGGAGATCATTCTGAAAGAAATTAACTTGGCAGAGCTATTTACTGAACAGAGCATCTTCGGCCGTGACAATCTATGTAAGTAAAAAATACTTCCTGTTATATGTTTAAATTCCACGTACAGCTTTCAAGTTATGGGCCTTTACAGTGTTTTTCTGAGAGCTGTAGTGCAGTGATTCACAAACTGGGTTTCCCCTGAACTCTAGTGTTCCACAAGTGTTCCATGAACTACTGGAATTATTAACTAGTAGGCCACCACGTGATTTAATCTCTCCAATAAAAAATAAGCAAAAGTTCGACTCCGATTGTGCGAAGTGTTCCGTTAAGGGAAAAGATTGGGAAACACTGCTGTAGTGTATTGAGTATGTTCAAGAATATGATGTCATCCCCCCTCAGACCAAAGTTGAAGTATTGTATAATTTATCACAGAGTGTTGATTTCCTTTTAACCACCTCTCTTCTGCCTCTTAATGAACTAACATGCCCCCCACCCCTCTCCTTTCTTATAAATAATGAAAACATTTATTTTTTAGTTTCTAAACTTGTGGTGAACTTTGGATGACAGCTCCCACTTCTGACGCAGTTTGAAATAAAATTAGAAAACAAATGAGCCGATGCATGCTACTTATTTATCCCAGTCTTGGAGTCAGCATTAACGCTTGACCTACTTTTCATAGGTGGTGGGGAGATGTTTTGCCCCGCTGTCTATTAGGCGCCCCTTCTTCTTTCGCCTCCCCCCCCCCCCCCAAACCAAACCAAGACTACGCAACTCCAGTTCTGGCTCCAACACTCGCGATGTAGCCTACACCTATGGGCACGTGCGTGGTTGTACTATGACCTTGGTGACCTGGAAAATGGAGACCCCGGGTCTCAACACTGATGGCGTTGTTTGATTGAAATAGGTCTTGGCCACGTGAGAGACTATTTGTGTGTGTGTGTGTGTTTGGGATGGGGGAGGGAAGTCGGGGAAAACGTTTTCAAATGGTTTATTCGACATAGGATCATAGGTTTATAGGTTTATTCGTTTTCAATGACTCTGTTAAAGTTCCATTTGAATTCAGCTGAGATTGAGATTTAATATTAGTGCTATTTGTACATGTAAATCGACCTACCATGTATTATAACAGTGAATTAGCATGTAATTTTAACATATGATAGCAGCACTAGTAGAACATGTCCATACCCCGGACCTCTGACTTGACACCACCGCCAAGCTGGAACACGCGTAGACATTGGTATCGCTTTCTACAACACTATCTGGCCAACATCTGCAATGTTGCCTGTTTGGGTGAAATCAACTTTTGTTTGTATGTTAACTAGTACCTATTCTAGTTGATTGCAGTACCACTACTGGCTCACCCAAAAAAAACCCACACTTTTACCTTGGTCACCAGCTGGAGTTAGGGGTTGATATTTTCTCATCACCTTCTCTTACGCGTCCTTTTATATTTTACCGATTTGTTCCGTGACCTGTGATATATTGTATCGGGGCCACGGGGGGTAGGGGTTGTCGTATGTCATTTTAGCACTTTTGCCATATGGCAATGCTGAGTAGGGCAGGAAGGTGTTAAGTAGGGCATATAGGTTTTAAGTAGGGCATGTTGATGTTAAGTAGGGCATGTTGATGCTGAGTAGTGTATGTTGATGTTGAGTAAGGCATGTTGGTGTTGAATAGGGCATGTTGAGTAGGACATGTTGATGCTGAGTAGGGCATGTTGGTGTTGAGTAGGGCATGTTGAGTAGGACATGTTGATGCTGAGTAGGGCGTGTTGGTGTTGAGTAGGGCATTTTGAGTAGGACATGTTGATACTGAGTAGGGCATGTTGGTGTTGAGTAGGGCATGCAATTCCAACTCTTACGTAGTTCCCCCCCCCCCCCTCGTTAGACCTAACTTAAGCCTATAATAATTGTGTTCAAAAGCCACACTTCGTGACCGGTAGAGTTTTTTTTTTTTTGGGGGGGGGGGATGCAATCAAGAAGGTCGAGGTTAAGAACACCAACACACGACCTGATGTGGTTCCCCCGACACAGGTTAATTAAATCACCTAGTTTAGAGTTAGTAACTCCTCTAGCCGTGCCACTAATTTGTTTTAACTGCTGTGATTAATAACTGCCAGGACTGTCACATTTACCTGGCTATCGACTCTGGTATCTATCCTGTGGACGAGAACAGATATTACGGAATCGACTCGATTCCACTCTTTTCCAATTGTAACTGAGTCTAATCGATGCACTTATCCAGTTTCCGATCACTCACTTCCCGTAACGGATCATTGATAGATTCAAACCAAGTAATGAAGCGTCTAGTTTACAAAAGAATTTTGCATAAAGAAATGCCGGTACTTTTAGATCTAATTAATGATCACAGTCACTCTTACTTTGAACAAGCTGGTTTGGTCTCTGGAAACGATTTTCTTTTTACTCTTTATGATGTTGCTGAAGAAGAGGCACAGTTTCAATGACATCCATTCCAGTAGCGCTACATACCTGGCCTGCTCTAGCACATCTCTCCATTCTGATCTATCCTGGGCTTTATGTCTCCATGCCCGGACTTTGAGCTGTTGTAGATCTGTCTCTACGTCATCAAGCCTCTGTGCTCGTGGTCTTCTTTGGGGCGCCTGCCTTTTGTTTTTTTTTGCCGGTGAACAATCTTTGCTCCTCTGTTCTGTGACATTCTTTCAAGGTGACCTTGCCCAATGTCATCTGTTCCTTTTTATTTTCGTCACTCCGGAGGGCCATCAGAAGAGCTGCTCTATTTCTTGGTGGTGCGAATTCTCCATCCGGTTTCATTATGTATGGTACCACACATTTCTGAGGGTTTTTTCTTTCCCAAGTGTTTAGCAGATTTTCTGTGTTTTTTTTTGTGAGCGTCCAGGTTTCACTTGCATATGTGAGTACAGGTCTGATGATGGTTTTGTAAATAGCTTTCTTCTCAATTACACTTTGTGTAAAAAAAAAAAAAAAAAGACCTTCTGATGTCTAATAGAGTTTAGCCTTCTTTCTATGAGTGACATCTTCTCCTTCTACAAATTACAACCTCTCTTTTCAACTTTCTTTCCCATTCTCTCCTATGTGAGCACATCATTGTGTTAAAAGTTTCACTTGCATACATCTGCATAACTTAGCATATATCAGCATCACTCTTTGACCTAAAGTACATTGTGGAAGTCGGTAAACCTAACCAAAGAGGTTGCCAGACGAGCAAGGCGCCAGGACATTGCCATTTATCTCATATTTTGAATGCATGTTGAGCTATCTTATGAGTACTTTGAATGCATGCTGGGATATCTTATCTCATACTTTGAAGGCATTCTGGGATATCTTAGGAGTACTTTGAAGGCATGCTGGGATATCTTATGAGTACTTTGAATGCATTCTGGGATATCGAATGAGTACTTTGAATGCATTCTGGGATATCGAATGATTGCTTTGAGTGCAAGTTGTACTTTAAATGCATGCTGGGGTATCTAAAGATTACTTTGGATGCATGCTGGGATATCTAATGACAATAAATGATTACTTTAAATACATGTTAAGATATATATAATGTGTACTATGAATGCATGTGTGAGTATCTGTAAAGTACTTGATGTATCCTGGCATATATATTTATTACACATGGTTCTAAAATATGGTGGCGATATGTAGGGGAATACGTCTGGTAACAATATTAGCTGACTTTATTAGCATTTCTGGAAATATAATTTTGAAAATTTTGATTATTTTTTAAATATTGCTTTTTCAGAATGTTAAACTCATCTTCAGCTTCATACCTCTGCTCTATTCATCTAATAACTTATAATTTTCTTAAAAGTTAGAAAAGACACTATCAACGGGCTGGCTACCTCTCGCACTAGACGAATAGAGTGTAGAAGCCGGACTTGATGGTTGCACTTCAACTCAACGACTTAAGAAATACTGGATGTCTGTAGCTAGAAATCATGTCTGTTGCTAGAGTTTTCTGTAGTTAGGTATCTAGGTTTGCCTGAGTAAGATGAGACTCTAAAAGCGAATGAGTAGTGCTTGTTTCATGTCACGTTTGGGATACAATCTTTGAATCTAAATTGTCTTCCGTTTCACTCAAACATTTCTGGCTTCCACCAGACTCGTTAGCAGCATTGTAAAACGGCGCCCATTAGAACTGTGTCCAGCGTCATGCTCTGTACTCTGCACCATACAAACAAGGAACATAAAAAACATGTTCTTCATGGCTAGATCTGACACATACTCAATCAGCAGTAGCTTACCTTGCTGACATGTCCACAGCACATTCGTTTTCCCACATTGAAATAAAGTCTTGTTTGTAAGGTTAGGAATTAATTGAGTATATTACAGGGCCTATACAACCTTTTATTCAACCTTTTAGTCTAGCAAAGTTTGGATTTGTCTTCACGTTTTTTTTTCTCTCTTTCTCTCTCTCTCTTTTTCTCTCTCTTTCTTTCTCCCTCTCTTTCTCTCTCTTTCCTCTTTCTTTCTTTCTTTCTTGCTTTCTTTCTCTCTCTATTTCTTTCTCCCTCTCTTTCTCTTTCTTTCTCCCTCTCTTTCCCCCTCTCTCTTTCTTTCTCTCTCTCTGTTTCTCTCTCTTTCTCCCTCTCTTTCTCTTTCTCTCTCTCTCTTTCTTTCTCTCTCTATTTCTTTCTCCTTCTCTTTCTTTCTCCCTCTCTTTCTCTTTCTCTCTCTCTCTTTCTCTCTCTCTCTTTCTTTCTCTCTCTCTGTTTCTCTCTCTTTCTCCCTCTCTTTCTCTTTCTCTCTCTCTCTTTCTTTCTCTCTCTATTTCTTTCTCCTTCTCTTTCTTTCTCCCTCTCTTTCTCTTTCTCTCTCTCTCTTTCTCTCTCTCTCTTTCTTTCTCTCTCTGTTTCTCTCTCTCTCGTTTTCTCATTTTTGATCTACTGTCTAGGTATAACCAAAAGACTAGTCACTTATGTCTTTAGTACAATAACTATCTTTACTCGTCGTACACGTGTTCGTTGTTTTGTTAGCTGTTATTCAAGACCTAGTCTCTGGTATAAAGTATACTTCAGTCAATCAGTAGATCACTCAGACCAAGAGACTTTTCTTTATTTCGAATGTGGTACTTTCTCTTTGTAATTGTGGTATGAGTCCAAGACTCTTTGGACTCTAGGCTCATGTAATCTCCCCTCCATTGACCTGTTTCAACAAACTGTTCTGTCTTGGAGGAATACATGCAGATGTAAGCTCATTACATCTCTATTACCGATGCTTGTATCCCACATAAGGATTCCTTCAAAACAGTTGCGGAATATATCAAAGGAGGGCTGGCTAGAAGTGGTTCGTTGTCTTTAAGAAATGGGCATTTAGATTTCAGCGGAATTTGTCTTACATGAAAAAAATGGCTATAAATAGAGGGGTGGCTATCATCATCATCATCATCATCTTTCCTTTGCGTTCCTCATGGAACATAGAGCCTCAGTAAAAACACGCCCCTCTCCAAGGTCTCTTGCTAGTTTTGTAATGGCTTCCCAGCTCTTTCCGGTCTTCTCGGCTTCATCTAGTACACTGCGTCGCCATGTTCTTTTTGGTCTTCCTCTTCGTCTCGTGCCCTGGGGGGGGGGGGGTCCACCCTAAGGCCTGTCTAGCTCTTTTGTTGGTATCTTTTCTAATGGTGTGATCAATCCATCTCCCCATTCTCTCTAAGATCTGCAATGGTTGGCTATAAAAGGATGATAAACTTAAAGTGGGGGTTGACTTTAAAGTGCTTAACGGGCGCCTGCCAAGAAGTGGTGACGATTCCTAAACTGTATAGAATGATTTAGATTGAATGCTTTAGAGTTCGATCAAGTGAATGGGTTGGGGGCTAGTGCTGTGGAGTTGGAGCTAATGCGTTTAGGTGAAATCAAGCTATGGATTTGGAAGCAGGGCTATAGAATCTAGATGGTTACTGTGGAGTTGAAAATGTTACCTTTAGAACCGGTCACTTTTCAATGTAACGATACAATGGTCTGTGCTGGAATATGCTCTATTCTTTTTCCTGGTACTGTTCTGTGGAGGAGGGTCTTTGCGAATTCCAAAGACATTGTAATATGGCATGAGTTTTAGTTTGCGTTTTTTTTTTTTTAAATCTGTAGTTAGCAGGCCATCGTGGGGTTCATTCCTAGTAATCTGCGTTTTACCATATTTTTTTAGACCTCACTATCGGTCAAGTTGAACATTTATATATATATATATATATGAATACATAGATACATAGAAAGATATAGAGAGAGTGAGTGATAACATTTACCCAGGAACCAAATGTTATCATTCGACATGGTCACTTTACAAAGTAACAATACAATGGTCTGTGTTGGAACGTAAATTTACGTTGGTGTTATCACGAGGAGAAAGGGGAAAGAGATGGGGAGGGGGTGGAGAAGATCCCAACGGAAAGATGTGTAGCTATTTATAGAAACGGAAAGCTTTACCGCTGCTATTTTTAGGTGTTGGTGTATTTAGCCAGTGTCAACAACTGGACTTGGGAGAGACATTGGTAGCCTACTAGGAGGAATTTAGTCTTGACCATTCTAAGTCTCCCTCTTTCTCTCCTCTCTCTCTCTCTCTCTCTCTCTCTCTCTCTCTCTCTCTCTCTCTCGTGTCACTTTCTCTCTGACAGTAAGTTTTTCTATACATTACTGACAAGATATCCAGCACCCTCCAAAAAGGAAAAGAAATTCGAACGGACCTCATTCACCAATCGGAAACAAACATTTATTTAGTCACGTGATCTTATTGATAAAACAATGGAAAAAAAAACTGTCACGTGACAACCGTCATGAATTAAACATCAGATCGTAAATTCTCTAGAAGAGCTAAAGCACCACGTGACTAAATGTTGTCTGTTTACGGTTGGGTGGATGAGGTCCATTTCGTTTTTGTTGTTTTGTATCTCTTTTCAAAGAAGACTCTTAGGGGGAGGTAAGAATATTGGAAAATGAACTCTGGGTGTTCAGAAAAAAAAAAAAGAACAGGCGTGGACACATACCTGCTTCTTTTGTTTCAAAATATATTTTATTAGGTACATTTCAAATGGAAACATAGAGAATAAAATAGCTTCAATATTATAGATCTAGTAGACCAAGGAAATGAAAATTCACGTTTGTATTATTTGATTGTTTTTTTCTGAATCTAAAATAATGTGCACCCCCCCCCTCTCTTTTTTTTACATTCTTTATTTTCATTTTTACATTTTTTACATGTTATCTACATTGTAATTTTGTTGCCTAAGTTTTAATACTTAGATTTAAGTTGTAGATTTGTGGAATGGAAAAAACCCTGCATCAGTTCTTACTGTCAACACACACACACATACTGCATTCCAGCTCTCGGGGTCTCAGGCCGTACTTAGTTTGACCAGCGTCGTGTCCGTCGGCCAAGTTTTATTTTCGTTGCACAGCAATGTTCAATTTGGTCTATTTTTAAAAAGGGCAAACATTGATCTTTCTCCGCTCCCCCTCCCTCACGTCATCTCTCACGTGACCATCCACCTGACTCACGTGACAAACACTGGACAGGTAAACTCTCAGCGCCCCGTAGTTTCTTTTTTATTTGCCTGATCTTTTGTTTTTTTAAACATGTGGATGTGGACTTTTCATTTCTTGAGCTAAATTTAGGGTTCAATGAGCTGTAGTTAAATGGAGTACCGCCAAGTCGTCCCTCACACACACACACTATACGTAAATGACACATGCAAGCTCCAACATCCACACACACATCCAGACACACTTAGACACGTTCACTTACAAAGGAATTGGAAAGAAATCTCTATAAATCAAATAAGAACATAAAACTTAAATGGCATTTAACCTTGGTTAGGCCAATAATAGAATATGCATCCTTTGTTTGGGACCTCTCAACTCAAGAAAACATTAAGAAACTAGTACAGACACAAAATAGAGCTGTGAGATTCATAACAAACGAATATTCACATTTGACTAGAGTAACACATTTAGTAAAATCACTAAATTTAGAAAGCCTTCAGGACAGAAGACTCAAAAGTAAAGTAGCAATTATACATAAAACACTGAACCATAATCTTCAAATACAAAAACAAAACATAATAAAATATTCAGAAAGATGCAAAGATAAAGGCACATTCCTCGTCCCATATGCTAGGACAAATTGGTACAAATGCTCCTTCCCTAGAGAGCATGGAATGGGTTGTCTGAATTAGCCAGGAAAAACAGTGACTTGGCAGAATTTAAGTCATTGGTTAATATGCATGACTAGATTGACCTATGAACACGCGTAGGACGTAATCAGTTTCTTTTTGAAGTAACGTCTGTAATTTATAAGAAGAAAAAGAAGGTTCATTTCTGAAAATTCCCTGTCAAAGAATTTTGCTGACAAAATCTCTTCCGCTTGTTGTAGATTTCTTTACTGCCAAAACTCCACCCCCCACCAAAAAAACAAAAACAACTTTGTCCCTAAATATAGTGTTGACGACAGTGAGATGATCTAAATACTCTATAGGAAGAATGCCAGTTCATCCTACATCGAACTATATCTGTTCATCTAATCAACCTACAGTCATTAATCATTGGCTTTAACCTTACCTGACACCTTTTTGTATAAACATCTGATGTACATTCAACTTGGGGGGGGGGGGGGGACGTTTTTAACCTATAGCACGATGACTTGCAGAAACTTGTTTAGAAAAGAAAAATTCAACGACTAATTTCTTTTAATGAACCAGAATACTAGAAGAAACATTTGGATGCACTGCAACTTCTTCTTCATTCTTATTTTACACGTCGGAGGGTTCAGATCAGTAAACCAATATAAGATATAAACCGGCAGTGGTTTCCAGATCAGGCAGTTCTCCGTAAATTTTTTTCTTCTTTAGGATGGTTTTGGGCATGGCCGGTCCTAACAATTGCGGGGCCCTATGCGAAACTGATTGCGCGGGGCCTAGTCTGTGTGGGAATAATGATAATAAGTGAAAATTAAGATTTTGTGTTAGAAAATAAATTCGACTTTGAATTGTATTCATTTTTTTACTAAGTACAAAACTGCGATCAAATCAACTTTTCTTTACAAACCTTGTAACTATGGCATATTTATATACCAGTGACTATAAAAGTAAATAAAGTATTGGAACTTCCGATTATTACATAAAAGCTGACAATGCCTTTTTTCTTTTATCGCGTTTTCCGCAATGAATGACAGCCACAAATGAAAATTTATCTATTATTCAGGAGATTTTTTAAAAATTCAGATTTCCAGGAATTTTTCGTTTATATTTTACAATTTAATAGTTACACCTAGAATTAGCGCGGGGCCTATGAAAGCGCGGGGCCCACTGCGACCGCATAGGTTGCAGTGGCCTAAGACTGGCCCTGGTTTTGGGGCTAGAGTCTTGTTCTGGCCTCTTGATATAGTATGCAGCTTTGAAGGACATGGTCAGCATTCTCTGGTGATGCTCCACAAGAGCAGGTTTCGCTAGTCCCAACTTTTAGCTAACGGAACATATGTTGTCTCATTCTGTTGTGTCCGGTTCTGAGTCGAAAAATTAGGAGTTGGTCATATCGAGATAGAGGGGTAGCCGATTCGAATCCTGTTGAAGACTGGCATTTTAATTTCAGAATCTTTGGGCGCCTCTGAGTCCACCCAGCTCTAATGGGTACCTTCCATTAGTTGGGGAATGTAAAGGCGGTTGGTCGTTGTGCTGGCCACATGACACCCTCGTCAACCGTAGGCCACAGAAGCAGATGGCCTTTACATCATCTGCTCTGTAGACCGCAAGGTCTGAAAGGGGAACTTTACTTTACATCGAGATAGCTTATAATAGGCGTTTCTTTTTCTAGTACTTGTGAATCCACTTTAACAATTCTATACTATTTTAGAAGAAAACTAGTTGGACACTGTTTGTTAGGCGGAGTATGTTACTTTCCAGACGATATCTCATTTCTTTGAATGTTTCCTTGCCTCTAGTTTTATAGTAAATAATGTTATTTTACTAATAAGTAAAGTAAACTTTTCAGATCTTGGGATCTGTACGACATCATAATGTAAAGATCATTCGTTTCTATGGCCCACGCTTAACGAGGGTGTCGTGTGGCCAGCACAACAACCAACCTCCTTCAGTTTCACCAACTTGACGGCCGTTGACTTGTAGCACCAAACTTCTTCACTAAGACCGCTGACGACACTACCACTTATTTTGCATCATTCACACTGCATACCTCACCTTTTCCCACCTTCACCATAAAAACACACACACATACAACACCCACTAGAGTTGAATGGACTCAGGGACGTCTTAAAAATCCCGAAGTTCAAAATCCCAGTCTTCACCGAGATTCTAATTCGAGACTTCGGTTCGAAAGCTAAGCGCTTTACCACCAAATGTTCTAATACATTCATCTGATCTGGTCTATCTCGGAAGTTGTATCTTTGCTCGACTAGAGGCCATAGACATAGATGTGTCCCCCTGTCTTACATAGATCATTAGTGAGGGCGGTGCACGGGAAATAAACTAGACTTGTGAAACTTGCTCCTTCAAGGTTAAGGGTTGTTTTTTTTAATGAAGTAAACGCTGATGGATTGGGCAAGTTTGTTTTTTTCTAGTTTCGTAGAGTTTTAGAAAACTTTTTAATTTGTCGGAAAAAAAAAACTTAAATAAAACGAGATTAAAGTTTGGATGTATGAAAGGAGCGAAGACACGTTAGGTTCTCCTTTCAGACCTTGTCATCCATAGGGCTGAGGATGTCAAGCTTATCTGTTCATTTGGCCAACGGTTAACGAGCAGGGTGTCATGTGGCCAGCACATTGACCAACCGCCTTTACTTTCCCCAACTAAAGTCAGGCACCCATTAGAACTGGTTAGAATCATCGGCGACCTAAAAAATCCCAGAATTCAAAAAATCCCAGTCTGCACAGAGATTCGAATCCAGGTTTGGAAGCCAAGCGTTTAACCACTCAGCCACCGCCAAAAGGAATTGACAGAAGACACGAGAGAGGCATATAATACTCACTCTGTCTTCGGTATTAATGCGCTCCATGCTGCGAGGCTGCTACCTTTGATTTCTACAAATTGAATATAGGAAATGTAACAAACAAAAGTTCTTTATCGAAAGGTTGGTCTGCCTTACGTTATATCCTCTACAACAGTGTTTCTCAAACTTTTGACTTAAGTGTACCCTTTTATAATGTTTGTAACAATGAATACCCCTCGCCTTGCATCTATGAAAAGAATAGAACATAACAAATGGGTATTTTAAAAAAAAATCAGCATAGTTAATGAGGTGCAACGCGCACCCCCACCAAAGTCTTTCCGTAATCCTTGGGGGGGGGGGGGGGGGGGGGGGGGTATGCGCACCCCACTTTGGGAAACGCTGCTTTACAACTTGATAGATTTTCCTAGCATTGAGTTATTTCTTGACACGCCTTATGAAGATGAAATAGTCTCTAATCTCATCACCACACTGGGAAGTAGATTCTTGTTACAGTAAATCTTCTAGTTGGAGACGCATTTCTTCTTGCATAATGTAACTTCCGCTCTTAGCCAGCAGACGTTCTGCGTTGCGCGCCATCTAGTGGATTCCAGACCATGAAGAGCTAATCTATAATATAAATCTCTCTAAATTCCACAACCATATAAGAAACAAGGCAACTAACGAAGTTTTATATAATACATAAACTTGTGAGCGGCCCCCGTGGGCCAGTCGTACTCGCACATTTGGTTACACACATCAATATAACTAGCATATTTAATGTTTATAAAACACAGATGTGCGCTTTTAAAAGACCGATAAGTACATGTAGATTTTGCGGCTCCAAACGCATATTAAGATTCGCTTTCAGATGATCATAAGTAGCCGTTGCATTTATTCGCATTCCGATAAAGAATAAACAAACCTTATATCAATTCACACAGTTTGTCTATGTCACGTACACAGTATCTATATTTAGCTCGTCAGCGACCTCGGGAAATTCCATCACGCGGAGGGCTATGTGTCAGAATAAATGTGATTGGTTTTGAAATATTAATTTTTGTACATTGAGCTGCATTTATTGGTTGGCATTGCAACGAGGTGCGTTAGACACGTGACAACGCTATACCCGGGGAAAGGTTCTAGATTTTTAGTCAGTTTTGTACGGAACGCATTAGAGAGAACACGTACTAGAGTTTTGTATAAGAACTCAATCATATTATTGTGTAGATCTATCATTTTATTCAAGTACATTTAACCATTGTAATTATTTGTGAATAGCTTTTTCAAGTTCTGAATTAAAGTAATTGTTTTAGACGAAGAGAAGTTTCTTCATTGAATATAGTAACATACTTAGCTCGACTTAGCGATTGGCAACTTCTAGATGATCCTCTTATCAACTGGCAACATTCTGAATGATCGTATTATCAACTAGATCTAGCTACTTCTATACGATCATCTTATTAAAATGACGATTTCAAGATCCTCGGCAATCACGATCATTGATGGTGTGATATAGATCAAGATAATCTTCAACGTGACATCTATCATAGCATCTTCATAGATCTTGACATCTGACATCCACAATTGATGATTGTGACAGTCTATCTGTCTGGTAAAAAGTTTTTACACGTAATTTCTCCTACACCCAATGTCGGATCAAGTTGAAGTTTTGCACAATTAGTTCTTG
The DNA here is from genome assembly GCA_030265305.1 of Biomphalaria pfeifferi. Lineage (NCBI taxonomy): Eukaryota > Metazoa > Mollusca > Gastropoda > Planorbidae > Biomphalaria > Biomphalaria pfeifferi. The sequence goes on from JASAOG010000154.1 coordinate 1,710,316, forward strand.
TACTGACTAAACAAGAATAGATAAAAAAAAAAAAACACCCAAAAGTTAATTAATTATTTTGTTTGAGCAAGTGAAAGTAATAGTACTTGACAGATGTGGTGATTAGTGATATAAGTTGAATTAGTCCCCATTTTAGTTTGTCGCCTAAAAGTTTGAAACTAACAATAGATATCTATGAAGCACTTCGCTGGATCAGTGGTTAGTGTGTTGGCTTGAGAAGGTTTGAGCCCTAGAGCTCTAATTCAAGTCATACAAATAGACTTAAAAAGCTATCAACATATCCTTCATCCAGATAACAACATTCTTTCTCCAAACTAATTGATACATTTACACTTAATATAAACTTTGTTAAATAAATTATTTTTTTTCTTGTTTTCTCATTTAAACGTAACAGACGGGCAGCATAAAACCAATAGCGAGTTTTACTTCGAGTCCGCTAACACTAAATTCCGCTCATTGGTTAGGAGCAGTATAATAAAAACTTGAACTTGATACCCAGTTGGGAAATGACACAAGTTGAAGAAAGCGAAACAAACAAAAAAAAAATCAGCTGATCACGTGACTGCTAACTCCGCGAAGTCATTAGTTCAATGTTCAGTGACACACATCACACACACACATACTCACACGTGTCCATTGGCTGGGCTACTTATTCGGAAAGTTATGCAAAGAAAACATGTTTTTCAATGTGCCCAGTTAGGACACAGAACCCGAACTGTAGTGGTCAACACGCTACTGGTCATCTGGTGCTCTGTCTTAAATCGTCTGCTGACTGTTCCGTCGCATACATCTAAAAACTTTAAGCTCGCTTGTATTTTTTTTTTTTTTTGCAGCAGTTTAAAATAAACTAAGAGTTTTACGTTAGGGTTTTTAAGGTGGTGGTTTTAAACTCCCCCCCCCCCCCCGGCAGGCTTTAACCAGATTTTACCGATCAACAGCCCTCCCCCCCCCCCCCCCTTTTTTTTCAAGAACAAGTGAATGAAGTCTCATGAACCAACAGTCTCAGTAGAACGAGCATGAAAGACCTAATAGCAGAGAGAGAGAGAGAGAGACAAAACCTACATACCGATGGCAGAGAGAGAGAGACAAAACCTACATACCGATGGCAGAGAGAGAGAGACAAAACCTACATACCGATGGCAGAGAGAGAGAGACAAAACCTACATACCGATGGCAGAGAGAGAGACAAAACCTACATACCGATGGCAGAGAGAGAGAGAGACAAAACCTTCATACCGATGGCAGAGAGAGAGACTGGGGAGAGGAAGTATTTTAATGTGATTATGGCTTCATTCTAAAGACCCCTGCAAGGGGAACTTTATTTCTTGCATAGTTTCATTTAGAAAGATGACCGTTTCTCTGGCATTTGTTGAAAAGAGTAAAGTGACCGCCTTAAGGCAGGCTTAAAAAAATGAAAGAAAAACAAAAAAAATATTTTTGTTAAAGGCGATACCTCCATAAGAGCTCCATGACACAGCTTAAATTAAAATATTAAAACAATATTTCATTCAAATGAAAAAATCTCTTCTCTCAAGTCGGGTATTGAGCTCGTACGTCTTCACCGTCAGCTCGATGTCACACCGACCCGTTAGCCACTCAGCTAAAGCCACAACAGTGTCAATGCATATTTATTTATTGGTCCTCTCATTATATTAGAACTCTCAAGATCTAGTTTAGATCTAGACTATTGATGTAATCTAGATTACATTTACGTAAAAGTATAACCAAAGCTTAGTAATAAACTAAAACAACATTCAATTGAATAAATAAATCAGTTATCGGTAGGCGTACACTACGGCTGACTACGCCATGTTTCATAGCCAAATTTAAATTTATTTATTTCCTCTTCTTTTTTTTTTTTACTTTGAAAAATTATAAAGGTCAAACTAGAGTTTTTTTCCAGTGTGGCCAACGAGCTAGTCATTCTTTTCTCCGCGATATACATCAGCTGCTAAATTTATAGGAAAATCGTTAGAGCTGTTTTCGAGATCCGTGTCCAGGTTCTACCCTTGTCACTTCTTGAGTAGAGGCATTGTAACAACATTGAATGATTATGGGCATATAATGAATTTTTTAGCTCGCCCTCTCTCGACCTTATTTTGTACGAGTGTTTCCGTATCTCGCACGTCAATGAGTGGATGAAGACATTTCATAAGAAGCTTCATCGAAGATGTGAAGAATCGCTCTGGAGTTTCTTGACACTTGCTTTTAAGGCAGATGGATTCTGTATATGCACAGCTAATTATAACGCATTTTCAGTGTGGTCCATCGATTGAGCAAAGGAATGTTGAGGTTCTTGAAATGTTCCTGTATCTGTTCATACTTTTAAATAACGACACTGGTTGAAAAGCACTTCCGGTTCCGGATTCTGTCCCTCACGCTCTTTTACTAAACCTGGTGTATGCATAGGTCAGTGCAGGAGAGAAGAAAGAGTGAGTGTGTGTGGAAGAGAGAGAGAGAGAGAAAGCCCACCACAATTGACTGAACTATTTATTGATCAGGTCGCTAATCTATCTGGACAGTTGTTATTTTCGTCACTTGTGGCTAACGTAGCATTCAGAACTAATCGCTTTCCCCGAAAGTTGTCCCCCAGAATGTTTGTTTTCCACACCTTCCTGACAGATTCTCCAAACTCTTGACTTATTGGGACAGCGAGAGGTCAACACTGTTATTGTCTGCAATGGGAACGCTGCGTACATAAAATTTTGGGAAACGTGAAGCGAATGGGGGGACAATTTTGGCCACTGCATACCTCTTTAGTTATATTTGAACAACCTCTAATTGACTGACCATTGTGACGTAATAGTATCGCCTTCCTTGGTAGCTGCACTTGGCATCTTGTACAGAACGTAATTCTTAGTTTGGACAAATATTGACCGTTGAAAGGTGAATCTAATTAACAATTAGCAACTCTTTGTTAGAAAAAAAAAAAGAAATGTATTAAGAGTTTAATTCATGAGTTTCGGATGTTCCTTAGAAATGGTGATTATTAGATCGTAGTTCAAACCTGTGCAGACAGAAAAGCAGGAATGGGGGGGGGGGGGGGGAATTGAAGTGGACATAGCAGGACCAGTGTGATGATAGCTCCAAGTGCATAACACACTAACAGGCTGTCTGGGAACACAAAGAAATTAATTTTTAAAAAATTGGTTATTTAAAAAAAAAAATACAACAATGTAAAGTTTATCTACTGCTGAAATAGAAGGAATGAAGCGAAAAAAAACATGACGTAATCGTCGGCAAATGCCTCATGACATTAGTCCAAGAGGAGGAGGTAGAGGTGAAGACATTAGCTCAAGAGGAGGAGGGAGAGGAAGACATTAGCACAAGATGAGGAGGAAGAAGATTACATTAGCCCAAGAGGAGGAGGGAGAGGAAGACATTAGCACAAGATGAGGAGGTAGACGTGGAGAGAAGACATTAGCTCGAGAGGAGGAGGTAGAGGCGTAGAGGAAGACATTAGCACCAGAGGAGGAGGTAGAAGCGGAGAGGAAGACATTATCACAAGATGAGGGGGTAGAAGCGGAGAGGAAGACATTAACACAAGAGGAGGAGAGAAATGCGTAGAGGAAGACATTAGCACAAGAGGAGGAGGGAGAGACGGAGATGCAGACATTAGCCCGAGAGGAAGTGGTTGGTGGACGTTATACAACCTGTACATTTATGTTCAATTCATGTAAATTTTTTGATTTTATTTTCCTTTTCATCTGTTTTTTTTTCTTTCTGTGAGCTTATAAATAACGTAACAGTTGCATCTATTTATAAACCTCCCCGCTGGACTGACGTGGTCTGTGTCTGTCTCTTGTGAAGCTTATTTCGAAAGGTGAAGTATTACTGAGTTACACAGGATAAACAGTTTCTCTATTTGAAGTGACGATCTCGAACTTAAGAGTAGGCTTACAGTGACAACACATTTGTATGGGATGAAATTATGTATTACAGAAGCGGTGCATTGTAAAATCAAGATTACAGTAAGAGTTTGTGTGTTTCATACGAACTCAGAGGCATCCCTTTCAGTTTTTGTTCTGACAGTAATGCAGGTAAAAGGCGGGTTTCGATATTTTAGTATGAAAAATCATAAGAAGCTTCAAACAAGCAACAACCACAAGCCTACCTCCCAACGAAACTACAAATAAGCAACAACCACAATCCTACCTCCCAAAGACGAAGCTACAAACAAGACACAACCATAAGCCTACCTCTTACAAACAAGCAACAACCACAAGACTTCCTCCCAAAGAGCCTATCTTTGTGCAAAGTATTCAACATGCGAAGCATAATTTAAAAAACCGTCACTAAATTCCAATCCACTTTCGAAGAGCTTATCCAGTGTGATCTGAGCCTTTCTCTTGACAGACTTCACTTGAACAAAATTCCCACAAATATCTAACGCAGCTATTGGGGCTGCGAAAAGACGATTTATGACCGCAAATAATTAGTCATTTGACATTTATACTCTTTTTTTTAAACATCATCTAATAATTAAAGCTTAATGAGTCATTATTCTAAGTATAATGGGCTTTTCTTGAGAAGAACACTTGCGAACATAAGTGGTTCTTAGACAGTGGTACTCCAATTTACAGGTTCTCTTTGAATGGTAGAAAAGTATTGATTTATGCTTTTAATATTTTGTATCATCTTACAATCTTAATATTTCATGTTCTTTTACAAACAAACTTTTAAGTTAGTTGCGGTCTTAGATAGTTAACCAGCACATATTAAACACACACACACACACGTGTCCTATTTTAAGCATCTTGGATTTCGCCAATGACGAGTCTCGCCATTTGGTGCGCGACATCGTCTGCAGTCTATGCTGGGGCGAGTTGGGTTTATCTTATTTCCTTTAGTCTATCCTGACACTGATTTCACGCGGAGGCAATCGTCTGCTGGCTAGTGATGTGACATCACTTCCGTTGTGTCCAATACGCGTTACAGTTCGTGTTGCCTGTACAATGGACCTCATTCACCAATCGTAAACAAACAACATTTAGCACGTGGTGCTCTATATCTTCTATATAATTTACGATCTCATGTTTAATTCATGATGGTTGTCACGTGACAGTTTTTTCCCGTTGTTTTATCAATAAGATCACGTGACTAAATGTTGTTTGTTTACGATTGGTGAATGAGGTCCATTGATGTCCTTACAAGATGGAATCTCGTGCTTGGAATATCTAAATTTAGAACATTCACACCAGGTTCGTGTTATGAACAACGAAGCAATGTCTTGAGTCCAAGGATTAAGGATGAATGCAGTATTTCACGTGACCACGCAGACCCAGATGCGACCTGCATATTTTGTCACATTAGAGACAGACAAGCCGTGGTCCGCCGGATGTCCTAAGATAAGATCATTTTACTGGTCCAAATAAATGAAAATTCAGTTTGAACACAATTGTCCACCTCAGCATAACTACCTATAACAATAACAATATAGATGCAAACGCCAACAACATTCACATATGACATCCACACACAACGAGCGCTTTATGAATTTAGGCTTCTATGTACATCTCAGTGACTACAAGTGACATTGCAACACCCTGACTGATAGTGGAACAAAGGAATCTTTCTGCTCTAGCCTTAATGGTGATGAGACGACGCCTTTGTCCAGATCTGATGTAACAGTGGTTTCATGGGTGAAGATGTCTTTAATGATCGTCTGTGTTTTGTAAAGGCATCTTTCATTTCTTCAAGAGACAGTAGTTCTGTTCGAGTGATACCTTTTAATTAGTCTATTTAGTCGATGTCTTTGTGCCAGTAAAGTATTACCATACCAGTAGATGATGGCAAAGTTAATTAGACTGATGGTTGCTGAACAGACTTTGTAAAATTTACAACGGCAACAAGAAGAACGTACATTTCGAGAAAGTACAAGGGGCTATTAAAGAAGGAGATTGAAATCGCGATGCCTCTACAATTTGGAAAGGGTCTTAGGAGTTGGGAGATTGTTTGAGCCCCAGCAAGACACGTGACTTTCTCGTGACAGAATGAAACCGTTCATGTCTCGCGCTTTTTGTGAAGAGTAGATCCGTGTTTCCCAGAGTGGGGTAGGCGCACCCCCAGGGGTACGGGATGACTTTGGAGGGGGTACGCGTTGCACCTCATTAACTATGCTGATTTTTTTAAATATTTAAATAATGAAAGGGTGGTGGAAGGAGGGGGGTACTCAGCATTACATAGGTCGAAAGTTTTGGAAACCCTGAAATAGATTGATTCAGGTTAGAGAGTATACACTTGATGATAGGTTTAACAACAAAAGAGCCTTTTGGAAAAAGGTGTGTGAGTAAAGGTTATTACACAGTGTGTTAATCTCACCAAAAAAACAAACAACAACATATGTAGGAATATGAAGGATCAACTTGTCTGTGTTATTGTTCAGTCACATTGTTTTTGTCTCCATATATTGCTTGTTTATTATGTGTATTTCTGTCTTGCTCCTAATGTACAGGGCTCGTTTAATTTGGTTTATTTATAATGAAGGGAATTTAAAAGGAGTTAAACATGTCAAGCAGAACATGTTCATGTCTTGTGAATGTCTGTGCGTTGCGATGCAGAGTCAGCGACCTCTTTACGACTGGGAGACACGACAGTTACAGAGCATGCTGTCTCTAGAGTCGCTATTGTCTTTGTGCTCTGTCCACTTTTGGGTTGTGAAAAGTGCATGAAAGACGTCGTCCTAATTTGCTAAGTGTGTCTCTCTCCATCTTTATCTTGGTATGTGTGTTTGTCTTATGTGTGGATTTAGTTTTTCTCCCAGTTGGTTACAATAGTACTTTTTATAAAGGCCATGAAAAGTTCTTGATCCCAGGATATAGTAACTCTCCTGAACAAATAAGCATCCCAGACATCGCCAGGGTCATAGGGTATTGTCAACACAAAACTATTTTAGAGAAAAAACGCTTTTCGTATAGAAGAATAAAAAATTATCGATTTCTCTAATAAACAAGAATTGTCCAACAGGATTTTTGTCTATAATACTAATTAACCCAAATAGCCCAAAACACGACCTTTTTTTTTATTACTTATCCACATATATTTTTTTTTTAGCATTTTCGAAATATTATAAATTGTTGAATGTGGTGATATCACACGTCGTCTTTCTAGAAGAAAAGTTCTCAGAAGAATTAGGAAGCTGAAAAATATTTTATTTAAAGTTTCAGACCTTGTGATCTATGGGGCAGACGATATAAAGATCATCTATCTCTGTGGCCCACAGTTTACGAGGGTGTCAACCGCCTTTACTTTTCCCTAGGTACCCATTAGTGCTGGGTAGACTGGCGGATAAAAATCCTCAAGTTCAAAATCCCAGTCTTCACTGAGATTCGAACCCACGACCCTAGGTTCGGAATCTGCCACATTCTCCCTATTTTTACTTTATTCTTAATGATATGACAACACTTGCTAAGAATTCTTTTTAATTGTATTTATATCGACTCACGCCGTCTGTCTGTCTGTCTGGTACAAATTTTGTACACGTTATTTCTGTCACTTCCCTATCTCGGATTAAGTTGAGACTGCACAATTATTCGTTTGTCCTTAACAAAACACAAATCAATTTTTGAAAAAAAAACAACAACAATAAGTTAATTAATTAGTTATAATTAATTTATTTAGTTAGATATAGAGAAATGGAAAAAAAATCTTACAGGTGAGGTATAGCAAATGTGCATTTCTTTCCTTTCTATAAGATTTGTGTTTTTGTTGTTTTGTTCTCCCATTTACTGAATGGAACGTAAGCAGACTTGTACAAGACAAAGAGCTTGCTGCCGGGTGTTATGTTCCAGGTAGGTGTCGTACATCTCTCAGTCTTAGTATATTTCTATTACGGCTTATAGGTTTTTGAAATACTAAAATAATGAGAAGTCTGTCCACAAGAACAACGATGATTGGTTACATAAAGATGTACAACTAGATCCAGTGACCCTTACATAAAGATGTACAACTAGATCCAGTGACCCTTACATAAAGATGTAGGGGCTGTTATATCTAATGACCATAACCCTTGACCTATAGACGGTTCCCAACCTTTTCATCTCCTGTGAACTCTTAGTGTATAATTTATATCCAAATGTCACGACATCATCATTGTTTATACACTACCAAAAGCGAATATTTCCTTTAAAAAAATATAATATTTTCCTGGCGTACGGGAGATGTCGTTGAACTATGTATCCCTTATCGAATAGTTACCATCAGGGATAGATCACTCTGGGTTAAGAAGCACAGACCTAGATGACGTTTACAAGTCTGTGTTTATCATCCGCTCAAGGACAAGTTTTAGGGGTCAGGGGATCTCGTCATGTTGGGATTTGGGGGGGGGGGGGGGATTCCTCACCCAAAGTGACCACTGCCTCCTAACTTTTTTTTTTCTTTCGACCCACTGACAGCCTCGGTGGTAGGTAAGCATCGATGACACTTCGTTGACAGGTCGACAATTAATTCCCCATCGCCGTCATCCACTGGAAAGGTTTTTCAGTGCATCTTCCATTCAGGCCTACTGTTCAGCCCTCGAGAAAATTCTGATATGCAAATAAAGCAGTTTAGTGCATCACGCAACGGAATACTTAATGCACTAAAAACACATATTTCATCGGACTTATTCATGGTGTACCAAACCTAAACACCTACTCACTTGACCTTAAAGTCGTAACTCTCGGTGTCAAAGTCTTACCAGGGTCTAGTGTAATGTTTGGGACCTTTGTCCTCTAATGAGAATATACAAAATCTCGTCAAGTAGTAGGTGTATTGCAGGGCCGGATTAAAGGGAGGGCAGGCGCGGCTACAGCCGCATGGCCTCCCAAAGAAAGGGGTCACCAGAAAAGAGAAAAATATCTCGGAATTTCGACATGTCAGAAACATCTTAAGTATTTTATTCTTTTCATTTTTTACGTTAGCACTTTCAATCTTACGTAGTGTATTTCCTTCTTCTAAAACAAAGCATGCTTTAAGATGTAAGCATGTTTATTCTTTTGTGGATCTTTATTAAAGCTTTCGAAAAGTGTAGGTTCAGAAATCTTGCCCCCGGGGCCTCCACATACTTAAATCCGGCCCTGGTGTATTATAAGCTATCAATCTCTTATATTCTTCTCCAGTAATTTATATTATTATTATTTTTTATTTTTTTTTGGTGTAAGTTCTTGATGCTTTCATTGACAGCTTATGACTTTTACCGCTTGAACATAGAACCTTTAATCTTGGGCTCTGTTCCCTTGTCATTAACTCTAAGTCGTAATGTCTTGACAATTCCTTTAATTAGCTTGCATTTTCTTCGTGGGTTTAACAAACAAAAAAAAAGGTTCTATCGATTTTCCTAGAAATTTGTCATTGATATAAATTTTTGTGAAAAAACAACAACAACAAAACAACTACTCATTGACCACACATTGAAAACTCTGGTTTGACCCCAATAATAGTTCAAAATCTAATCTTCAATTTAGCATACGTTTTTTTTTAACCCTGCTTCAGTGGGAATTACTGCGCTTTGCTCAATTGTTCGATGTGCGTGCGTGTGTGTGTGTATTTAGTCAAGAGTCGAATAGAAGTCCATGAGAATTTAGCGCACCTTGTTATGTAGATATGAAGCTCTAGTCCATAGGTCTTTGTCAAATTATTAGCAGGACTGATAGTAGAATCACGTATTTGGACATTTCAAAGAATTGTAGCAATAATGAAGCATCACAAGAAATACAGTTACTTTTTCTTGTTGTTTTTTATACTTGTGAAAGAAAATCACTAATTCGGGCTAAGAACCAAAAAACAAATGCTTATATTAAGTGTATCAATTAGTTTGGATCAGTTATGCGATTAAATTTGTAATAGAACTAGACTAACAATAATAATTTTGTGCGATTAGAATTTGTTTTACCAATTATTTTTTTAGCGCAATTTCATACTTTTAGCTTTCCCAATACGCTATGATCCTATCACTTGTTTGGACCAGTTGGAAAGAGGTTGGGGAGAAAGAACGGGGTATCTGGGTGATCGCTTTTTTTTTATAATGTATATGTGTAAAAAAAAAAGTAAACGACCTGAATTGGAACTCATGGGATAAGGCCATCTCAGGATTCACATAGCCAACACGGTAACCACACTGCTAGCGAAAAGCGTATGAACATGGAAGATAGTATAGTTATCTATTGTTCACTAAGCCTTTAAAAAAGGGGACTAATTCAGCTTATACCACCACTTCAGTCAAGTACAATTACTTTCCCTTGTTCGAGATACTAAACAAAATAAATTATTACCAATAGTTAATTAACTAATTGGTTACTTTTTTTTTTATTCATTCTTGTGTTGTCGGATAAAAAAAAATAATTTTGCGAAGTTTCAGCTTGATCCAAGATTGTGTGTGATAGAAATAACGTGTAGAAACTTTTTACCAGACAGACAGAGTGATTTATATAAGCTTTGTAATAAAAAATAAATCTAAATATACCTGTGTGACGTGATTGGTACTTACACTAGCTGTGTGTGACGTGATTGGTACTTACACTAGCTGTGTGTGACGTGATTGGTACTTACACTAGCCGTGTGTGACGTGATTGGTACTTACACTAGCCGTGTGTGACGTGATTGGTACTTACACTAGCCGTGTGTGACGTGATTGGTACTTACACTAGCTGTGTGTGACGTGATTGGTACTTACACTAGCTGTGTGTGACGTGACACTAGCTGTGTGACGTGTGAGTCATAAACCAAAGGTGGATGAACATTAAATGGATTGCTTCAGAAACACGATTTTAGACAACTTTCTATCTATGCATTCGTCCTTAAAAAGAAAAGAGTACTATATAAATTTGAATTGGTCAATTTGTACAACAAATCATGCGACTGTTCAAGAACATGACATATGACCTAAATAATTATACCCGGTCAGTTTTCTTAGCATCTAGTGTACCAAGGTCTCTCCTTCTTGTGTTATTTCTTTTCTTTGCTTCCCGGTGACCTTCATTTGCGTCATAAGATCTAAATTTAGCTTTTTTATTGTGTGTGTCTAGCGCGAACTTCATACTGTTTTCAACTTGTGCCCTTTTTTGACATGATTTAACATCAGGATTAACTTTTGTACGTAGCACATTACAAGCGTGGCATGTTTATCATAGTGCTTGGTAGGGACATCTATCTATATACATATATATAGGTTAGTGTTTTGTGGGATTGGAAACGGAAATGACGACACCGACTGTTTAATTACGTTGTTTCTCTAGTAGATTAATTCACACATTAAACCATTTCATCCCTAAATTCTTCTTTAAAATTTCTAAATGTCCTAAGTCCAGTGTGATTGGATCTTTACACTCCCACCATCAACCCTATTAACCTCAACCCCCACTATCAACCCAATGAACCACAACTGACGCAAAATAGAGCCATGAGGTGTATAACAAACGAACATTCTTGTTTGATTAGAGTTTAGAGCATCACCATTAATCAAATCACTAAATTTAGAGACACTTCAGGACAGAAAAATAAAGTAACAATGATACATAAAACTCTGAACAATAATTACAAAATACAATACAAAAACAAAAAAAAACTAATAAAATACTTAGAAAGGAACAAAGATAAAATCACATTTCTTACACCACATTCTAGGACAAATCTGTACAAGTGCTCTTTCCCTAGTGTCATTAGAGCATGGAATGTGTCTGCCTGAATCAGCCTGGAAAACCAATGACTTAGCAGAGTTTAACTCTTACGGACATGCATGACTAGATAGTTGATACTACTAACTTTTTTATATAGCGCTACTTTCATGCTAATAGCATGCTCAGAGCGCTATAGTCTAATATCATTTGTGGAACAGTGGGAGATGGTTTTCCGTGCTGCCTTTAGGTTCTTAGTAAATACATCACATGGATTAACACTTGGATACGCGTAAGACGTAATTATCTTTTCTTTTTAAAGTAACACCTGGAAATTATAAGATAATATAATATTTATGTATATTTATTGCATAACTTTTACTTCGAAATCTTTAAGTTCAACTAGATCTTACTTGCTTATCATTTAAGTGACCCTGTCTGTTTCGTTAATTAGATGATTTGAAAAGTAACACAAATGTTTCTGTTTCGTTAATTAGATGATTCAGAATGTGTCGGAGATATTCGTGTCTGATTCATTAGAATTTAACTCTTCATTGTCACAGCCATGTTGTTTTAACTGGCATACAAAGTGGCTCGATGGTCATCAGTGATCACCAGGCAGATAATAGGAGAGATAATAAGGACACTGGAAATAGGAATTTATTATTGCAGTGAGAAAGATGTAAGCATTCATTGAGACACGTATCTTTTAAGACGCGTGTGGTACTTTAGCCTATAAATACTAGAATCGTAATTCCATTGTGTATGCACTCTTGTGAAAAAAAAAGCTCAGCATTTTAAGGGTTAGGGTCAACCTTGAAGCTCTTTTTCTTCGTATATCTATTGAAGTGTATTTCTTTTTCTCTTTTCTCTCTTGTGGCCAAGGACTCTAACTCTCAGAGTCTTGCGCACGGTCACAACTTATGTATTTAAAAGAACCACAGGCTGCAACATTTTCAGCGGTGTTTCTTTCCTGCTATCGGAGAGTCGAGAGTGTTACGCCCTCCGCAGCCAAGACCCCTTCTTCTGTAGCTACCCCCCAAGCCTTTCTCTCTTTCTCTTTATCTCAATGGCAAATCACGGCAAATTTCCATGTCAAGCTTAAAGTACAAAAAAAAAAAAAAAAGAGTGAAGTTCTCCTTTCAGACCTTGCTTTCTATAGGATATATGATGTAAATGTCATCAGTTTTTGTGGCCCGTGGTTAACGTTAGGGTGGTCATGTGTCCAGAACAACGACCAACCTCTTTTACTTTTCCCCAACTAATGTCAGGTACCCAATAGAACTGGGTGGACTCGGAGGCGCCCAAAGATCCCGAAATTAAAAAAAAATATACCAGTCTTCGCCAGGATTCGAACCCGGGCCCCGCGGTTCGGAACCGAAGCGCTTTACCACTCGTCCACCCCGCCACCATGTCAAGCCTGCATACCTAAGTATATTGTAACAGAAGATACTGTGCTTAGTGGGCTGAGACAATGGGAAACATTGTCAATTATATTCTACAAGTTAAGTCGAAACGAAATGAAAGAATGCAGGACATGATTTCGTAAATGCATTATCATTTCGACATTGGGCCATTTTTGTGTGAGTCCAAAAGTATTTTTTCTCACCATCTTAAAATTTCGGTCTATGGCTACTCACTTTTGGTAACACGTCCACGACTATTATCTCATGATTAGTTGAAGGTGAAAGAAAGTCAAGAGAAAATCACGTGACTTCAGTCTCCTCCCCCCCCCCCCCCCCCCCCCCCCCCCGTCCAGAGCTCATAGAGAAGCGTTCTACCAAATGTTAATTATTTAGGAGCAGGATCATTGGATTTGTCTTAAGGCCATTTACCAGGCTTTCAGATGATAACCTTCCATCTGTCGAATTGTGTACGAACATTCATGACGGGCGGGTGCCTGGTGGAGGCTTACATACTGCCTTTTGAGTTATGAGTTCACAATCCGAATTGAAAATACCTACTCTCATCTGGATCTGGATTCAAACTCGAGAATTTGGGTAGCCACAAAGAGTTTCTACCAGCTCTGCTAGTTGAATGAATAGTGTCGCTATTAATAGACCACTAAGTAGCAGCACGCACTCCATTTCACAGTAGCGACATTACGCTTCTAGCTGTCACAACAGATGGAGTTGTGTCATGTGTTCATCTGACATGTCTCGTGATTGGTCCTCTATCACCGTCACGTGATCGTATTCTATTTCCAGGCGGATTATTGAGGCATTGCGTTTTTCCTAAAATGTTTTTTCAATTCACGCATTAAAACTTTGACTAAATTAGAAAGTTGTTTCTATTTTTAATGACAAATTGACATGCCAAATAGACGGATGTCCATAAATCCTGGACTGATTATCGTTCTTGTTTAGAGCCTGTATAAGGAAACGAAGTGCTAGATCTACCTGTATCTGGTCCAGTGCTTCGTGCGATGTACATTTTACTGTAGGTATTTATAGTTGACGATTACCACATACATGTTTTTATCAGGGTTCTACTTTAAAATACATAGGACATAAGACACACAAATAAAAGTACAAAAACATACGCCATATATACATACACAATATACATACCAACATACGACACATCTACATGTACAATATACATACGAATTACGAAACGAATTGATGTATGTTCCAGTAACTAAATCCGACAAGTTTTCAACGAGTCTGTTAGCGAACAAATCATTTGCTGTCATTT